>JAVKLF010000142.1:2376518-2398638 GCA_034783495.1 Millerichthys robustus
GTTTGTCTCATTTTATTATTGTTTATTTATTATTTATTATTATCATAAAGGAGAGAAAATGAGTTAAAAGATTACAAAGTTTCATAAAAATGAACTTAGTGTTTGTTGAGCCGTAACTTCAGAGACGAAAAAAACGAGAAGCCGGAACTCTCACTGTGATTGGTCAACTCCGTTGCCATGTCAACCGGCCGACCAAAAGTCACCTCCCTCCTAACCCCCGGTCTGCTCTCTCTCGCTCTATTATTTCTGTGTCCAGGTTCTAAATGATCAGTGTACTGGTTCCTTCTTTAGCAAAGTGATTGGGAGTCCAAGCTGTGGAGGATTAAAGTGCAGATTATCTCCACAGCATTTGTGTTCTAACTCCTGTAAATTTATGTCCTAATGTCACCAATGTCTTCATCTTGACAAAACCTGTGTATACTTGTGATCGAAAATACATTATTAGTCTTCTTGTAAAAACGGTAGTCATCGAATAATAAAAAAGGGTTGATGTTTCATAATAGCGGTGGTTTGAAATGATTTCATTTGGTTTAATTCAGCTTGCATCTCCATTAGACACGTGTTATTGTTTTGCTGTGAAGTAGGGTTTATGACTGCAGTGTGTGCAGAATTCAACAACTGAACAGGCTACAGTAACCCACACATCACCTCTGGATACTATGCTGATCCACACTCAATTACAGCACAAGATGCTTCACATGCGCTCCCTTAGAGATGACTGATGGCGGCTTTAAGCATACTCATGCATGTTTTTGTGTGTGTACGAGTGGTTCTGCCCCCCATCCTTCCACGCTGTTGTTAATAGCTCCATCTCAACATCACCACAATTTGAGTAAAAGTCATAGATTGCACCAAAGTTCCCACTGTTTGGCACAATATTGCAAGACAGGTCCAATGAAGGGCTGGAAAAGAGCCAGAGATGATGGAAGTACTTGTAACCACCACACACTTTTAAAGCTATTACCGCTATTACCTCTTCTTTCACGTCCATCAGTGTTTTCCACCAGGGCTTTACTGCCCTGTAGGGAGCCATTTTAACATCACATCCCTGTTTTATTTCACACTATATAGAACAAATCCAGCTCGTTATGATCACAATTTACTAAAACACTTGCTGAAAGAAGCTAAAAATGCAACTTCTTTATTTAAATGTGAAACTTCCTACTGATTGAGGAGCAAAATGAATTATTGGTGTTTTGTTCCATTATAGCAGATATTCTGTTAGATTCACTTTTACTGACTGAATTACAAAAACTACGATTTTTATCCACCCATCCATCATCTTCAGCTTGTTCTTGTCTTGTTTCTCCTCTATTGTCCAGACCACCTCCAATAACATTCAGGATAACATAGAGAGCCGGACAGAAAGAAGAACCAAAGGTGTGTTTGTGCCAGCCGGTAGGAAGCAGATGGTGTGTTTTGTGGATGACCTCAACATGTCAGCTCATGACATGTTCGGGTCCCAGCAGCCACTAGAGCTGCTTCGCTTCTGGATCGACTATGGCTTTTGGTACGACCGCCAGAAACGGACTCAAAAGTTTGTGAAGGTGAGAAATTATATTTTGATGAAAGTAGGAAAGAGGTTTGTGTGATTGTTTGGTGATGGTTTATCTTCCTTTGCTACTTTTAGCTAGTGTTCTGCTACTTTTAGCTACCCTTTTGCTGCTTTTATTCAGCCTTGCTACATTTAACTTCTAGCTACAGTTTTGCTACATTTAGCTTTTAGCTAGTCTTTTGCTACATGTAACTTTTATCCAGCGTTTTGCTACTTATGCTATTTAGCTAGTGTTTTGAATCTTTAAGCATTAATTCATCTAGATTGAAAGTTCCTGACTGAGAATTAAACCTCTGATTTCTGTAATTCTTTACAATCAGGACGTGCTCTTGGTAGGGTCCATGGGGCCACCTAGTGGAGGAAGGACACAGATTTCAGACCGCTTTCTAAGTGGGTTCAACCTCATTAATATGACCTTTCCTAAAGTAAGTCTTACCACTTTGTTTCTTTTGTATTCTCCTTAAACAAGAAAATCAAACTGAGAATTTATGTAGTCCAGCTGTTTCTGTACATTAACTCTTGAATCTTTCCCACATGCTGAATGTTTTAACTCCCTAGTTTTTATGTATTTTCCTTTTTTTAATCATTTCACAACAAAGGAATTGGTCTGATTTTCATTATAGTTCTGTTTGAAAAACAGATTTTGATAGATTTTCTTAAAATCACTGTTTTCCTTTCTCTTGACCACCATAGAAATTATTTTGTTGACATTGCTGGTTGTAGAGTTTGTGGAATATTCCAAAACTGATAATGAAACTTCTCATCTTCACATGCAGGAGTCACAAATCATAAGCATCTACAGTACTATTATCAACCAGAAGCTGCAGGGGTTTATGGAGATAGTGAAGCGTACTGGAGAGACTGTGACTCAGGCCACTTTAGAGCTGTATAATGCCGTCACTGCATCTTTTCGTCCCACTCCAGCCAAGACACACTACCTCTTCAACCTCAGAGATATCTCTAAGGTACAGGTCCAAACCATCTCATCTTCACCACTCTGTTTCCAAACTGCTCAACCTCTGATATACTCATTTCTAATCCTGACCATGTTGGCCCAGATACTTAAACATATCCTCCTTTGTTACCTTTACTTCTCACAGCTTCAGTGTTTTTCCTATCTCACTCTCATTTGAACACATTTTCTGTGTTGTTTCTATTTACTTTTTTTTTCAACTTTTCTCCAGAGCATACATTCACCTCTTCAAGCTCTTTTCCACGTCCATTTCCAGTAACTATGATGTTAGAAATAAAATATACATTTTCAAATGGTCATAAATAATGGTCTTAATCTAATTTTTCTGTGTTTCTTTATTGTTCATATTGTTTTAGGTTTTCCAGGGATTGCTAAGAGCTCATCCAGAAATTCAAAAAACCCAAAACAGCTTCCTAAGACTGTGGATCCATGAATGTTTTAGGTCCTTTTAATTACATTAATGACATAATGTCCTTCATTCATAGTATCGTAGGAAATGCTTTATTTATATCCATATTTAAATATTTTCTTGTTTTTTTTATCACGTGAACAGTGTGTCTTCATTTGTCGTGGTATGCTGTTTTCAGAGTGTTTTCAGATCGCCTTGTAAACCAACAAGACAAGGACACCTTTGTTGCTGTCTTGGAGCAAAGACTGATCTCAGCGTTCAACCTTTGTTTCCACCACGTTTGTCCAAACAGACAACCACCAATATTTGGTATCTACAGTATTGTAGTGAAAAATACATGCCAACACAGATGTGATTATGTTTCATGATAGCTTAAAATATTTGCACAGATACAGCCAATCAGGAAGTTATGAATATGTTTAAGTGTGTCTGTTTTCTATTTATTTCTTTTTGTGGATCAGTTGATTTCTTAAGCAACACTTCGAGCTATGAGGACATTTTGGACATGAAGGGTCTGAAGAAGTTCATGGAAAAGCAGCTGGAAGATTATAACCTGACACCTGGAGTGGTTCCCATGAGCCTTGTGCTCTTTCAAGACGCCATCCAACATAGTACGCTCGGGAATACAACCCATAATTTCCTGCTCACTCCAATACTCACTTTAACACAAACTGAGTGCAAAATTTGATTATCGCCTGCTTTTCATGATGGCAGGCAATAATATCTAATGAATCTGTGGACAGATTTTAATGAAATTCTCAGAAACGAATGACTGTATGAGCAGTTGAAATTTGATGTGGCCAAAGCTGTGAATCAACTCCAACGCATACTCTGAGAGCTAACAGATAAGGATAAAGATAACAAAATCTTTGTTTAAAAGTTTGACTTTCAATATACATTTTTCAGGAATACTGACTTCATTTGTGTGTATTTTCTTAAATCTGCATAATTTCGTGTATTTATGTTTGCTAAAGCTGTCATTATCAAAACAATAATTGAAAGTCTGTGTATCTGAAATTTTCATCCAAGTGAAAATGGAATTAAAATTTTTAAGTTAACAACATCTGTTGTGTTTTTGTCCCAGTATGCCGTGTTGTACGCGTGATCAGTCAGCTCCCAGGCAACATGTTACTCCTCGGTACTGGGGGCTCTGGGAGACAGAGTTTGTCCAAGATCGCGGCCTACATCTGTAAATATAGGGTGTTCCAGATGGAAGTGACCAAACAGTACCGCAAGGAGGAGTTCAGAGAAGGTGAAAGCACTCACAGATATTTAGGAAAACTATGACTTGTTTGGGAAATAATCCTGTCCTGTAAAGAATAAAAGTGGCAAAATCCACTCTTCTTTCAGATCTGTTTACAATTGGTCTCTTTCTTTTCCTTTCAGACATCAAGAAGCTTTATAATTTAGCTGGTGTGGAAAACATGCCCATAGTCTTCTTGTTCAATGACACCCAGATTGTAGAGGAATCCTTCCTGGACGACATCAACAACATCTTGAGCTCTGGAGAAGTGCCGAACCTTTACAAGCAAGATGAGTTTGTTGAGGTCAGTACTCTGTACCTGAAGTGTCTGTTTTTATTTGTTTGTTTTGTTCAACTAAAGCAGTTGTGTGTGTGTGTAGGTGTGCAACGCTCTGTCTGAGTCTGCCCGGAAAGACAACGTTCTGGAGACTTCTGACTCACTGTTCAGCTACCTGACTGAGCGAGTCAGGAACAACCTGCACATTGTGCTCTGCATGAGCCCGGTGGGAGAACGCTTCAGGTAGATTGTGTGCTGAAGGGCTGCTGACCTTCACGAAGGAGAAGAAATTTGTGCTTTAAACAAATTAGGCATTTGGTTTATTTGTTACTTTTGTACCAAACTGTGACCCTCATACCGAGGTATGTATTGGACTGAGAGTTAAACGTACCATTATTATGTTGACCCTAGATTTCTTAGTCTGCAAAATCCCAACTAGTTTGTTGTAAAAAGATTTACTCAACAAGATGTACAAGTGTATTCATTCAAGTTTTCCCATGTCGATTTCTTGCCCCAAACATCAGTCAAATGTATTTTCTTCACTTTTATGCAACTTATGGTATCAAAACAAACCAACAGGAACCGCATCCTTCAGTACCCAGCAATCGTGAACCGTACCACCATTGACTGGTTTTGTGAATGGCCCAAAGAAGCCCTGTTGGAGGTGGCTGAGAGGTATTTGGATGGACTGGAACTGGGTTCTTTGGAGGGGGTGAGAGGATGCACACACACACAGAGGTTTATTTTGTTATTATTTCTACACAAGAAGATTTGTTCCCAATCTGTTGGATCTATGTGGCCAATCTCATGAACCATCAACTTGCGTAACTGCGTAACGTTTCAGATCCATAACAAAGTGTCCAGTATCTTTGTAACCACACACCAGTCAGTGGCCCAGGTCTCCCAGAGGATGAAGTCGGAACTGAAGAGAGATAATTACGTTACACCCACCAACTACTTGGAACTGGTTTCTGGATATAAGAAGTATGCTCCTTCTCACTTTCTGGTTCCACTTTAGATAATCTTTCTTTTCTGTTCTTTATTGTCCAAACACCCACTTCAGACATTTCGTGTGTACACTCTGGCTTTAACTCCCAACATCGAGAGTAGGGAGGGAGGTCTCTAACCCAAACAGTCAGCTCACTCTTTCTGCTCGTTAATCTCACCAGCAAATAATCTCTAATTAGTCTCTTCCCCCAGGTGTTGTTCATTTACCTCTCTCCCTCTGTTGTATTTAACCGGTCCATTTTCACTTCCTCTCTGTCCGTTCATTGCTTGTCCTCCCGTCGTGTTCCTCCATCGTGTGTTTCTTTCTCTCAGGTTTTTGCTTGTAGTTTCTGTTGCCATCACGCTGGCCTTTTTCATTCTTTAAATAAAATGTATTATTTTATACCTTTGAGTCCACCTGCTCCTGAGTCCAATCCTCCCGTGCCTGATACTAATCAGACTAAGAAGCTAGCAGCACCGTGTTTTGTTCTTCCAAACAATTTGACTTCATTTCACATTCTATTTTAATAAACATTCAAATTTGAATTCCTAAAATTTGAAAAAATAAATATTACACATATATAAATGATGAACATATTTATAGTGGTACTTTACATTTTCAAGCACTTGGTAAACCAAGACAAATTTATATATGTGTGTTTACATTCAGTGAGGACCTGCATTTTAGAGTTGCATTCAGTCAATCTGAAAAACTACTGGAGTAAACTCAAAATGCACATTTTGATTTGGTTCAGGATAAACTTTTTGTGTTTAGTTTCATAGTTTGGACTGACAAACATTTAGAAAGGACCCTAAAATCTATTGAAAAAATCTGTGAATTTGATTTTGAAAAAGGTTTTAGTGATAACTCATACTTTGCTTTGCATCATTGGAATTGTGCACATACATTCCTACACGGAGGCATTTGTGTTTAACCCCTGATTGACATTTGTAGTCCTCTCCAATGTTTCTCTCTGTTACATTTACAAAATGTGAGTCTCTGCCTTACTTACCAATCATTCTCCCATTTGCGCCTGTCCAGACTGCTGACAGCAAAACGCAGTGAGTTGGGGGAGCAGGTGAGCAAGCTGCGAAACGGCCTTTTTAATATCAGCAACATTCGGGAGGCCATGATTGTGGAGCTCGAAGTGGCCAAGAAGCAGGTGAACGAGTTCGTGAACGAGTTCCAGAGTCAGTGTGAGCAACACTTGCTTGTCATGTTACTTCAAAAGAAAGAGGCTATTGAGCAGCAGAATGTAAGTGTGGGAGTTGTCTAACATCAAGAAAAGCCACGCAAAGATAAAGTGGCTCATTATGTGTGTTTCTGTTCAGAGGGTTTGTGAGAATCGTGAGAAGATCAGTTCAGAAGAGTTGCAGTGCAAAACCATGGCTGAGAATGCACAGAGAGAACTGGACAAGGGTTTACCTGCCCTGGAGGAGGCTATGAAAGTAGGTCTTTGTCTTACCGATTGTAACCTGTTTTTGAATCATTTTACATCCATTCATTGTTTACTCCTGCCTCTCAGGCCGTAGAGTCCTTGAATAAGAAGGACATGACGGAGATCAAGTCATATGGCCGTCCTCCAGTGCTGGTGGAGAAAGTGATGAATGCTGTTATGACCCTGCTTGGCAAAGAACCTACTTGGGCCGAAGCCAGGAGACAGCTCGGTGAGAGACAGCAACTGTACAGGACTTACTGATAACTGTCAAAGTTAGAAAAAGAGGACAATAACAGTGGAGTGGCACTTATTGTGTAGAAGTTAGACCAAAGAATTATTTGTAGACCTTTCTTTTCCAAAGGTGTTTTTCAAGTTACAAAGGCAAAATATGAAAATACATAAGTGTACATAAGAGTACTTTGATAAAACGCACTGTAGTAGCACCAAAATGGTCTTCCAGTCCTTGTGATTTTGACTGGTTTCTCACAGCTGAGGCCAACTTCATCAAAACATTGGTCACTTTTGACAAGGATAACGTATCGGACCATGTTTTAAAGAAAGTCGGCGAGTTCTGCAGGCAGGCGGATTTCCAGCCAGAGATTATTGGCAAAGTTTCACTAGCTGCCAAGTCCCTCTGCATGTGGGTCAGAGCCATAGAGGTAAGAGAGTGTTTGTCTCGCCGTGCAAGTTTCTTAAAATGAACGGAATGTACAAAAATAGTTCACAGTAAGCTTAAATTTAATCATCTCAGTTCAACTGTTTGTGTTTAACAGTCGCACAAAGCATCTACCTAAAATTCTCAACAAACACAACCCCCAAAGGATGCACTAGTATGTAAACAGAAATATTGGAAGAAAGTCGTGATTTATGGGCATGCATTCTTTTCTATTTCAACAGGTGTATGGCCATATTTACAGAGAGGTCGAACCAAAGCGGGCCCAGCTAACTTCTGCAATGAGCCAGTTAGCGGATAAACAGGCTGCGCTATCTGAGGCTGAAAACAAACTGTGCGAGGTACGAGGAATGGGGATTTTACTGACATCGACATAGATTTTGTGCAAAGTTTACGTTTGTTTTGTCCAATAGTCTTGTATTACTGTAATGTAGATGTGACAATACTGATG
The DNA here is from genome assembly GCA_034783495.1 of Millerichthys robustus. Lineage (NCBI taxonomy): Eukaryota > Metazoa > Chordata > Actinopteri > Cyprinodontiformes > Rivulidae > Millerichthys > Millerichthys robustus. The sequence goes on from JAVKLF010000142.1 coordinate 2,384,526, forward strand.
CAATGATAACCGTGTGTGTGTTTGTGTGAGAGCAGGTGGGGGAGAAACTGGATCAGCTGCAACAGCAATATGCTGAGAAGTTGGTCATGAAAGAGAGTTTAAAAAAGAAATCCGACGAGATTGAGTTGAAACTGGACCGAGGGGATAAACTGCTGACGAGACTCACTGCGGAGAGTGTCCGCTGGGAGCAAAGAGTTGTTGTACGCTTTACAAATACACACACACACTTAAATACACACAGGGTTGTAAAAACTAACAGAAAACTAAACTCAGGTAGATGTACTGCAACTTGAAACATATTTTCTACAGAACAAACCCCAAATTGAACTCACTGTTTACCTGTTGACACTTTAAAAACTTTTGCATAAAGTGTTTAATCCTCCAACAGCTAAAATAAAGTTACATGTACCCTATTATAGAATTATAGATAATAAACTAATTTATTGAGGTCATATTTTGAGCCACTTTCAAAATAAATGGCACATTTAGCCAGATACGCTCCAACTTTTCTAATCTGTGAGTGTGTTTTGCAGGTTCTTGAGGAAAACATGGGATACCTTGTGGGAGATTGTTTGCTTGCAGCGTCCTTCCTGTCCTACATGGGACCCTTCCTGTCCAGTTACAGAGATGAGCTGCTTGCCCTCTGGAAGAAAATGGTCCGACACACAAACAAACACACGCCGCTGAAATGTATTTCCACAATCAGGTCTTTAAAAATACTTTTTTTATCTGTACCATTTTCCATCAGCTTGAGACTCTTGGGATCCCATGCACACCTGGATTCAGTTTTGCCATTTTTCTGTCCAAATCTACGACAGTAAGAGACTGGAATATTCAAGGTTTGCCCTCGGATTCCTTTTCTACTGAGAACGGGGTGATTATCACCCATGGAAACAGGTCAGGACACTTATCTGGTTATTAAAAATGTATTTTAATAATCTTAGCTGTAGTTCAATGATAATTATGTGTTGTGGTTGTTAAAGTAAATTTTTTTTGTGTGTTTTATTTCCTCCTTTTTTAAGGTGGCCACTGATAGTGGACCCTCACGGCCAAGCTCTGAAATGGATCAAACATATGGAAATGGAGAAAGTACGAGTGCTCTCTTCTTTTTTCTTGTTTTTCTCCACTTCAAATAATTACCAGTACTGTAAATACTGGAAAAAGTCTGTAAATTGGAATTACTCTTTATATTGAAATGGAAAAACCAATCTGGGTCCAGGGTTGGATCCTTACCTTGGTCCATCATTTCTACAGCTTTAGTGTAGTGCTTTATAATTAACAGTTCAAGGAATAAAATCAGCAATAAAATGCAAGAATATTCTCAGTTAAAGGTTTTACTACTATTATATTTTGTAGTTCCTTTTTTAGAACTCCTCTCATATATATTTTATCACTACATCAGTGGAAAAGTTTTTATTTTCTTGATGTTTCTTTTGTTTAATTCCAAGCTGCAGTTTGTTAGACTCCAAAATCTAAAACAATTACTTTTAATACACTTGGTACTTTTCAGGAAATTAATGAATAACCTTTAAATTGTATTGACACTTAAGTCTTAACAAAATGTTTTGAACTATTTTAAGGATTAAATCTTTTGTCTGCTTACCCTAATTTTTGTTTGTTTCTTGCCTCCACTTGTTTAGGGTCTCAAGCTAATAGACTTTCAAATGCCAGACTATTTGCGGGTGCTAGAAAATGCCATCCAGTTGGGGAATCCTGTTTTGCTGCAGAACGTCCAGGAGGATTTGGATCCGTCTCTCAACCCTGTTCTTAACAAGTCGCTGACACCAATAGGTCAGATACACATGCAAACGCCCCAAAAATAAAAAATTAAACACAAATTTCTAAAGTTTTCTTATTCCAAGGTGAGTCTCTGCATGTGTGTATTTTGACTGTTTTCTTTCCCAGGTAGCAGGTTGCTGTTGAAGCTGGGCGATAAGGAGCTGGAATATAATCCCGAGTTCAGGTTTTATATCACCACCAAATTATCCAACCCTCGTTATACGCCAGAGATATACTCACAGACTACCATAGTCAACTTTGCTGTCAAAGAGCAGGTATGTGTGTTGGTGAAAGAAAGTGTTTTCTGTATGTTGACCGTCTGAAAGTGTCCGGTTGTCCATGGGTTGTTTTTTCTTTTCTTTTTTTTTACAGAGTCTGGAAGCCCAGCTGCTGAGAATTGTGGCGGGTAAGGAGTGTCGGGAGCTGGAAAAACAGAAGGACTCACTGGTCATCAGCATTGCGGATGACATGAAATGTCTCCAGAATCTGGAGGATGAGATTCTCAGGTCATCTCTTTAAATATTTCAGACAATATGATCCTTATTGTTTCTAGAGGCTTGTAATAAGATGTAAATCAAAACAGAATGCAATGATTTACAAATCTCATAATTCCATATTTTATTCACAGTAGAACATGGTAAACATCAAATGTTTAGAATAAGAAATCGATCCATACTTAAGTAAAACGGGGGTAATTTTGAATTTAATGGTTCTACAGTACCGGTAGTTTTTTTAAAATTTGTATCAATTATTTTGATTTATGTTGCTCCTTTTTCAACCTTTGTCAAAATGTGCTGCTGCCAATAAATTTAAAATGACTTTTTTCCTAAAAATTGTACAATTTAGGGTGGCACAGTTGGTAGAGCTGTCGCCTCTCAGTGGGCTGCAGGATCACATCCTGGCCCGGGACCTTTCTGGATGGAGTTTACATGTTCTCTCTGGAGGTCTCTGGCATGAGTGTTCTCTGGGTATTTCAGTCTCCTCCTAAAGAACAAAAACATGCATGTTAGGTTCATTGGTTTCTCTAAATTGTTCCCAGCTGAGGGTCAGGGTGTGAATAGTTGTCCCTCTGATGGTCTTGCGACCTGTCCAGGTTGTACCCCGCCTCTTACACAAACTGCTGAACACAGGCACCAGCAACCGGAAATGGAAAAGTGAGTAAAGATAATAGATGGATGGTAGAATTTATTAGTTTAAACATTTGATATGTGTTATTATACTTCGTTGGAAGCAGAATATGGGTTCAAGAGATTTGCCAATCTTTGCGTTCCGTTTTTCCTAACATTTTGCACACTGTCTCAACCTATGCAGAATTAGACTTGTATTTCAAAGCTGTGCAATGAGATGCACGGCAACATTTTTTAACTATATATTACCAAAGGTGCTTTGATGCTTATGCTTCTGCACCCATAGTTTCCCTTTTATGAATAATTGTTATTTTATCCAAACTTCATATAACATAAAAGTTTTGTTTTATGTTATATATGATTGTCTGTTCTGCCAGGCTGCTGAATAAGGCGAGTGGCTCATTACTGGATGATGTGCAGCTGGTGAATACCTTGCAGACCTCCATAGACACAGCCAACAAAGTTTCTGAGCAACTGGCGAGCAGTGAGCAGATCGAGAAGAAGATCGACTCTGCAAGAGAGGTCAGGAGTGGGAATGAGGCAATAAGAGCAAAGGAGATAATTTTCTCGTTTTGAGTATGGAACCTGAAATGTCATACCCTGGCTGTTCATGCTGTTTACTCGGACACCTCTAAATTTGAAATGGTTCTTGAGCTCGGCACACTGAGAGAAGTTGCTGTCCCGTGCCAGCTTTAATTAAAACTCATTTATTATTTGTATGCTTCATTGTTATGGAGATTTTTCCATCATTTTTCCTCATTCAGAGTTGAGAAAAATAGCCTTAGACTTGAGACTCACAACGCTCTGTCCCTCTGACAGGCCTATCGTCCGTGTGCCCAGACAGCCTCCATTCTCTTCTTCATTCTAAACAACATGGGCCTGATCAACCCCATGTACCAGTTCTCTCTGGATGCCTATATTAACTTGTTCGTTCTCAGCATAGAGAAGAGCAAAAAAAGCAGAAACCTGGAGGAACGGATCAAAAACCTTAACGACTACCACATGTACGCAGTGTACAGGTCAGTAAAAGATTCATCCTAATTAATGTCTGTTAGAATTGGATCATAACCCATTTCTGATCAGTAATAACAATCAGCTGTAGACAAACTGATCTGTTTACATCTCTAGAAAAAGTAAACAGTTTATATACCTAACGTAAAACTTTAACTTCATTCTGTGCCATTGCTGTTGCTAACTCTGTCTGTCCTTCTCTGGTGTGACATTTTCTGCAGCTACGCTTGTCGGGGTCTGTTTGAGGCTCACAAGCTTCTCTTCAGCTTCCAGATGTGTGTCAAAGTCCTGGAGATGAATGGAAAACTCGACAAGAACGAGTACGCATTCTTACTTCGAGGAGGAATTGTAAGAGAAGAGAACATTCACAAACATTTTCTTTGATTTACCAACATGACAAACCTTCATTCCTATTCCAGAGAATTCCTAGTTGCCGCTGCAACACAACTAGTATTGTGTGACTGATTGTGGTTCTTTGATGGGTGTTTTTTTTTTTTAAGGTTCTTGATAAAAACCATCAATTCGATAACCCATGTGCCAGCTGGTTATCAGACTCCTGCTGGGACAACATCACACAGCTGGAGAAACTGAAGCACTTTAGAGGCATCATGACGTCCATTGAACTGTATTCTAAAGACTGGGAGCTCTGGTTTAGTAACTCTGAGCCAGAGAATGCTGAGCTGCCAGGTCTGTACGTTTTTAGAAGTGGAATAAAATTAACAAACGTTAAAACTGAAGTTTTATTTGTAATAGAACAAAAAATAGTTCAGTTGTAGATTTTAATTTAATGATCACATTGGATTTGAGTAAATGTTTTATTTTTAGTTAACTATTTTTTTTAATTTACTGATGTTTGTTTTTTGTTTTTCTTGAAGGTTCTTGGGAGAAAAAGTGCAACAACTTCCAGAAGATGCTCATAGTGCGTTCTTTGCGTCAAGACCGCATTTTGTTCTGCATCACCTCCTGCGTCGCCGAGCACCTCGGCTCTTGCTTTGTGGAGCCGCCCGTTCTCGACATGAAGGCGGTGAGTTTTAGCCGTCACTCGCTCATCGCACACAAATTGTACATAATTTCAACGCAGATGTCAAAGAAGCATTTTTTTGTCCATGTACTCTCACAGTTTCTTATTCCCCTCTTCGCCCTGTCGGTGTTCCCTGCAGGTTGTGGTTGAATCCACCAGCTGCATTCCTCTGATCTTCATTCTGTCTCCTGGAGTGGACCCCACAGGAGCCCTGCTACAGCTGGCTGAGGCCTCTGGCAGGAGCAGAGACTTCCATACTCTTTCTCTGAGCTATGGTCAGGCACCCATCGCCAAGCGCATGATAGAGGAGGGAGTCAAGAACGGTACAAGACGAGCAGTTGTCTTACTTTGTGTAATCGATGTTGCTGACTCACTGTGAGGGGAGGGAAAAAGACACACGTGCCGTGCCTTGTGTCATGAAGAAAAGCACAAGTTACAGTAGCTTTCATTGTCCAGGTCACTGGGTGTTCCTTGCCAACTGCCACCTCTCTCTGTCATGGATGCCTGAGCTGGATAAGCTCATTGAGCAGCTCCAGGTGCAGAAGCCCCATCCAAACTTCAGACTCTGGCTCAGCTCTTCTCCACACCCAGAGTTTCCTATCACCATCCTGCAGGCTGGCATCAAGATGACCATAGAACCACCAAAGGTGAACATGCCAGGAGAAATGAAACAATATAATTTCTTTTTTCAAACAAGCAAATATTCATGCCTGGAAAGTCCATATCCAGGCATGAATACTTGCTTGTTTGCTTGGTACCGTATGTGCGATGCATCAGTGGTCATGAGCCCCCAACGGTGACTAACTCTTGTCCTGTTGAAATGAAATTAGATTTTTCATCAACCCGCGGCCCAAACTGTTTTGTCTTCAGGGAGTGAAAGCCAACATGAAGCATCTGTACCAGCTGGTGACCGAAGACCAGTTCAACCGCTGCTCAAGATCCATCCCCTACAGAAAGCTGCTCTTCTCCCTCTGCTTCTTCCACAGCATCCTGCTGGAACGGAAAAAGTTTCGGCAGACGGGCTGGAACATCATCTACAACTTCAACGATTCGGACTTTGAGGTCAGATGTCTTTGTGCAGTAAACCATGAACACACTTAACTCTCTCGCTTCAGTCAGATCAGCATTTTATTTTATTTTATTTTTTTAAGTGACAACTGGTGAAAGGGGATACGAAGATGATCTTTGTGTGGGATAAAACTGATGATGTGATTTATGTTCAAATAATGATTTCTTTGAGACTTCTCTACTGTAAATTACAATTCTGTATTTATACTCTGTGTCGCTTTTTAGATTTGTTATTAAAAATAATAACAATATAGTTCACTTTATTGTCCACACACATGGTTTCAAGCAAGGCTAGTTATATTTATATTGTGTTCTCTCCTCCCCCTCTCTCCCTTTGCTGTTTCTGTCGTCTCTGTACAGTAAAAAATATGTTACCTGCCCATTATGTGGACTTGTTTCTTTGAAATGAAGATCTCTTTCTTGACGCCTCTTTAGGTGAGCAAGAATCTGCTCTGCCTGTATCTGGATACATATAAAGAGATTCCTTGGGACGCACTCAAATACCTTATCGCCGGTGTCAACTACGGCGGTCACGTCACAGACGACTGGGACAGACGACTTCTGACCGCTTACATCAACGACTGCTTCTGTGAAGCTGCCATAACTGAGCCGCACTTCAGGTAAGATACTGAAACCCATATTTTTACCCCATATTATATTTTCAGCTCAAAAATGCTCTTTAAATTTAAATGTCTTCTGCTCATAGTTTGGCTAATTAGATTTTTGTGTAAGTATGTATTGCGAAGCACATCATCCATCTCTCGTGAAGGAAACAATATGCTGAAACGCTTTGCAGTGAACAGAGTGATAGCACCACCAAGAGGTCAAGCAGAATATTACAAACAGAAGCAGACATGTTGAACACTGATCACTAATATCTGACCTCGGTGTTGTTTCTTTGCATTGCTTTGACAAACCGTTTGCTCACTTCCTCATCTCTGAGACATAAAGAAAAAAAAAAACATTGCCAACATTTACTAAATAGACTTTTAGCTCTGCAATTGTTCAGGAAAAAATAAGTCATGAAGTGGATTTTGTCAGCTCCGTTGAAGTTAATGCATTTGAGTAATCTTCATTTATTTATTTATTTAAGGTTCTAAATACTACAATATATCACTGTCTCATCTTAGGTTGTCAGTTTTACCCACCTATCATATACCCAGCGATGGCTCCCACTCCGCATACCAGGAATATATCAGTGTTCTGCCGTCCACGGAGCATCCAGAGGTGTTCGGACAGCACCCTAATGCCGAGATCGTGAGCCAGATTGCTGAAACCAGGACACTGTTCGACACCCTGCTGTCCCTGCAGCCGCAGGTCACCAGCGCTTCCACGGCCGAGTCCACGTCCTGGTCCAGCAAAGAGGACACGGTGAGGAGGAGACAAAAGACTTGAACATTACATTGAGATACATTTCTACATATGACAGTTATATTTAAACTGTGTTCATTAACTTAGTTAGTTTGTTTAAACGGTTCTTTTAACTCTTCTTTTATATTTATTTTCAGCAAGACACTGCTAGTGTGTGTGGATTCCTCTGAAAACGATTAGCAGATTTAAAACAAGCATCAAAATAAAAATATAAAGTGTTGTTTGAGAATGAGAAGTAATGTAACATACACCCCGTTACGGAGCCTTGTATTAAAATGACTGCTTCACTGTTTAACTTGTGGTTTTTATACCATAACAGTAAGGCTGTTATACGTGTCACTGTTCTGGAAAATGATTTATACTTCCTCAAAAGTTCATGTTGAGGCGTGCCGTCAGTCAGACCAGTTTTAGTCAAGCTGAAGTGGAGAAGTTCTGAATTAATTTTGTGACTGCAACAATTGTTGTAATATGAAGCACATGTAGTTATCATCTATACTGCTCAGTGAAATTGGAGGGTTTTTTTTTTTTCTTTGATTGGGGGCTGATGTGGCTTAATCATGAACTCCAAACTTGCTGCATTTTATTTCCAAGCCTCTGAGTGAAACATGATGCACAAAAATGTCAAAAGATATATTTAAAACATGATTACGGTTCATGTGGTTTTTTCCCCTAAATTTCCCATCTCTCCATTTTTGTGGCAGGCCAATTAATAGTTGAAGCTTTACGAAGCAAGTCATTTTTGACCTTTTCTTCCCAGCAGTGCTGAGACATCTACAGTATATAGTTACATAACTCTGGCTAAGAGTCATCAGCGTAATAAGATACAGATCTAGGAATCTGTGCTTTAGGGAGGACTGTGCTGTAAAATATTAGGCCAGGCCTCTGAGGACACTTTTCAGGCTTATATTGTGTTTCCCTCCAGATCAACTCAGATATATTGTTTATTTTTGAAACAACAGAATTATTTTTTTCTGAGTATAATAACTAATAACTGTACAAGCAGTTTTATATAATTTGACTTAGCAATATTTTCACTGTTTGGGGACTTTTCATCTGTTTGCTGGCTTGTGATGTGTTTTTTGGAATATGTTGGAGTGTTTGTGCTTCATTGAATCCGTTGTCTTCTCTTCCAGGTCCTGGAGCAGTTAAGACAAATCCAAAGTAAAATCCCAGAACTGATTGACTGTGAGAAAACCAGGTCCCGCCTGCAGGACCACTCTTCGCCTCTCAATGTGGTCTTACTGCAGGAGATCCAGACATACAACTCTCTCCTGGAAACCATTGTGTATGAACTGGCTTCTTTCGGTTTCTCTGTCAGGCTCCATATTTGTTAATGTGGGATAGATAATACACATCTGTTTGTATCAAGAGAAAATGAAATGCAGCAGACACGCGCTGTGAAGTAGAAAAACACGTCAAAGTTGGCAACAGTTAGCAGGTTTGCAGCAGAGATGTTCCAATTCCTCACTTGTGAATATTTTGCATTTCAGGTTGATGGTTACATAAACCAGCTGCATTAACTTTTCACTAATAGATATGTACAGTATGTACTTCTTTTTAGGAAAAAATGTTCAAACATTGATTTTTATTCCTTTTTGATTGTTAAAAACAGATAAGGATCAGAGAAACTAGGTGGTTCCTTGCAAAAAAGGGCTATTAATATTGCATAAATATTAGTCTTATGTTACTGCGAGTAAACAATGATAAGTATAAACAACAATAATATTAGAAGTTAGCCATGTGAGGTTTTTGCTCGTCGCTGTTCAGGTTCTGAAGCTTGTTGAAGACCATAATTTCACTGAAAAGAACTTAAAGGACAACTCTCCTTTAGGTGTAAACAACCCAACCTGCTGCTTTTCGTTCCGTTCACTGTGTTTGTGCTTCAGCTCATCCTTGGTGGAGCTGGAGAAGGGCATTAAAGGCTACATGGTGATGTCATCAAGCATGGAGGAGACCTTCAACTGCATCTACGACGATCTGGTGCCACCACTGTGGCAGAAGGTGCAGACACACACACAGCATCCACAACATGTTTGTCTTGTCCTTTTACAAAGCTACATAAAAAGACTAGTCACACTTTACGTATCTAACAGGAATTATCTGTTTTAATTGTTCTTATTTTTTATATTTATATAGTTTAAATCTGATGAATTGGTTCTGTTGGCTCGTTCTATCATATCAGAGCAATTTCTAGCACTTTTATTGACCACTAAAAGGCAACAATGGACAATGTGTTGGCCGCATTTCTCTCTACGTGTGCAGAAAAAAACATCTTCTGAACTGTTGAATGAATTTGAATGAAAATCTAATCCAAGTACCGGTAATCATTGAATAAACATCTACAACTGACTCAAAATCAATCTGATTCTAAGTGGCTGCCAAAAAGTAAGCAGCAGACAAAAACTAGAATGATCAGTATAGTGAAACTAGACACACACACACACACACACACACACACACACACACACAGTGATGGCTGCATTCCAGCTGTGAACCATCCATTCTGGCTTCATTACCACTGGCCTACTCTTTACAGTGGGGGAAAGAATACAGGGGGTTGTCAGCTCAGGTCAAAAGGCTTTAACTGATTCTGGCTACTAATGAAGTGTGTGTTTGAGTCAGTTAAGTGTGTGTGTGTGTGTGTACTGCGGAGGGGGTCAGAAAAGTTCATGTTTATATTCAAACGTGTTTCTAATTCTAATGGCGGGGCACAAAAAGCATCTGTCTCAGTGCTGGTGTGTCTGTGTTTGTGTGTATTTGTGATTGTCCACTGGGTGGAGCGCACCCCCGGCCCCCCGAGGACGAACAAAGCCACTGTCTGTGGACTAATCGTAGTGTAACAAGCAAAGTAAACCTTCCAAGGCCTGCTCCACTTTCCTAATAAGACCCTGAGCTCATTGTGTTCCAGCCAGCAGCTTATTACCTCTCAATCTGTAGTGTGTGTGTGTGTGTGTGTCTGTCTGTCTGTCTGTCTGTCTGTCTGTCTGTCTGTCTGTCTGTCTGTCTGTCTGTCTGTCTGTCTGTCTGTGTGTATTGCCTTCCTTTTATAGCAGTACTGGGTAGCCATTAGGGCTGCTGCTTCCAGCTGAGTTTCTCTGTTCTACTGACCACTTGTAAACTGTACAAATCCATCTCTTTGTTTGTGTTTCTGTCTCTTTAAATGCGCTCCGTCTTGCTCCTTTTTCCTCTTACATACCTGTTGTTCACGTCCCCTCTCCAGTCCTTTAATCTGCCCTACCCTTCCCTTCGTTGTGTCATCTTCCTGCAGCAACAACGGCCCCTCGTTTCTGTTCATCTCTTTCTTTCTCCTCTCTGACCCTCCTTGGCACGGCAGCCTGTCATTAGTTCTGAGCTCAGACTCATGGCTTTCATTTTGGCCGCCTGACTCTGAATCCGCATCCATTTTCTCTGCGGTTTCTTCTCCAGCGCCTGCCTCTCAGCATGTTTGTGGCGGTTTTGGGTTTTTTTTGTGTGTGAGAGGTTTGTGGGTGGAAACGATACAAAACTAATCAATAAATTGCCAATAAAATGTTACGCAAATATTTTGTTTTCCCAATCCTGCGGCCTTCCTTGTACAAACGTGGCTCATGTTTGAAAGTAGAAGTTCAGAAAGTGTAAAATAAGAACTTTAGATGGAAAAATATACATAAATATTTCTGAAACAAAGAAAATAGAGGTTTGTAAACACGGATCAATATACTGTAAGCTTTTTTTTTCTGCCTTACGAAAATCTTTCTTCAGAAGCCCAACATTTTTGTCTCAGGAATCTTAGTTTATTTTTGTTTTATTTATTTCAAAACTAAATTTTGTCACTTGGCAAAAGTAATTCTGAAGCATGGCTATTGTTGAAAAGGGTTGTTTCAAAAATGATGTACTTACTTCTTTCTTCTAATTGTTCCATATTAGATATTCTCTGCAGAAACAGTAGTTTTGTGATCCTAATTTCTCTCTAAGAATGGCTCTGAACCATATTGATGTCAATATACTGTAGTGATATAGTTCAGAAACTACACTACATTTTTCCAGAACAGTCTCTTCCTTTAAACAACTGACTATGACCTGAATCCAAATGACAAATCTAAATGCATTCTTAATTGTGTATGTCTGAATTCAAGCGCAGGCCTCATTCCTGCACTGATAAGACCCCGCAGTGTAACGGCCCCATTGTTGAACTCGTTAAAAGAAGCTGCCAGCAGCTGTAAGTAACGGCAGAGCGGACCTGGCTCACTCTGCCTCTCTGTCCTCCAGGCCTACCCATCGCTGAAGCCCCTGGCAGCGTGGACCCGAGATCTCTGCCAACGAGTCAATCAGTTCGCACTCTGGGCGAAGACAGCACAGCCCCCCGTCCAGTTCTGGTTGTCCGGCTTCATCTCCCCCAACGGGTTCCTCACCGCCGTGCTGCAGTCCACGGCTCGGCAGAACAACGTGAGCACTTTGAGTTGACAACTAGATGTTTTTTTTATTTATCTGCTCGTTTTCATGAGTCCGTCCAAGTTAAACCACCGCAAACAGTCAGCTGAACACTCCTGTCTCTCACTCTTTAGAGCACAAAGTATTAATCTGAATCTGCAGAAACCTCACAGAGCAAAATGGTGTGAGTTCAGACCTGGAGCTGTTTGATAGATGACTCATTTCGTGTCAGCCACAGATTCCCACCTTTTATAAATATATAATATCTTTGCTGGGGAAAGGTGAAAATACAGAATGTGGCGGAAATAATTTAGTTACTGAGCGATGGGATCTTTTGTTAAGCCGCATTCACTTTTACAGAAAAGAAATTTGTGTTTGGTTGATTATTTTGTTGTTGGACAATACATCTTGTGGTTAGCAGAACCTGGGGGTACCAACCAAAAGCTCTAAACAAGTGTCAATAGCTACAACAAAATAAGAAGATTTGGCAAATTGTTCATGAGCTCTACTGCTCATCCCACAAATGCATGTTCCTTATGAATGTGACACCATTTAAAGGAAAATTTACAGACCTTCCAACAGCATACAGTTTATTCCCAAGAAGCATTGTTACAACAAAGAAATAATCTACCAAACACGTATTTCCTTTGATTTTGTGCAAAGTTTATATAAGTTTACAGACCAGTCTGGCTCATTTTATAGGATTTTATGTTAGACTCTTAAAAAGGATCCAAATGCACCACAATATAAGATTTAGGACATTATTTTTTATTATTATGTAGGGCATCCACTACTCAGACTATAAATGGTCTTTTATTTATTTTTTTTGGTGTTTTAAGATATATTTTAAGGTAAAAAAATAAGTGTTTTCCTAAACCAATTTTAATAACCTTTCACTTTTCTCTTAATTGTTATTAATAGATCAGTCTTATTGCCTATAGATATTAGATTTTAATTATTAGGTTATTAAAAATAAGTGCTACAAAAGCATATTTTAGTTAGTAAAAAACATTTTTAGAGACATTTTCAGAAATAAATTTAAAATGATTGAATTTAGATTCAAAAAATTTTTTTCTGAACTTCAAAAAATCAATGTCAATCGATATGGAAAAGGAAAAAAAATCCAGACATTTGCAAAAGTACAAGACAATTGGTAGGCACCTTAATGGGGATTAAGGACAGAATCTGAAGCGTAATCTTCCTGTTTTCCTAGTGAAATGCTTGATTTTTGCAGTATTTCTGACAAAAAGAGGGCCTTAATGTTTAAAAAAAAATTCTAGAGAAAAAACAATAAAGGGGGTATTTGTGAATATACTATGTAGAAACGTTTAGATTCATTCACGCATATCTTCTAGGTGTTTAGAGTTTTTATGAAAATCCATAGATTTTTAGAGGATTTGACTGTTTATCCTGCTGTTAACCATATTTGTAGGTATCTATAGAGACTCTGTCCTGGGAGTTTATAGTGTCTACTGATGACAACACCAGTATCCACACCCCGCCCAAGGTGACTTATTTTTTTTTACCCTTGTTACCATGGTGATTTCCATAAACCTGCCTACAAACTACTTGTTCTCAGTCGTTTGGTCCCAGTTTGCTGCTTTAAGCCTATTTCCTGCTCCTCCAGGACGGGGTTTTTATTAAAGGTTTGTACCTGGAGGGGGCAGGCTGGGACAAGATGAACTCCTGTCTGGAGGAAGCTAGACCCATGCAGGTGGTCTGCCCCATGCCCACCGTCTGGTTCAAACCAGTGGAAGACCGCAAGAAGATGTCCAAGAGTGAGTCGTTTCAGACTTCTATCATTTGTTTGTCTTGTTTTTCCATCAGCTGTTTCCGTGTGCTTTCACACACACTGTCCTGTGTGTTTGTGTACGTAGGTGTGTACCTGTGTCCGTGTTATTACTTCCCAGTACGTGCTGGGTGGGCCGGTCAGCCATCTTTTGTTATCGGCGTTGAACTCAAGTCTGGAGCCATGACTCCAGATCACTGGATCAAGAGAGGAACAGCTCTTCTCATGAGCCTGGACAACTGAAACGTTTTTTTTGTCAAGAGAGTGTTCTCATTGTTATTTTTTGTAGGTAACATAGTTTCTACATTGTTCAGTGTTTTCTTGTTTTAGCCTTTAAGTTCAGTTCATTCAATTTTATTCTGATCACAGTTTTTTCACCTGTTTTGCTTCCATTCTCTGGTGTTTGCTCACAGATAAATCCTATCTCTCCTATTTTGATCCCCTTCCATCTTATGTCCTGGTCATGCGCGCGCACACACACACACACACACACACACACACACACACACACACACACACACACACACACACACACAC
>JAVKLF010000142.1:2488680-2499649 GCA_034783495.1 Millerichthys robustus
CCACCCGGCTGCAGGCAGGTGGTGATAAGAGTTCACGTCCCCCTCTCTGCCAAGACAACACTTCAGCTGTCCAATCATCATCATGAATTTCTTAAAATCATAACAAAACTTTCTACGAAAAAAAGCCAACAGACTTTGGTTCCTTTAGTCAGTATTTCACAGAGCTGTGGCTGTACGTGAACAGCATCGTCTCCAAAATATCTCAAAACATTTGCATTTGTTGTGCAGAATTGTGTGTCTTTTAAACTCAGCTTGAAGCCATCTCAGTTACAGGTACTTTTATAAAACACTTAGAGCTGGGACCTTCTGGCTGTCTCGGTGTAACGTCTCGACCTCTTTTAGAGATTTGCATCATTTCTGAAAGCTGAATTCTGTGCAGGACTAAACCAGCTCATTTAGTGATTTATATAAATGATCAGAGGCAGCTTAAACACAGACTGGTCTGTATGGCCAAATCATGGAATTACTTTCTGAAAAGGTCTTTAAATATTTAAAAAATGACTCCAAATCTGCCCATCTTTATTTTAAAAAGCACATTTCAGTAGATTAAATCCCAGACATGGGGGCAGCTGCCAGTGTGGGTACAGTTTCACCAGATGTGTAGATGAAAATAGGCCATGACTTACAAAAATTAGCTGCACAAGACGCAGCCACAGAATCTGCTGATGGCAAACACTCAGATTTCAGTGAAACTGCAACGGAAAATTTGCATTTGTAACCACAACGGTCACAGCCCAGTCAGATACCAACTCAAGGTGGGAACAGAAGGTGCTGAGGTGGGCAACCAGATATGGTGCACAGCCTAGAATCACATTTGCAAGCCAGTCATAAATAAGCGATTTTCAAAAATTGGTCAAGCAAAGTATTTTTCCCACAATTTTTAGTTGCCAACTTCAGTCACAACCTGATAAGTTACTAGTTTAAATTCGGCCAAAGTTTCTAACAAAACTGGGCTTTTATTCATGTTTTGCAACCAAACCAAACTCAATTCATAATGGTGCTTCTTTGCCACAATATTAAAAACACAACAAAAGTCTGTCTGAGCTGCCCTCCCCCCTAGTTTTCTGCTCTCCAGAACCTCAACTTATCAGACCAACTGCCTCACGCTGACCCCTAATACACAACTCCCAGCCCCCACTGCAGCAGGGGGAAAGTTAAGGGGGTGTAGCATGTCCTGGATATGAGCGATGGAATGTGTGAGCTGAGAGGAGTTGCTGGAGGAAAAGCTGCAGGGCTGATAAGTCTGGTGGGTGGGGAGAAAGTGGGATGGATGCAGGGAGTGTAGGAGGAGGAGGGATGAAGGAGCGCAGTGGTCTCAATCAGATGGGTGGGCAGGAGGTTAAAAAAAAAAGGGAGGGCACAGAAGTTTGACATAGTTAAGACAAAGACCAGACGAGTTGTGAGTTTCAGTAGTTTCGGCAGCATCTCTCTACGCAAATTTATTTGAAAATTAAGGATTCATTCTCGTAACAACTGTGATAACAAGAAGACAAAAACGTAAAGAGGGCAGAGCAGTGGGAGGCCGACTGGATAGATAAGACTGAGAAACTTCACTGGGAAAAAATAACATCAGCTTAGAAACATCTGACACCAGCAGAAGTGAGAAAAAAGGGAGCGACTGAAAGAATAGCTTTGTTGAAGTGAAAGAGTTTTTGAGAACTGAGTGATCTGAAGCATCTTCTGAAGACGTAACAACAACAACAACAACAACCTGGAGGAGGAACAGCAAGAGGTCCAACGGGCCCAGCAACATAATGTGAGTAGAAGCATCCCACAGACACTCAAATCATATTCTGACTCCAAGAGTCTCATTCAAAGTTGTGAGAAACAAACTTATTAGAGCCGTTTTGTACCAGATTAGACGGTGACAGATTAAAAGAACAATAGTTGCAGTGAAGCATGATAACTCTGCCAGATTAAGATAAGCCTGTGTGACTGCTGGCATCATGGTTCTTACACTCTCTCCAAAGTCAAACAGAATCACCTTTTCAGTATTTTCAAAGTGAAGTTTAAGGCTTTATCATAACTGTGCAGTAAGCATGTTTTTATACGTGCATAGGAGTAGATTTGGCATAATGCCATGTCAACAAGAAACAGGCCAAAATGATTAAAAATACTGGCACCGATTCAGGTCAAATTAGGAAAACACGGAACTAAGATATTATTGTTAGTATTGTAATGACAAGTCTCCCTGTGTAAGCTCTGAGGAGAATGTGGGGAAGTGAGGGGTTGGTTTGATAAACAAATTTATCTTTTTTAGAAGCAGTTTGTGCCCCCATTTTTGTTATAATTCATGGCGATACCCATATTCCGGTATGGATAACAATTTCTTCAAATTTAATGACAAATTGCAGGTGATTCAGTTGTTAGTTGTAGATTTCTTTAGAATACCATTTACCTATTCAGATGCAGAGTGATGTCAGACTAAAGTTAACTAATGTCTTTTATTTTACAGCCAATCCCAATATTTAGAAATCAGGGCCGATGACCAATTATTTTAATTCTCTATACTTAGGTGGAAAACCTAAATGAACTTTTATTTACACAACTTAGGATAACTTGCTCACTTAAATATATTGTCTCCATAAAAATAGGAGAATTCCTACTTTAAAAGGTCTGCTGCAGCTTATATTTCCTGTATAGCAAATCGGTCAAGTATGTTTAAGCATGGCTGATAGAGAATTATTTGAAAACACATAGAATATGTGGCTTACCTCTATATTAAGCCATACACAAAAAAAAAATATTGACCCAAGCTGCCAAGGTTGTTTCTAACAGAATGTACCCAGTGCTGTCATTTGTTTCCCACATTTTGTGGCATTACTCAGCCGTTCTCTGCCTGTCTCGTGACCTCTGAGAGGTGAGGATATCCTGTACCAGAAACAGCTGCTCACCGCTTCAACTCCGTCCAAAGACAGGATGAATATGAACTAAAATAATCTTGGATCAAAACGGAGCTGACGTGTAAGGTTTGGCATCATCCTCGGAGACGAAAACCTCTGATCATTTCATTATCTTGTTTGTTTCATGATCATTTGTTTGATGTTTTTGAAGTAAAAATTACAGGATTCGTACATCACGAATGTGTTCTGATGAAAACGCTGATGTGAAGAAATATTAGATAACCTTACCATGAGCTGCTAGTACACATGCAAAGCAAGATATCAGACTTTGATGCAAGTTCGTCTTCATCGTTACGCTTCACAAACTACAAAGAGAAATTATGGGCCCTGCCCCGCTTTCCTCTTAGCTTATCAGTTTGGTGATAATCTTCACCTCACAGACAGCATCACACAGGGGGGTCATTTCCTTCCAGATAAAACATCTATCATCTACAGTTTGAAACTCGAACTGATGTTTCTTTTATATCCCGTCCACGCAGTTCACCATGAGTATGAGCGGTACCCTGGAGAAGGGGGCCCACCATCAAACCCTGGACCTTTCTGAGGAACTGCCGCCTCATCTACACCACCACTCCAACCACCAGCAGCATCATCTTAATCACGCCAACTCTCTGGCCTCCACCGCGGCTGTGGGCGGAGGCAGAGACACCCCGTCGCGTGTGGTCATACCGCCTCCTTACTCTGCGGCAGAGAGCGGAGGTGGGGGCAGCGAGGCTCCTCTGGAGCTGCGGGGGTCACTGGACTGCTGGGCCTGCTCGGTGCTGGTGACGGCCCAGAACCTGGTGATCGCCGCCATCAACGCCTGCCTTGCCGGGCTGGTGTTTGGCACTATCCTGACACCAGCCACCGTCATGGTTGTGTTCGGCTTTCTTTGTCACTCTACGGTAAGTAACGGGGGAAACGTTGGAAGGGGAAGTGAAAGCATTAAATAAATATAAGGATTTAGAGGCTATTTTTATTTACTTTTTATTGTTTAAATCCTGCTTTTCTGTGGGTTTTCAGTTTGACTTCAAAAGTTGATTTGTAGATGTACATCCAATGATTACATTCAGTTTGTTAAAAATGTTTCCAGTGGTTCAGGAGATATTTAAAAAATATTAAAAAATAAAACAAGTCTACAGACACACACGAGGAAAGCCATTATCGCCTCTCGCCTTCAAAGGCGAGCGACAAAAAAAAAAAAGAAAAGCAGGAAGATGATCACTTCCATCCTTTTATGAAACATGCAGAAGCCTTAATCTCAAAACTTTGATCCAGAACTTTAAATACTCGTGCTCGGGGCTTAGGGTGGAGTTTGATTTCATCTCTGATGACAGATTTTATAATCAGAGGTTCAGGAGACGGTTATCTGGAGGGGGCAAGCGGTCAGGAGCTGAAGGAACCAGGCACTTCGGCACACAACCCCTTGTTAGTCTCTTGAAGATTTAAAGTATTTCTGATGGAAAAACATGATTAGAAGTGATGCCGACATGAAACTGATGCATATCTGCCTGGCCTGTTCCTTAATTTTCACCTCTAACCAGAACAAAATGTCAGTATACTACACTATAGTATAGTTTTGAATACATTTCAGTGGCATGTCTGCAGGTCGACGACCTCCTTAATGACCACAAGATTTTCTCTGTTCCCTCATTGAAGAAATAAAAACACTCATGTGACAGCAGCTTAGAGGGGGATTAAACAGGCTATGGCCTGCTAAAGGAGGAGCAAGAGAGCAAAAGGTCTTATAAATTAGGAAAAAATATATATGTGTATATATATATATATAAAAAAGATTTGTAGTAAATGTTTAGGACTTTAGACTTAAAGGCAGCGCAAAAAGCACTTCAAGGTATTTTACAAATATGTTCAGATATAACCAAACAAAAAAAAGTACCTCACCTTATAAGAACCGAGTAAAATCTGACTTAAGGTGTCAATCTAGTTCAGTTCAACTCAGTTTCTCTGTTCAAAACCAGTTTTCAACAAAAGTCATCTCACAATTTACATAAAACTGGACCATCCGTCAAAATTGATACATTAGTAATTAATTAAATTCTAAATTTTCACTGTTAGCCTCTAAATCCTTTCTACTTTCTTTGCTTTGCTCGTGGACTCGAACCATCACTCAGTCTGATAAGGGTGATTCAGGCCACCTGTTCTCCCACATTCAGATCCTGATCCCTTCACCTCCTCTCCCACTCTCACAGCTCACACTGTTCAGTAAACACAGATGATAAATCATAGTTTACAGAGGTGTTTGCCAAGGTAATCAATTTTATTTTGTAAACTGAAGTCCTTATGGATGGTTAATGTAGTGTATATCAGTGAGTGTATATCAGTCTTCTCCTCACATACATGCCACTCAGGATACGTCACCTCCTGCTTTTATCTGCTTCCTTGTTCACTCCAAAAAACTTATCAGGGGCTTTTACCCTGTAAAAATATTCATTTCTAACTATACCATTTATCACTTCCTTTATCTTCACCGTCATTGTCCTCGTCTCTGCAGGTCCGCCCCCACGGTACCACCCCCTACTGCTCAGACCTGCTCACCGACGGAGGCTGCGTGGCTTTGCTGGTGGTGGGTTTTCTCCTGGTCACTCCTCTGCTGGTCCTCGCTCTGGCTGCGTACTGCCGCCTGGCCCGGCACCTCCAGCTGGGCCTGTGCTTCATCCCGTACAGCCGGGCCGTGTACAAGAACCTGCCAGCCACCCAGCATCGCGGCCTGGGCACCGGCTGCTGCGGTGGGAGAGATGGAGGCGACTACAGTGGGAAGGGGAAGGTCTGGGTGTGAGATGGAAGGAGCTGTGGGGAAGAACAAAGAGAAAAAAAGTAGGGAAAGACAGTCATAAGTTACTAAAAATTATAAAAAGGGAAAAAAACAGAATTTAAATAAGATATCTAAGGCCCAATCCCATTTCACTCATCACCCCTACATTTTGTGATTTAAGCTGGAGGTTGAAGCCTTTTGAGACGAGCACCTAGCGTCCCCCTCCCATCCTTATGTAACTTGATATTGGCTTTACTAAAAAATAAAAATACACTTCAGGTAACTTTTTTAGCTGTTAATCGTTGATTCTTAGTTCTTACCTCGCTGCTGTTTATTCTAACATGCATTGTTTTATATGTTTAGCTTCAATAAGTTATCTGGAAATTAAAATGCTCCGACTACAACGCAATCCAACATTGCAGCTCCCCTACCAAAACAAAAAAAAAACCACTCTGGACTCGATTCTAAAGGCAGAAACACCCTGTCCGTTGTTATTACTGTCATTTTTTTTTTGTTTGTTTGTTTGGCATCCTTGACAATAACAAAAAAAATTAGCCCGGACTCCCTCCACTGAAAATATCTGTAAACATCAAATTTTCATGGTTGTTGTTACAGATAATAGGACAATGTTTAACTTATGTGATTGTTGGAATTATATTTAGTGTTAATCTTCTTCATGAAGTACAAAAATAACACCACATTACTAAAGTTTTAACTTAGAAAGGTGGGAAATCAATATTTGATGCAATAACGCTGGTTTTACACACAGCTTTCATAAATCTAAACATGAGCTCTCCACAAGTCTTACGTTAATACTGGGTGACTTTTGGCCTCTCAAATATGGTTCAGGACACCTAATCAGTACCTCAAAGTAGAATGAGAAGCATTTGTGTTGGAATTCAACAGACACTGGAAGGGAACGACTGAAATATTAGCAGTAGTTTCTTAATTTGTTCCTGAACTGTAATGGTAATATTTACATGTGTTGCATTGACGGATAGCATTTTGGCTTCTTTAAGGGGTACCCTATTTATAGTGGGACCCTTACTAAACCTTTCACTTTAAATTAAAGACTAAAGGGTTGTTGTAAAGGTAGTGGTAACACCAGGAAATGGGATTTGGCCCAAGAAAAGGCAGAGAACAGAAACATACAAAGCTGTTGACAGCAAGCAGCTGGATTTACTTCTTTTGCTGTGATCCAAATTATTACATTTGCTATTACTTTTAACGTTTTCTCAACAAAATGTTAAGCAGCAAACAAAAACAAGGTGGATCACATATATGATTTTTTTTTTTTTACAATTGAAATAAAATATTTTCAGGATAAAAAACCGCTGCTGTTTTACAATTAATTAAACAAATTAGGAACACAAATAATTGCTTGAGTTAAAAAAACAAAAACAATATAAACTGGACTCTCAGCCTACTGTAACTTTCCAGAACAAATCACAGGAAAAAGGAAATCTGAAAATAGCACAGAGTGATGACACAAAATGTATTTGTCTCTTATCACGTTTATATTATCAAGAAAAACACAAAAATGTTAGATTTAAGTTGATGTAGCCATTGTGAACTTTACTTGCATTATTTTATTTTGTATAAATAAAGGACTCTTTTTGAAGTTATGTCTTATTTTCAAAAGCGTCTGATTACTAAATAAAGAAAAGTTTAATTCTCATAAAAAACGGGGTGTTCCTTACAGACATGCGTTCAAAAACATTTCCTGTTTCTCAAACCAGAACAATCTGTAACTAAAGCTCAACAATGCCTATGGAAAAATCTACTCTGACACATTATTACATGTAAATTCATCATATCATTATGACTTTGTCTATAAATTCATCTGAGATGAAATCACAATCTAAACATCACCTGCGGTGAGCTTGACAGAGTAACTTTTGTCGCCCTCAAGTGGACAAGATTGTTAATAATAAATGCGCAGAAAAACTTTATATTTTTTAAATTTCTTCCCCATTTTTATAACTTTGCATTGGATACCTAAATTTTTAAATTTTTTTCTAAAAGGATTTCCCCATTTGTTGATTACAGTTTAATCTGTACAGTCAATGGTTCAAACAAATAAACTTAGACTTAATAGACAATAAACTTAAGTTTTATAACTGAACTTTAGGAAACTTTCATTTTTTTACATTTATCCAATAGATTATAAAACTAATACTTACAATTTATAAAAGCAAATACACTGGAAACTTTTTTCTATTTTATTTAGGAACAAATGCTTGAGGAAACTTGGCAACCCTGACGTGTTGACTGTATTTTGTTGCCATCTAGTGGACAATAGTATAAACTGCAGGGGCGGAATAATTTGGTATCGATCCGAAACCCACTAAGTATCGAGGTGTCACTGATATCCAAGAATTAAACTTACAAAGGCAGCAACAGTCAGAACGTAGCAAATAAACATAATAAACTTCAAAAACACTGGTTTTAGACATTTTAACATTAAAACGATATCGAGCTAAGCTAGCCATTTGAGGCTTATTGTCACACTAAACTTCAGACAGTACGTTTATTGAATATTTACGTTTTAAAACAACAACCAGTGGTCCAAAGTTTTCATAACAGAATTATGTGTTTCTAACCCAACATGTTAGCAAACTCACCTTCAAATGGAAGCCGACAACACGCAGAGTTAACCGGAATATGAAAAAAAAAAAAAAAAAACTTTTTGACTATTCCTTCATAAAACTCACGATATTCTTCACATAGCTTTGATAAATACACCTCATTGCTGAAAAAAATCCAAGAAAACGAGCTTTAAACGAGCTTTTTTGTTAATCAAAGACGCTGTCAGGCCAAAAGACTAATTAAAAGCATATCAACAGCTGTGTGCATTACAACAAAGAACCGGTGTTGTATCGAAAAATGTTCCCCTGTTCATAGAGGAGCAATTCCAAACGGCGTCAAAAAACAATTCCCAGTTTAAGACACTATTTTAGAAAAGTTTATTTTTGTGATATGGTTTAAGTATCTTCTTAGACAATCTTGGCAACCAGCAACTACTGCTATTTTTAAGTAGCAAGAAAATTCACATTTTATTATACTTTTTTATTAATGTAGTTGTGCTCTTCTAGTCACCCTTAAAAACTAATTTTTTCATCGAATTTCCCAGGTTAAACAACCAGGTTTAAAAAATAACTATTAAGAACATTATACTCGTTTTGAACTGTAAACAATGGTGATTTAACCGATATTGGTAGGTTTTTAGGCTAGCCTAATTAAAAACGTCACATTAACAAAAGTAGTCACGTCCCGTTTAGGCCCAAAATATTTGGCCATCAAAATAATCTGCATCTGATAAAAAGTTTTAAATGAACATAAAAGAACTTGTGTGTTGTAAGACAAAAATGTGTAAATAAATATTAAAATCAAGTGAATGTGAAAATTTTGTTTTTTAATCTGTCCCTCATCCCACAGTTTCAGAACTACTGATCCAACAGAACAAAACAAACTCGCTGATCAGTGTTAACCATGAAGACAAATCGTAGTAGGAAAAAAATCTGACCCTTCTAAGGTCAGGTCAGCCACACCTCCGGTCCACGACGTTGTGCTTTCTGAACGTTGGGCTGCATGTTTGCATGTTTAGTCAGGTAATCACCTGTTAAGCCTCTCTGAGAACAGGAGGTCAAGGCAAGGAGGTGAAGCAGGTAACCTTAACGCCAATCCCTGAACAAGCGGAGCACCAACCAAGACTAAGGAGAGCTGCTCAACCTCTGCTTGATTTCTCTCCATTTAGAATAGAAACTCAACAAAGTTAATAAAAAAAACTTTAGAGACAACAGAGGACATTGGCTGTAGCTGGGACACTAAACGGAAAGGAAACACTTTATGTGAGCTTTTACGTTATTTTTAGCATTTGAGCTTCTGTACATCTGCAGCATGTCCAAAGCAGGAGAGAGGACAGCTTCTACAACTTCTGCTGACTCAACCTCATCAGAAAGGTACACTTAGACCCACACAATACCCCTTATTTCAAATAATTTATAACTTTTACCTTAATTGGGAAGCTCTTTGTTTTTATTCAATAAAGCAAATTCTAGTTTATGGTTTGTTTTTCTATGTTTTAGCAAACATGATGCCAATAAATCTGGTTCGGCTACAACCTCCCCGTCAGGCTCTGTATCTGAAACTCCAAAGAAGTCCTCAAAGAAGTCCAAGAAAAACACAGAGAGCTTGAACAAAGTCTACACCTCCGTGCTGGAAAGTGTTTTTGGAGCAGTAAGTAGTTGGAACCCACCCACTGGTTTAATTACTGCAGCCTTCCAGCACCAACAACACTCAGACAAAAGATTTCTCATCATTTATATCAATATTCAACAACTTTTTTTAGTAAATGTTGCCCCATTTCCTCACTACCATAACCGAAATTTACAATAAAAGTAAATCTCGACGGTAAAAATGAAAAACAAACAAAGCTGTGGATTCTACTGTTTTCAGCTCAGAGTGTTAAAAAGTCAAACAGTGGGGGGTTGCGGGCCCGTTCCTGATCTTTCTGAAGCTACTGGCTCTGGGCCCGGTTCTGCTGCATTAGTGGCTCAGTAGTCAAAGCTTAATGTCACAGTTTGTTAAGGTTATCCACATGAAAAGCTCTGTAAGATCACCTCTTAATTCAATATGTATGCAGGGGTTAGACAAAAAGTTCAAGGCAGGAGCTGATGATCTGTAAGATATTTATATCATATAAAACTTTTACATTTAGTGTTTTGTTTTTGTTTCCTCAGGAAAGAGAATTGGCTCAAGCTGAAATAGACGGTGAGTCATTTTCTCAGCTCAATAAGCTGGAATATTTTAACAAAGAATGTAAACATTGTCAGCTTTATTTTATTGGTTCTCTATGTTCATGGATGCTGAGACAAGTGAGAAAAGTGTCTGAAACGGATGATTTCACTCAGCTGTAATGTTTCGGTGAAAGGCCCCCAATTTGTAGGTTTGAAACAAACTCCTGTATATTCAGGGTAGTAATTGCAGCTGCTGCACCAAGATGACATTCCAGGAGCTGTAAAGTTTTTTGAAACTCCACAGAGTTGCAGGAAGCCTTTAAAGAGTTTGACTACGACCAGGACGGATACCTGAACTACAAAGATGTGGCTGAATGCATGAGAACTAT
The DNA here is from genome assembly GCA_034783495.1 of Millerichthys robustus. NCBI lineage: Eukaryota > Metazoa > Chordata > Actinopteri > Cyprinodontiformes > Rivulidae > Millerichthys > Millerichthys robustus. The sequence continues at coordinate 2,499,464 of JAVKLF010000142.1, forward strand.
GGGATACATGCCCACTGAAATGGAGCTGCTGGAGATCGTTCAACAGATTAAGATGAGAAGTGAGTCCTCTGACGTCTTCCACTCCGAGCTTCCAGTTTTATACTACAAAAGAGTATTAAAATCTTACCTAAAAGTATTTTTATTGGCATTTATAGGTGTCAAAATATTTTTTCCAGGTTTTTTTTT
>JAVKLF010000142.1:2499749-2513684 GCA_034783495.1 Millerichthys robustus
AGAGTATTAAAATCTTACCTAAAAGTATTTTTATTGGCATTTATAGGTGTCAAAATATTTTTTCCAGGTTTTTTTTTCTATTTAAGTCTTGTACTCTCATTCTACAGTTACACCTGGTGTTTTTACATCAAATAAAACATTAAAGCTTGTTTGAAACTGTGGACAAAGTCTAATCAGACACTTTTAGATGACCAATCTGAGCAGATGAGACTTTTTGTTGTTGGAATGTGAGGATGATCTTTACAGAAGAGGAGATTAGGACCACAGGGATTTTTTTCCTCTCAGAATAAGAAAAAAAATTCAGAATTCTCACTTTATTTTCACAATTCTAAAGAAATCTACTCATTTTTTTTTGCACAGTGGCCCCAATCCGCTTCAGTAGATGTTTGTTGTTGTTTTTTAACCCCCAAAATCTTGTTTTACATTTCACTGCACAATTAAACAAACTTCTGAAATTATTTGCACAAATATTAAGAACAGAAAAACAGTACACATATTTGAAGATTACATTTTTCTTTTCTTTTTGATTAAATATAACTGGGAATTCCTTAAAACTTGATTTAATCTGATCCAATGTGGACCAGTTTAAGTGGTTTAATATGGTCAAATTCTTCATCATTTATGTTATGAAATTTCTTGACCACTTGTAACCAAGAATTTGTTGATCTTGTTTGACTTTTTTTCTCTCCTCAGTGGGTGGATTGATGGACTTTGAGGATTTCATTGAGCTGATGGGACCCCGGATGATGGGAGAGACCACCAACATGCTGGGACTCAAAGAGCTCCAATCCGCGTTTTTACAGGTCAGCCAGTTGAAAAGAATTTGTGCAACTTGTTGGTTTTTTTTTGGAAAATTTCCTAAAATTCATTTTGTTCTGTTAAAGTTTGATTTGGATGGAGATGGAAAGATCAACCAAGACGAGATGAAGGAGGCACTGAAGACATTACTGGGGGAGAAGCTGAAGAAGGGAGAGTTGGAGGAGATCCTTAAGGAGCTGGACATTAACGCAGACGGCAACATTGACTTCGAAGGTGAGACTTTAAATATTATTTACTCAACCAGGAGCTAAACAGATGTACTTCACAATGTTGTTCACATAAAGATTTCAAGAAAACATACGGCAGTACAAGACGATTTACTCAGCATTTTCTGTGAGTAGACTCAACATTTTGTCAACTTCCTTCCATCTTTCAGAGTTTGTGATGATGCTCTCTATCCACTGACCACTGGAAACAACAACAGCACGGATAAATTCCTTCCTCTTCATTTCTGCTTTCACTCAAGACTAAAACGATTTGGAACAAATAATCACAATGGCACATGTTTGTATGATAGTGGTAGAGCCCTACCATAAATTGTTTTATGTTGAAAGAATTGTAAGAAAAGCCTTCAAATTCAAAATGTTGAGCATTTTGTGTGTTGCTTAAAAACGCTGTCGAAAAGTTTTTTGTTTTGGCATTTTGTGTAAATAAAACAGAAATGCTTTACTATTTTAATAAAGAAATTAAAAAAAACAATTGACTCCGTTTTTACACTTTTAAAATAGGATAAAAAAAAAGATTAAGTCAGCCTCTCAATCAGACTTTATTCCAAAAACATCACAACAGGTTATTGCCAAACAATCTGTAAATAGTATTGTGTCTATTAGCATCCAGACAATATAAGTTAAATATAAATAAAACGTCAACTAACAACAAAACAGCAGCTTTGAGCCTCAGCTACCATTTTAGAACCAGATATTCATTTGCAAACCAAAAAGAAATCACCAAAATCTGTTCTGCATTTAATATCTGTAAGTTCAGGAATAATTCACCTTAAAAAAACCTACAAGCTTAACATTACTGGTAAATTTCACACAATTCAGGGAAATGTCCAATTTGTAGCACATATTAATCTGCAATTAAAGTTGTCTATATGAGGAAAAAAGAAACTAGAATAAAGGTTATTTATGGGGAAAGGAGATCAATGATCACATCACAGAGGCAAAAATCTGGGTTTTAACACGTGCAAACCCACAGAGAAGTTCTGTGTTCTTCAAAAACATAGATTCAAACAACAATATTTATGCTGTTCACAGCTGGTCACGACTTAACTTCTGTATTTCAAAATCTTTTTTAGTATTAATTACAGTCCAAACTTTTTATTGAACATACAGAACCAGAATGAGGTACTAAAAACACCTAATGCTGGGATAAACGAACAATAATATCTGGCCGATTAAAATAATTAAAGTTTGTAACTCTTCATTAGCTTCTATTAATTTACGGGAATACCTGGTCTCTTATTTTAATAAATTTACAGGTAAATAAATGCATAAATCAACCGCTTCCATTGTGATGCTGCTCACAACTGATCGGCTTTTCAAACTTCTTCTCTTTAAGGAATGTTTGAGCTAATCTTTGTAAACAATGGGAAAAGCAGACTTTGTAAACAAATTCACCAGCATCAGAAAATGCACGGTGCTCATGTTGGGCAGGGCTGAGGGGATTCAGGCTTTCCTAAACTCTGAAACAAGATGCACATGCAGAACTTCGGGATGCTGTTGTGGAATAAAAGCATTTTACTTGGTCCAAGGAGGCATCGTCTGCCCTTTTTACACAGCTGTGAGACTTTAGATTTAACGTCTGTGGCAAAAAAAAATCCCAACATCGTTATATATGTGTTCATATATAGCCAAAATTTGTAATTTCAGTTCTTTAAGTTCTTATCTTTCTGTTACAGTTGATCTACTTGCTACAAAATCTCAGTTTCCTCTGCTTCTTTTTAAAATTTCTTTTATTTCCTTTTCTATTATTCATCATATTACTAAAGATAAATAAAGACTAAAAAGCTTTCTCTACTTCCTGTCTTCGGTGATCGGGACAGGAAGCTCCTTTTGTCTACAGCTCATTGCTCAACTCGTCTCCAAACTCAGCCATGATGTCATGCATCCAGATGTCCCTTTCTTCCTGTGAAGTGTCGACGAGGAAGACTGTCAACTTCCTGTCCCACGGGTTTGTGGCTTCCTGCACGGCCTCCAGCTGGGCCACCAGGGGCTTCTTTTCCACGTGGTTTCTGAAAACGATGGAGGCCTCCTCTGACCACTGCCTCTGCTTCACTCCTGTGGTCGGAGGCAGAGAAGAGCCGGTCAGCAACAAATATCAGTGAAAATAAACAAACTAAGAGGAATAAATAATGACACCGATCTGAAGTCACATGCTCAGCAGCACAGAAAAGAATATGAAAAATATTCCCGTGTTCAGAACAGCTTTAAGTTACATCAGATATGACAGGAAATCTACCACACGCCTTACAATAATTATTAGCAGCTAAAATTAATCTTAAATCGACCCAAGAGTGATCCATAAAGCTCTTGGATTTACTCACCAGCTAGCTGAGCAGGGATTCCCTGGAACGGCAGCTGTCTGAACTCTTTGATCAGAGGTCTGAGGAGGCTGTAGCCGACCAGCTCGTGTTTACCATAATCCAGTTCGTACACAGACACCAAACCGTTGGTCAGAACTCCCTTCACTAACACTCGATGCCAGCTGAAAAACATTTGGAAGAAAAAGATTTATCTGTAAGTGCAAACGACTAACTCAACCACTTGGCTGTTTACTGACAATAAACTGTTGTTATTGACACAAAAAATAAAGTTGGACGTCTGAATAATTAACTGATCCGTTAATAACTTTCAGAAGGTAAAACAAATCAATGCACAACCCACTTGCTCTCAATTTTAGCAGCATAAATGTGATTCTTTTCTATGTTGACAGGTTTTTCCTCGGTTTTATTGTAGTAGAGTATCATCTCTCCCATCAAGACCACTAGTTTGTACATATCTCTCCAGGGCTGCAGCACAAAGTGGCCTGGATGGCACGCCAAGGAGACAAACACATCCATGTTGTTTCCTGAGAATGCAAGAAAAAAAAAAGTGTCTTTTTGTGTCACGATGCTTTTATAACATCAGAGCATCCTGATACAATAAAAGGATGGACAGCAGCAACATTTAAAAGATATTATATATTTTCCTTTTTACCTGTTAGGGGTAACTCTAGCAGTTGTGGCAGCTGGAGAAATGATGAAGGTGTTTCTGGTAGGCTCGTGGTGGTTTTGTTCTCTCCTCCTCCTGCTTTGGGTGCTGACAGAGTCCTCCTGAGATGAGGTTTGGATGTGACAGAAGCTGACAATGGATTGCTGCTGGTGGAGTCACTGGAGCTGGAAGTTTTGGCGCATAAAGGATTTGCAGGAACCTTGATTGGGCTAAAAAAAAAAAAGTGAAAAAGGTAAACTAAAAATTTGAGGTTAGCTAGTGCAAATAAAAAAAAAGTGAGATTAGAAACTGGCCTAATCAATCAGCTGATTGGTAAATTAACAGAGACCTGTGGCTCATCAATATGACGTCTGGCTGCTGTTTGAACAGGTCAGACTGGGCCATCTGGTGGTTGAGACTGCGAGTCGGGTCGTGGAAGTTCTTGTCGGTAAACAAGCGGACGTAGGTGCAGCTCTTGGCTTCGTCCACTTTGACAACCTGGAGAGTGCGGAAGTTTGTTAAGAGGGAAAATAGGAAGGAAAAGAGGAACACTGTAGTGTACACGAGAAAGACAGTGATTTATGAGAGGAAGCGTTTCGGTGAAGGACTTGAGGGAAAAAAATACTACTAATATTGGAAGTACTGCAACAATACACATCAATACTTGACTTTTTAAGAAATGCTAGGCTTTTCATTATATACATTTTTTACAGTGATGCTCAACCAAACAGTTCTACAAATTGGTCATATTTTTCTTATTTTTATTTATATTCTAGACCAACAACCACTTCTAAGATAAAACATCCTCTTAACACCTTACATTTACTGTAGATGCGATGTTTTGCAAACTATCTGAAGACGATGTAAGTAAACTTGATGGGGTAGAAAGCAGTTTACCTTCATGCTACAGTCCGTGGTATTGAGAACTTTCTCTCGAAGCCACTGGACGGCTTCTGGAGTCCAAGATCCTACACTGACGGCCAGGTCTGCTAGACAGCACTTCACAGCCTGAAAACAAGTTATTAACGTCCCATTTTAAGGTTGTCCTGACTGTTTTCTATTGTTCTGATTAAAGATAAACGTGCTGACCTGTGGTGGGATAGCCACGAGATCCCGGAGGAACAATGATGGGATCTCTCTCAGCTCAAACACCTCGACAGAAACCTGGATGCCAACATCAACGAACAGGATGTCCAACACTCTGCTGCCGTGAAGGTTAGTGATCTGAAAACACAGGAAACACACTCATCTCGAGTTGAAAAGAAATGACCACATCTGTGAACAAAGTAGTGCTCTTTTACTGCACCAAACTTTCTGATCTGGGCTGAATGAAGGAGCAAAACCTGCCTTGCATCATCTGTTTTCTGCAGGCAGCGTTTCCATCTTACCTCGACACGGGACCATTTGCTTTTATAGCGAGCCAGACACCATTTCCCACAAAAGGGTCTGGATACCAAAAATTCTGAGGTCACCTGGAATAAAAGAATAAATCACTACAACGTGGACTAAAAACATCAGCTGTCATTCTTCAATGAGACCTTGCTTCCTTTAGATTTATGTAAATGTGTGTCTGTGTCTTTTTGACTGGGGTACAAACATTTCACTGGTCTACCTAACCTTCTGCAAGGGTATGCCGCCATAATTTCAAACATTTAGGGTTCTAGCTTGCATTTGATATTTAAAAAGAAACAAGGCAGCATATAATCCAAGACTAAAATAATTTTTTTGAGATGGAAAATTTCTTTCTTCATCCAATAAATAATTGTTGTTAGTTATCTTATTTGTAACTAGAAAGTTACACAAAATGCTGTTCTCAGATCTGTTTTAGCGTAACCATCCCTCGGGTCAACTTGCATGACCAATGTTTTTTATATATATAATTTAGACAATGAAAATCTCTAGGAAGGACATCTGTAGACTCCACAATCTTCTGTTGTAATGTGGTAATACTGCAGCAAAAGTACAACTAAGAAAGAACTCACTTCCTGTTGCTGATAGATTAAGTGCCTTGGCAATGTCTTAACTCCAGATTAGGCACATAATCTCAGTCTGTCCACAATGGTGCTATTCCAGCTTTAGTTTGGATGTTTCAGCTTTTAACCCACAACATAAAGCTGGCAGAAATTTGTGATTCTATTTTTTAATGGTTGAAGCAACTAAACATCATTAAAAAGGAAATAGTCGGTGAGCTATATTTAGTCATTTATGATTCATTTTTTGTTTCTTATGGGAAAACATGCTATTGGAACTTATTTTTAGATTTTATTTTTATTCTTGAAGATGATCTCAAGACCTTTTGAGAAGACATAAAGCTCGTTTACCTGTGTGTGGAAGTATGCTTCTATCTTCTCCATGATCTCATTTAGCTTTGCGAGTCCTCTAGAAGGAAGCTGACAGTAAAAGTTCCCATCTGAACAAACGCTGCTGACTGTTACGTTCATATAAGCGCTGTTCAACTGAAGACAAACAGATGCTTAGTCGTTATGAACTCATCCGTCTCCAAACGCACACAAACTTCTCCTGTACCTGTAACGGACTTGCTAATGTCTTGTCCTGCAGGGCTTTGATGCAGGCAGCGTTGATGTTTAGGTCGTCATCCTGAGATGTGTCGTACAGGATGACAAGAGGAGGCTTTGCTCTTTCTAAGATCTCAGCCAAGAGGATCCTTCCACTCGCCATTGTTTCAAACTTCTTCAGCACCACAGGCTCCTGACAGAACGGTTCTAGGCCTGGGCAGATACAAAAAACAAACATGTTCTAATATCAGTTCCTTTCTACTCAGGTTATAGGATCATCCTTATAATTCAAAGACTCACCTGCCAGTCTACACTTGGTTGCCTGGAAAGGCAATCTGAAAAACTTCTCATGCAGCACAAACACTTTGGTTTTGCTGATCACCTCCGAGAAACCATGATCCACAAAGTAAACCTACAGAGCCGACAATGGAGGGATTACTAATATTTCCTACCATTTCCCACCTTTGATTATATTCTGTCACTGCTTACCTTGACTTTTTCAGGCATGACCTCGCAGATTTGCGCCCTCAGAACATCCTCCTCCTCCTCAGCCCTGACAGCAACGAGTTGGCCGGATGTGGGAGATGACAGAGGAGTTGAGTGGCTTTGGTCCAAGCCATAAAACTCCCTCATCTCATCCTCCATGGACTCCTGCGCCTGGGAGTAACCTTCACCAATGTACCTGTTAGACGATGAGACACAGACAGTGAGAGATTTCTGATCTTTAAGGTCAAAACAGGAGATTTGCTTGCATAGGATTCTCCTACCTGAGGATAACTTTATTGGTGTCGGTGGCCTCAATCACCAGAACAGATGGGTACTCCTCTTTGGGGATTTGCAGAGAAGGCACTTCCTGGTTACTGAGCCTCCTCCCCACCTCTATCTTCACTCTCAGCTCCTCCTCACTTGTAGAGGAGCCTCTCCTCTTCTCATCTTCTCTGCCTTCAGCACTGCTTCGTCTGTATAGGATGGCCCTCTTGGGGTTGTCAGGCATTGGGTAGTCAACGGTACAAATATCAGAGAGGAGACCTAGGTTCTCCAGGACATGTCCGGGCAATTTAGTCTTGTAAAAAATAAAACAAAACAAAAAAACCCATATAAAATAATATAATTCAGTGCACATGATGCATGTATGAAGTTAGTACTGACTTTGTAAGTGTCCTGGAAGAGTTTGGGCAGTGCGTGGGCCCACAGACCGTTGGAGTACTTCACCAGCAGCTCCTCTAGTTTCTGTTTCAGATCAGGACTGAGGATTGCAGGGGATGAGGGAGGGCTGGGAGACGAGGCGGAAGATGGTGGAGACTGAGAAGATTGAGAGCCAGAGCGAGTCCGATGAGTGCAGGGGATTCTCTGTCGAGCTGGAGACTGAAAATGTTTCTTCGAGCTTGGGTTTGACATTTCAACAGAGGGCGTGCTGGGATTTGAGTTGGGGATGTGTAAGGGGGTGGTGGTTTGTTCCTTGGCGGGGTAGAGGAGCAGCTCAGATGGGCTGCTGCTGCAGGTTTTCTCCACCTGGAAGAATAAAAAAAATATGGTTCACTTAGAAAAAAAATTATTTTTTAGGACTTTGTCTTATAGTTCTACTATTGTTTAAAAAAATGTTCCCAGGTCAGAATAATAAATTCTAACTTTCCATTATTAATAATTGTAGCATGTTCTTGCAATGTTATAAGTGATTGTTGAGTTTGAGTTATAGACTTAATTAACAAAAACTTTACTTTTAATAATTGTAAATTCTCTGAAGCCCAGCAGTGTGGTGGTGTACCTCAGAGCATAGTCTTCGGTCCCATTCTGCTGTACCATTTCCACACAGATGACACTCAAGCAAAAAAGAACAAATCTTGAAGATTCCAGGAGTCTTGCAAATCTCACAACTTGTATTAAATTCTAGTTGAGTTTAAAGAATTTGAAAGATGAGATTTTATGTTGTTTTTTTAAATTTATTTTACCGTGTCTGTCAATTGAGAACGAGTGCTCATTAACAATGATGGCCTGGCCTAGAGGCAGAATCGCCTTTCTCAGTTAAACTACATAAGTGATTTTAAAATTTCTGAAGGTTTTAAAGCATTTGAAATAAGTTCATGATAAAAACAAGTACATACTGTACATATGTGGTTCCAGGTGTCTAGGTCTTTGAGGGCCTCTGAGGGCAGGTCCTGTTTGTAAAGCTCTCTGTAGATCTGAGGCAGCTTGGACACCCAAAATCCATTGCTGTACTTTCCCAGGATCTCTCTGATGCGGTCCTGAACCTGCTGAGGGTTGTAAGGTTTTCCTTTTCCTGGACCAAAACTCTCATTTAGATTCAATGGCGCTGACAGAAAAAAACACACACATATATATATCTATATATAAATAAAGACAATCATTTAAGATGTTGGCAAATGACAGTACAATGTGAAACCTGGAAGTTTAGTTGAAAGTCCTTGTGTAAAAGAAAAAAGCTACATAAATGTAGTTTTAGTTTAAATGTCAGCATGGCCTACTTACGCCCTGCCTGTTGAGGGTTTCTTGCGAGGTGTGCGTGCACCTCTTTTTGAAAGCGTGACGGGAGGGTCATCCTCTTTTCTTGTCTGTACACAAGAGAACCAAACACAAACACAAATTACATTACAGTTTATCTAAAGGCAAAACAGGAAGAAGGATAAGAAATATTATAGTATCTGTAGTACTGATCTTTCATAACTTTTCTTGTGTATTGTAATGTTGTGATGATGAGGCAAAATGATGATGATGATGTTTGCCTGTCCACAGAAAGATCTAAAGGGATACAGAGAGATGTGCTGATTCACTCTGTGCCGGTTTAGTATTGTTAATCTACAAGAGAATAGAGGAGGGATTAAAGAGGGCTCGCCTCCCCACCACGAGCACCGGGTTTGTGCCCCCTGCCAATAGGCCAGGACTTCTATCCTGGTGCCCCATTGTGCTGGAAAGGGGTCAGCGGCTCACTGGACCCCCGGTGAGGGAACTGGTAGTTGTTTTCAAAGCAGACGGATGAAAATAACTACGGTAATTAAACTTAGTTCTATAAGTATTATAAGGCGATGATCTCAATCAGGAATGAATCAGACATTTCAGGACTTCAGTGGATGATTGGTGGCAGTATGAACTGATGAATACAAACTGAGCAAAGATTCTGGTTTGGACGAACCAGAAGCTAAAACCAGAAAAGAGAGTGTGAACACAGAACAACCTAGAACGCATGTTGAAAACTGAGTAATGAATGAGGAAAAGCAAGGAAGCAACAAAGCTCAGCCTGTTTACAGAACACCAAAAGATTGGTATTAATATTGATATTGGTAAATATAAACAAAAATACATTCTAGTTAAAGTTTTATAAAATAAATGTTCTGTAGTACAAAATCTTAAGTTTATTTTTTGGGGAGTTCACATCCACACAGGAATATGTGTTAATAATTACAGCTTTGTGTAGAATTAAGAACTTATAATTATCTCAATATAAGTAAAACAGGCAAAACAATTCAGATTTATTGAAAATGAAGCAATAAACTGGAGAAAAATTTCCATCTACGTTTTACAGGGAAAACCATCCTTGACTCACTTCTCTGCAGGTACGTTTCCTTTCTTGTTAGATGTGTTCTGGTTAGAAAACTTGTTTGAAGGCCCCCAAATCCTTCCTTCTGAATGGCCATCCTTTATGTCTCTTGTCTGTCTGAAGTCTCCATGTCCCGACCCACGGCTGGTGCCTCCTCCGCCTCCTCCTCTACCTCCGCCTCGCCATCGGTGGTTTGGCTGCCTCAGAGAGATTTGAGGTTTTGCTGTGAGGAGAAAACAGAAACAGAATGCTAATAAGACAAAATTTTAAAGTGAAAGCCCAACCTGAATCAGCTAAATTTGATTCTGAGACGAGGCAGTTTTTCTTTCATTAGAGCGGGGTCAACAGTACCAGAGGAAACTTTACTTTCAGTAAAATCATGAGGGAAGAAAGAGAGTTTATTTTTTTTAATAATGTTTGGAGTTTTTAAAGGCGTGATCAGAAGCCTGCCTCAGCTTGCTTTTTGTTTTCCATCAATTTGACTGCTGTGATAGTGGTTTTCAAAGTGGGGTCCGGACCCCAAAGTGGGACATGAATCACCAAGTCAGGACCATAGATTTTCTCCAGTTATCAACTTCCATAAAAATGATTGCTTATGACCTACTTTCATCATAATGCCTAAAAAGAATGTAAACAGTAGTCATAAATAAATCAAAACAGTATGTTGGTTGCAAAGTATGTTTTATAATAATTCACATTTTTTAGGATTATTGCTAATATTTATATATTTAAGTTCAATTAAATGGGGTCGTAAGCCCAATAAAAGCCACAAACTATCATTTTTTCTGACTCTTAAGTCAAAATCTTTGGGTGCCATAATATAATAATTTGTGATATAATTATGATTTGACAGGACTTTCTAACACTTAAACACTTTTGAAATAAAGAGTTTTGTGAAAGGGTTATAAACAATTAAGATAATAAAACTATTTCTTCAAATTTAGAACATTCGAAGAGTTATCCACGACAGGTAAAATATTAACTGTTTTGCCACAATTAAACCACAAAATCCCACCTAAAAAAATCTGAATTATTTGTTTAAGTCCTACCGTGACTTAATAAACTGACTTTCATATTTGACATAACAATGTTGCTTATTTAGCTTTTTCTGTATATGAAAAAAAAAACACAGGTATCATTACAAAATCCCAAACAATTGAATCTATAAAAGTCACTGTGGATACCATAAAGAACATAAATTAGCCAGGCCCATCATCACTGCGATGTTGCATCATTTGGAGTTTAGCATGACGTCATATTTTGCTGAACAGCTACAGAAGTGCAGCGTTACTCACTTCATTCATTTTCAGTGCTTCCTCCCACTGTATTTCTTGTCTCCACTCATTTTGTAAAAACTGTCTTCCAGAACTTTCTCATGCTTCAACATGCACTCCTTTTATCCTGGCAGCAACAACACAAGCTTTACCAGTCTTTGGTTTGTTCACTTGTCATCAACAGCCTCTGGCAGTCGGTCAATACATTAAAAAAACACACATACTGCAGAAAAGCAGATGAAATCTTCAGGCAAATATATCCAAGAACAAACACTCACATACACTACGAGGGACATCACCTCACCGGCACGGACACACAGCCTCTGGTTTGCCTCAGCCTGAATATCAATAGCAGTAAGAAGAGACTGAGAGGAAGGGTGAAGGGAGGTTGATTTGTGAATCAGCCTCTCTCCTTTAGCAGCTGAGTTTCTGCTGCCACAAGATCTAAAAAAAACCTTAAACATCAACACTCCTCTCCTCTTTTCTCTTTCTGACTCCCTCCTTCATTGTCATTTGTTCCTCCATCTTCACATTTAACCATCCCTCCGTCTGTTTTCACCTCCAGCCGCCTCCTCATCTCTTCTTTTCCTTTCTTTCTCCCTCCTCACTGCACTGCCGCCTCCCACCTCCTCCCCCGGCTCTAAGAATATTCTGCAGCATCACTGTCTAGCAGAGGTGCAATAATAAAGTTGCTTGCATGTTTCTGCGTATGACCTTCTTATTATTAGCCCGATTGCACCTGTTTCACAGTTTCCTGGGAGGATTACCGAAGCCAGAAAAAAACAACAACCAACAAATGCTTATAAATGCACACTATAAGAGTTTATGTGAGCTCAAGTTTTGTACACCTGATGCACCTTTCCAGCCCTGAAAATTGTGTGTGTGTGATGCTCTTGGTCTCCACAGAAAAAAGCAGTAAAAGCAGGCCAGTTGTTCATCTCCCAGGATGCACCACACAAAGCTTTCACCTTTGTTGCGCTGTCACAGCTCTGAAAAACATTCCTGCACCAAGTATGTGGACAGAGGCCACGGAAGGTTGCCAGGTAGCTACAGTAAGTAGTTATTTTACATGAACCCATTATTTTATGTAAAGGTAAAGTAATATTTAAAACATCTGAAAAAAATAAATACACAAAACATGACATGTGCAAATCAACATGTATACTTTGATTTAAATGCCTCATATCTACACTTTGATTTGTATACTTCAATATGTGCACTTTGATATATACACTTGATTAAGTAAGCATCAAAATGTACAAATAAATATACTGTATATGGTTTGATATGTATGTACTCATCAATTTGTATGCTTAGATTTGTACTCATCAATATGTAAGAGCCAATATGTACACATCGACCTGTGGTCATAAGTATGTACACTTTGATATTTATGCATCAATATGTACTCACTGGTATATTTGCTCATATATGCGCTCATTGAGATGAATGCATCAATATGTATGTACCGTATTACCGTTTAGGACGAGTGGGGCAGAAGGTTTGACTCGCATCTGGGTGTTGACCATGTGTAGTCGACCTGTCTTCTTGGAGCTTCGCTGACGGGCCACCACTTTGGCTAAACTTGCGGCGTCATTGGCCCCCGAACAGAAACAAACCACCTAGAAGGTGAGAATGGAACAAACCTTGAAATAAGTGGTTCATGCGGTCAAGCAAGCAGCTGTTTTCAAAGTTGAAAGGAAATTATTTTAATGCAATATTTGGACCAACTTTGCTTTGAGGAAATTAAAACTTACTGCATTTCTAAACGAAAAATTACATGGTAAATGGACTGTACTTATATAGCGCCTTTCTATCCAACCAGGATACTCAAAGCACTTTACACTATACATAAAACAACTTTTGTATATACTTGTACAAGCAGAAACATGTTTTCATGCAACAACACTCCCTATTTTATTTTATTTATAATTTGAGAGTCTGATTCATAAATATAGCTGCATCATAAAATACAGCATCATAAATCTGAGCACTTTTAGAAGTAATAAGTATATTTTGTCTGGAAACGTTCCAACAAAAGTAAAAAAAAAACCCAACAACTTTCAATCACTTTTAAATGTTTCAAAACAAACAAGAAAAGCAAAATATTAAGAAACTATATTGATATGATTGGATCATGACTTTTGCGCAGTATATTATATATTTCCTGTACATCACAGTTTCACACACTGGCTTTTCTAAATCAGACATGCCCACCTCTCCAGAACGGTTTCTCTCCATGTGAATGGAGGACATGCTGGCCAGCAGAGCCTCCAGATGGTTGTGTCCCATCTGCCTGTGTGGTATCTCCTCCCCTGTCAGTTCCTTGAACTCCGACTGCAGTCGGGACAAAGACACCCCTCCTTTGTTGGACCGGAGGATGGCTCGCAGCGTCTTCTTCACCAGTTCCATGTCTGCCATCTGAGAGAAAAAGGAAAGAAAAAAACAGGTCTATAAATGAAGCAAAACAAAAAAATATTTTGTGACAAATCTAACAAAATCTATAAAATTAGACCGAATGAATCCTGTATGCTAATCAGATTTTCAGAGACAATGTGGCTCTGTTAATGATAAGCATC
>JAVKLF010000142.1:2585271-2600088 GCA_034783495.1 Millerichthys robustus
GGTGTGGGAAGTTTTCCTCTCATCTCCCGGCTGCAAAGCAACTGTTTCCAGCAGATAGAATTTACCTTTGCCTTCCTCTCTGCAGACCATCAGCAACATTTCCCTTCGGCTGCTGCAAGCGGAAACACTCAGCAATAAAAATGATGGAGTGTCGGACTGGAGATTAAGCCCAAGAAACAAATTTGTCTTTCAGGGATGAATGACTAAAGGGACTCAGGCTGAATAATTAAACAACTACCAAAGCACACAAACCTAATTATGCAAACATACATCAGAAATCAACAGTCATCTAAAGGATTTTGTTGCTGAACAACCTTCCACTTGGTAGTGGTGGTAGTTTTACTGAATGTATTTTCTTTAAAACAACATAATGAATTGTTGAACACGTTAAAAACTCAGCATAGTAAATATCCTATTTATTCTGTCTATTCTGCTTCTGATTGGATTGTAAAGTGACAGCCATTGTTGCCAAGAATGCAACATTGCAAGTATTTCTCTAAAGAGACAGTTTGGTCATTTTGAATTAATTGTCGGTAGTTCCTTATCAGCCACAACATCAGCCATAGAGGTTGGAGGGATGAAGACAGAAAAAGAAGGCTAATGGCTAAACTGCTTATTCTATTGCAGTTCACGTAAAACAGCTTTTGCTCTAAAATGTCACAAAAGTGTGAAAGAACTGGCAAAAGTGAATCCCTTCTACGTATTATCCTTGTTCATCAAGTGCTTTTTAAAGTTGTAAAATTGGTTTTATTTGTTGTTTTTAATTCAGCGGGTGAAAAGGATCAAATGCAACTTGTCATCTTGTTTTCTGCTTCGTTCTGTTTGTCGAGCTGTGATCTCTGCAGCCACAAACCATCAGGGAGACAAAATAACCTCGAGACTGCCTGCTGTTATTACACCCATATATCGCTGGGGTTTTTTTTGTCCACATACATTCTAGCATAAACACTGTGTAAAATTTCCGTCTCTTTGTCTGAAAACCTGCAAAAGAAACAGCCGGAGTTTTTATGAAAAAATAAAAATTGACAGTTCTCTGCTGAAAAACCATGCCGACCTGGACTTATCTTGTTTGACTGACAGAGTGAGAATTCTCCCTCCTTCTTATTTTGTTGTCACAGCTCCAGCACCCTCCTCCCTGACACTCCTCCTCTTCCTTCTCATGGATCTTCCTCTCTTTCTTGTCTGTTCTTTGCTCTTTGTCACCCTCCTATTTTACAGGAACTACATGACTCTGTTGCCATGACAGCGAAAGGTGTGAGAGCGCAAAAAAAGCACCACAGAGAGTGTATCGGCTTTTAACCTTCTGGTTGTGTGTCCTAATCGCACTCGGACCTAATGAGATGTTGCCGTCCATATCACTTTGCTGCTATTCTCAAGGATGAGCACCTGTGGCCTTCATGAGGTTTCTATAGCAACGCGCATGCATCCTCTGCTCGATTGTTGTCTGGTTATTAAGCCTCAGGTTGGACTTCTATTGGTTGGAGTGCTGTCTGGACAGATACGAGCTGCATGTCAGGTTAGCAGAAACAAACTTTGTTTTTCTTTGAAATGTCAGATGGGACAACTAATTGTTCGCCCTCTCACTAACCTACAGACAATTTAGAGTTACCAATTAACCTAACATGCATATTCTTGGTCTGTGGTAGGAAACCAGAGTAACAGCCCCAGTTAGCTCGTGTGATACATACAGTGCTCATATCATATTGGCTCAATAATTGCTTTCCTCTGTTCCAGTTTGTGATTGCGGGGAATGTTTTGGTATTACCTTACGGAGTGAGAACAAACTGTACGGTGCAGCATGGGTTCTACTATAGTTTTACAGACAGAAACATCATTTATTAACATTCCAGCGCTGTATTTCAGTGCACCGTGAGCAGCGTGCTGTGACGACCCAGCTTGACACTGCCCTGCTGTCTGCTGAGCTGTAGTTAGTAACACATCTGCGGCGAACAAAACTAGCAGTTTTGTAAACAACCTACGTGTTGCTCTGCTTGACATGTGATGACCTCATTTCTAAATTACCCTCAAGCATCTTTTCATCCTTCCATAAAGAAGCTTTATATGAAAAAAGATCAGGATAGTCTTGTGATTGGGTATTATTAGCTTGTAACACGTGTCAATCGAGTCTCTTTTTTAGCTCTTTCATTTACTTTCATAAGCCTTGTAGAAATGGAAACAATTTTTTTTTTGCATTTGAATACACTAGTAGTGGAAAAACATTAAATGAAATAGATGGCACTGTCAGATCCTGCTGATTTTCTTTTCAGCAAAATCCGCAAGCAGCTGATTAATTCGTCTCTGCAGGGCTGTTAATCAGCGAGACTGCCTGCTATTTGGAACAAAATCCTGCACACTTTCAGCTTTTTACCGAACACAGCTGTCTATCACAGATGAATGCTGCAATATATTCCATACAAAGTTTATACACAGGTTTCAACTAAATGACAAATAAAAATTAGCCAAATTATATAGAGACCATCACTCCCACTGACCAAGCACGTTATTCATGTTATTAACAACTCAGAAGTCTTGACTAGAAATTGTTTTAATTTAGAGACTTTAAGATTTAATGTGAGAATTCTTCAGCAATGTATTTTTTTTTGTACTTTGCCATAAAGCTCAGACTGGTGAGGAACTCGGTCTCTCCCTTCACTCCTTCGGAGTGGTCTCAGGTGTCTTGATGCATGGTTATTCCGATTGTTTAGAAGGTCTGCTGTTGTTCTATAGCCCGTCTTTTTCTTAGTGATGGATTTAACAAAACCCCTGGGGATGTTTAGGGCCTTGGTAATCTTTTTGCATCCATCCTTTGACTTGCACTTTTCAAAACCCTTTCCTCTGAGTTGAATTAAGCCACTCACTTTAAAGGGGTGAATTCTAATGCAATCACTTATATATTTTTTTATCTAAACAGTATTGTTCTGTAAATATTAGATTTTATAGTTTGCACTGAAATACAGTTTACTAGTTTACAAAGTGGATTGTTTTGATGTTTACCACATTTTCTGCTTTAATTTAAAGAGGCACTCATTGACTGTTGTTAGCCATTTTCTTTCTAATGGCATCTATTTATCTGTACTCCCACAGCCTGACTAATAGCCAGTGTTCAGTCACCAGTTAATGAGGTAATTTGTCCTGCGTGTGCATGTTTTGACATAAACAGTGCTGGTCATTTAGTTTCTACACAGCAAATAGTGTCAAATCAACACTAATGGTGTTAATTTAGCACTGCTATAGCTGCTGTGCATTTATAAGAATATACCAGGGTTATTTGAGTAATTGTACAAGACAATTTGAATCATTATACGTACATGAGGTGAGCACACAGCACATACTGGGTGTATGTTAATGTCTCACTCAAACTAATTGTCTACTTGTACTTGGGTGAAAGTGTTTTGCATGATGACTCATCCCTTTCATCCCCACGCTGCACTGGGGACAGATTTCTCTGCACAGACAGACCGAGGGATCGCTTCAAACAGGAGCTCACTGGAAAATTACAGCTCTGGAGGGAAAGAGAGTAATGGTCATGACTCACCCTGCTCCGAAGCTGAATTTAGACATTAACACTTATTTTATTTTCTCCTAAAAAGAAGACCTGTTGTTGTCTGAGTTGTACATTTCTAGATTTCTATGCAGCTGGAGGATGATGAGATTAGAAGAGAAACGGGTTGTGGCAAATCTACCGGAAATAAATCCAAAACCCGATGGCACCCGCGAGACTAAATGAAGCTGGAAGCATTTTGATGAGTCCGTTTGGAAATTTGAAGGCTTTCATGATGCACTACTTAAACAAAAATGTTTCCATCACAAGTGAACAGAATCAACAATCTCCTCATGATGTTTAACAATGGGATATTTTTACATTTTTAAATTTGGTGGATGGTAATAATAAAAGATGAAAGGAGTCAGTCAAAGCCCAAAAGCAAAGTAATGTGACTTGTAATTGTGCGTGTTTTTATGTGTTTGCTTGTAAGTCTGTTAACAAAATCCCTGACAAGCCACTGGAGGGGTTTTAATAAAACTCTTAGAGAGTAGTCACTAGGAGAAACCACTTTCATTACAAAACACAGAAGATTCTGATGGCATAAAAAGAGCAGGATGGTTTTTAGTAGAAGGAACTGTACAACCGAGATGTCAGAAGTAAAAATAGAAACAAAAATATCCAATTTTTTTTCATTTTAGAGTAACAGAACAAATTTCTTTCCTGCAAAGAGTCGCGTACATATAAACCTTCACTGCCTTCCCACTGATATTGTCAGGATTTGTGTGTTTTGTTATTTCTGTATTTTTTTGTGCTTAGTTTAGTGTTTTGCTTTCTTTTGTTACCTGTCAGGAATTTGTAATCAGCCTTCCTCCAGGTGTTGCCCATTCTCACTGCTCCTCCATTTGTAGTGTACCTGTCTTCTGCCAACTCCTCATTGCTGATTCATTTTATCGTCTGTAAGCCTGTTCTCTTTGTTGCTTTAATAAAGTATTTTATTTTAAACTCCTAGTGTCCAACTGCATCTTCGGTTCAAATCCTCTGCCGACCGTAGTAGATATTGACTTGACCTTATTGCCACTGATGTCAGGAGATTGCTAACAAATTGATCTACAAGAGTTCGTGTGTGTCCGAGCATGTCTGTTTATATCTTTACTGTATCACAGTAAATCACGAAGCCAGAGTCTATTTCTGCATCACTTCAGATGCTCTTTGATTTGATCTCATGGGATGAACTGCTAACTGTCCCACTGAGCCAGCTTACAACATAGTATTACCACCAGCCGTGCATCTGAGTCACCTACGGTTGTCATAGCAACTGCATTCATCATGAAGATATTATAAAATGACTGTCACAAGAGAAGGATGTCACAAAGGAAACCTAAATGAATAGCTGTTAAGGGTTTCACATTTTATGGGTTCTAAAAAAATTTGAGAGAAGTGGTTAAATAAAAAAAATGGACTTGATTTATTCAGCATAAATCAAATGAATGTCTCAGATGTGTTACAAGTGGCAAGAGAGGGAGGGAGCAGAGACGGTGTGTGTTTTTAAATCCTAGCATCCAGGTTACCGCATCCTAGAATGCAGTTTGAAATTTAAAATAGACACCAGTGTCAGTGAGGGAGCTGACAGGTCAGAAGCACAAGAACATCCTTCTTTCCCTGAGGCTCCACAATGAAGCATCTGATGTAACGCAGTGTAAGTCCTTGATAATAAAAAGATGGAAGGAAGGATGGTCTGTATCTGCATTAAGAGAAAGAAAGAAAGCAAGCTAGTTGTCCTTTTGCTGAACCACTTAGCTGATATTAAATTCAAACATGATGATTTCATCCTGAAGCACTTAGAGACCCTGCAGGTATTGCATCATCCACTCAGAAAAAGTCCCAGTGATGTCATCGTTCAGGATCCGGGATGATACACAAATTAAGTTCAACGTCCATTTCTCTTAAATAAAGCTGCTGAATGTGGTGATACTAAAACAGCTTTGAATTTTTGCACTAACCTCTAAAGAGCAAAAGTCTCTTTTAGAGTTTGAAATGTACTTTGACCACTTCACATATCCCCTGTTCTTACTCCACTCTGGCTTCCTATACATTTCAGGATTTGATTAAAGCTCTTCCTTCTTGTCTATAAAGCAATACACAACTAGACTTAAGTTGGTGAACTTTTAACCCTTTACACTCGTTCCAGACCTCCACGATCATCTGATCAGCAGCTTGTTGTTGTTTCCTCGCCTAAAAACATGAGGGGTCTGTACATTTTCTGCCCAGGGTCTTAAACTATAAAACTATTTATCTCAATTGTTGTTTTGTCACACTCACACACACACACACAGTAATAATGTGAGAGAAAACATCAAACTTATTTTCAGAACTTGCTGTATTTTATAGTAAGTTACATACATTTACATTTCACCTCCCTTTGTGCTCACAGTGATGGGGACAAAACACCTACAGTAAACATGACATGACTCACACACACACACACACACGCTCACACACAAGTAGTGGTGTCAGCATCACCACTCTCTTTCTGAAAGACAAAACTCTCACACACACACAAAAAAAAATACATTCACAGTTACTGTCCCCAGTGCACTCATTCCATTCCTGCCTGTCGTCAAACCACCTAATTTAGGTTTGTACTTTAAGTCATGATATATGAAATACCACTTATACTTACAAAACAAGATTTAACAAATCAGCCAGTGTAATTCAAACCAAAATAACACAAATACAAACATTTTACATATTGAAAAAGAAAACATTGTCATTATAAAATAAACTTTTAATATTCCACACTTTTTACAGTGTTAGAGGTGGATGATTCTGGTTTTGTGTATGATGGTTTATAAGTTACTATCTATAGGAGGAAGAGCTGCAGAAGAAGAGGGAGAAGAAAGAAGAAAGGAAAGTAATAGCAACATTAAAGACATTCTGCACTGCACACATTTACAGTGACAAATGGTTGTTGCCATGGTGATGATGTGTGATGTTACCCAAGTGATTCTTAGTGGCAGTCTTTGGAATCATTTAAAGCTATGGGGTTACCTTCAACATGCGCCACCTGAACCCCAACAGCTTCAAATATGTATGAAACAATGACAGATTTGTTATGACATCACATGACTTTATCCTCACCTTTTATAAAAGTCTGTTCCTGCCCCCTAACCCCACCCCACCTCCTTCCCACTTAGAGTCCAATGTGTACTGGCCAGCAGGATATCTTATCCTGCCCCTCCTCATTACAGGCCTTTCGAGGTTGCATCAGGTCAGATATGGGTGACTGAATCCACACACACACACAGCTTTTCTAATCCTCTGCCATGACATGCCACTTGGCAATTTGGCGACGCGGGTGGTCGCAGATCTCTCTCCAGTGCTCGCCAGCGGTCCCTGCAGCAGATGTGCCCAACACCAGGCGCCCAATGGCGGTGTTTGCGCTGCGTGAGTTGCCACTGTCTGAGTCCATCAGCAGCAGCTCCACGCTGGTGTCCCTCAAACCCTCCTCAGAGGGCAAATCAAAGACAAAGAGCTCATTGAAGACCGGGTTGGGGGAGCTTTTCTTCACGTGGGTCTTCTTCTTACAAATGCGCTTCTTCCCATGATACATGTTCACCTTGACGTACGGATCTAGAGCAGAGGAATGACAAAAGCGGTTGAAAATACTGAGGGGAAGCAAGAAAAGCCAAGGTAAAACTCTATCCTCAGAGCAGCTGCCTTGTGTCATAATATTCCTGGGTGAAATCAATACACCGACTGACAGAGCGGAAGTGATGGATGTTAGCGATGAAATCAGAAAAGCTGGCTGAGTAAACATTGTGTGAAGAAGTGTGTGCCCTTGTCACTAAAGTGCCCTCAATCACATCCTGATCAGATTACTTTGATGCAGTGGCGGTGTCATTAGAGCAACTATCACTGCATCTTAAGCAGTTGGCTGCATGACAGACGAGCAAAATGAATTAGATCTGATCTGCTCATTTCTACGTCAAAGAAAGTTGTCAGCACAATTAGCTTTGTGTCTGCAACTATCGTAAAAGTACCAAAATGTTCGGATCAAGGTCTCCGTACCTGTGGGTCCATTGTTTTCAGTCTTGGGCAGGTGGCGAGCTTTGAGGACAACCACAGTCAGGGTGTTGGTGGTGGACTGGTAACACAGGGAGAGCAGCAACTCTCCACGTCCCATGGACTTCTGTCAATAAGAATGAATGAAAAAGAAGAAGGTGATGGTAAATAGATGAGGGGTGATGATACGAGAAGAGAAAAGAAAGAAGAAAATAATTTAGCATTTTTTAAACAAGCCGTAAATTGGTGCCTAGAAGAACTGAATGTCGAATAATTTAGCAATTCAACAATTTCAACATGGTGTTTTCCTTATTATATTGGTGTAGTTTTTAATACTTGCCCTAATTAAGCACTTCATAATTAAACTATGATGAAACTGTGGATTGAAAATAAATACAACTTGATTGCACAAGGTGAAAGACATTTTATTAGATTTTTTTAATACCTCAAAAAGAAAACAACAGTCTGCATAATGTTAGGTATTTTTTGACTTGTGTAAAAATTTTAAATACTGTATTTTGGCATTTTCTTCTGTCGTCAGATTTTAAACAGTCAAATAACAAACAAATTCAGACCACACGTGCTGTATATTCAGTTACAAAATATCAACAACAGTTTCTGCGTTTTTAAACAAACGTTTATTCTGAGATAATTATTCCTCTGTGGTGCATTATCATATTTAACTAATACGCATGATGTCACTGAAAATCTCTCGTCTTTTTCTCACTTTGTAGGCCCTCCACACATGCCTAATTCCACACCCACTAGTCAAGCTACCATGAAAGTGTGAAACAGCTGAGAGATAGCTTTTCTTTTTCCCTGAGCAGATATTCAGATCTCCTAACATGTATGAGATTATACCGATGTGTTCCTGTAACTTTACTCTGGGAAAATTGAGTAAATGCACAAAAAAGCACAATTTTTCCTGATATATTGACGATGAGAGCGTGCTCACTATAAGCTGCGCTGGTTCCAGTCACTGGTCTGTACTCACACACGCAAAGCAGTGTGAATAAACATCCACCAACCATCCACTAACCCTAACCTCTGCAATGAAAGAGACTCAACAACATGAGAGCACAATACGAGGCCATTTATAGGCACCGAAAACGCTATTCTGGTAATTCTGCCCGTGTGCATTAGAACGATGCATTTTATTTTTAAAAAGATACGCACTTTGAAGGCTCCTTTCTCTGCTACAGTAGAACCACATAAATGCATTCTCTTTGTCTTGGAAAATGTATATAAAAAACTTTTCCTCTTTTGCCATAAAAAACTACTAAAGAATTGAATAAAAAAAGAACAGTAAAATATGCTTTGATTAGAAAACTGATTCTCAAATAACAAACCAGTTTTATCATAAATAATGCTCGAGCACAATAAATAATCATAAATCTGTCTCAGACATGCATAACAGGCTGATGAGACTTGTCTCCGCTGGGACTCAAATGAGAAACAGAATTGAGAAATTAAATTTAACTCAGCATAAAGAGAAAACTGAGGAGAGGTATAGAAATATTATCCTGTCATTTGTAAGAGTATGAAAAGTGTTCATTGGGGAAGGGAACAAACTAATTAGTCTTCTCAGATTCTGACTTCTATTTACCAGCCCAACTGTGGAGTCCCATATCTTTTCAAGGACCAATAAATGTATTGTGAAGGTTTTGTAATCCTCGTGAGAAAAGGTGTGAGCAGATCTACTCCCTACTCATCTGCACAGAACTTGCCTGTAGGCAGAGTACAATATCAGCCCATCTATAAATTGTCTCACAATCCACCTGAAACACGAGAGACGCTCATGTATGTCAAACCACAGACCACCAGATCAAACTGCCGACAGTTTTACATTTCCATCATGTTCAGAGTTCAATTTAATACATTAAGCGTGACTACAGACATATTGTGCATATTTTCATCTGATAACCGTCACAGTGATACGGCTCACCGAACGAGCTCCGCGAGTGCTTCTGTTACAGTTATCTAAAAGGAAGAAGATCACACTGAATTCAACCAAATAAATAAAGTCAGTCCCATATCAATCTGATTCAAAATTGACATTCCGTAGTTGGACTGGTGTTGTAATCATCGAACATGTTTTGGGTATGAATAAAATTGTGCTTTTTAAAAAATGTTTGATAGAATTTTGATGGGATTTAGCTAAAAAGAATAAAACACCATTACTGGTGAAGCAAATGAAAAGGAAAACTCACTAACAGCTCTCTGCAGTTCACTAAAGCACATCAGTGTCAGCTTTCAAATCCATACATGTACCGTTGACACAGATCCTTTCTGTCTCCACAGAGTTATATCTCATATCTGATTTCTCCACTGACTTCATTTAACTTTAACCCTTTTGTTACCTTCCAGGAGTAGATGTCAGAATAAGATTTCTATTCTCTAAATTAACAATAAAATATATCTACCTTAATTAAAGGTAGAAATCTTGTCATCTAAAGGCAGAAAATTTAATTTAATTGTTTGAATTTAGCCCCAAAGTCTACGTATCAAAATGTTAATAAATGTAAATGACTCTAAGAACGATTATGTTTTGACTATTACTGTGTGGAAACCCTTTAGTTTCAGCTCCTCTTAACTGTTTTGCTACAGTGCTTTTAAAAACAAGTGAAGTAGCTGTCACAGCTTGTATTATTTGGTTGTTTTTATGGCACAATTTGATTTTTTTGTTTTAGATTCATTTCTGTTTCTTGGGTTCATTGTTTTATCCCCATTCTGTTGAGTTTTTTTGTTGTTGTTCGTTTCTCTCTGGGTTTCCCTGTGCCATCTGACACTTCTCTCAGTACATTTCCACGGTTGGTCCGCTCCCTGAGTCAGCTGCCACGCCCACTTATACCTGTTCCTGTTTGCCTTGTCAGAGCATCCCTTTCCCTCATCAGTCTCTGTCCACCCATTCCTGTCAGTTTCACCTCACACATAAGAGGAGTATCGACGTCCATTTTTTTTTTTTCTATGGTGATCTCCCTGAGTTTCTGTAAGTTTGCTGCCACATCAGCATTTCGATTTGCTTTATCGTAAACTTTAGTTCGATTTGAAATCTTTGAGTTGGTCTGCATTGCTGAGTTCAAATCTGTGTACAAATCGTGACAGCAAGTATCAGAGCAAACGATAAATCACTTTTGGGGAAAAAAATTATGCAATTGACAATGATTTGTTCAAATATCTCAATTTTAAATCCAACAATTCAACTTGGAGAAATTTTAGAATGTGGCTGGTGTTCTAAAGAAATAACTCACTGAGGTAGAACATCTAACCTGAAAGCATTTCCCTGTTTTGCAGTTAGTTATTTAAATATGCACAGCAGTAGCTTCTACGTGATGTGGTGTTTTTTTATTTTTAGCAAACTCTTGCTTAGGGACCAGGAAATAAAACAGGAAAAACAAATGTTTTTTTTTCTGCTGCTTACCTTAACATTCCTCTTAATAATCTCTCTGCTCATTAGGACACGTCCCTCTGACAAGTCGATCCCAGACAACGGTACGAGGGTCTCTCCGATGACCTCATCACGGGAGAACCGATCAAAGCTCAGCACCATAAATTGAAGGGCCAACTCAGACACTTGGGCCAATGGGATCCCGTAGAAGCTGAAGGTCTCGTCGAAGGCAGGATCTAAAGTCTTCCGGAGGACTCTGGTTTTCACTCTGTGCTTTTTCTCTGGTAGCAGGGTCAGCTTGATGTAAGGGTCAGAGGTAAGTGACTGCTCATCAGTTGGGGTCAGACCATGGGCTTCCTGGATGAAAATGTCAAACATAACCTTTTCTTAACAAATTTTTGTCAAAAATATTGAATATTAATAAGGGCATCTGAGTACCAGCACAAACACATGCAGTACCTTGATGTGAACGATGAATGCCTTCCTCTCTGCCTGGTACTCAAGAGAGAAGTGAAGGGTCCCTAGACCACCTTCCTTCTCCTCTCCCTGGGGCCTGTCAACAGCAGGGGTGGGTGCTTGGCTGGAGAGAGTGCTGGGTGGGGAAGGCAGATCATGGCAGTCCATCACACCAGGCTGGGTGAACCCTGCATGGGGAGAGGGCAGCTCCAAGTCTGGAGAGCTCCTCACCTTCTGGTGATGGTGATGGAAAGGTTTGGTGGTGAAGTTGCCATTCAGATCCCGCTTCTCAAGGTCAAGATGCATGGCTGGTCTGAAACCATTTGGGCTTGATGCAAGTTTATCACCACCGGACGGACTCATTGGCGTAGTTTGGCAGTTTCCGTTGACGTCAGTTTTACTGCTGTCGTTGGTTGTCGAGGAGGCCGGTGCCGCAAACTTCTTCTTGCCACTCAGGCTTTCTGGGTAGATGTCAACGCCCTTAAGCATGTGCACAAACTTGTAGGGAGGTGTCTTCTGGGACTTGGTGTTTTTGCGCTGGCAACAGATCCAGGCGAAAGCTGACGCAGTGAAGACAAGGCCAAAAACACTCACCACAGCAACACCTACTGGCACTGCCACTGTGGAGGAGGAAAGAGAGGGAGGAGAGAAACCAAAGGGAGGGGGAAGGGTGTTGTTGGAGAAAGATGGAGGGGGGGGGGGTTGTTTTTAACAAGAAAAAACAAATTGGAACAAGCGAGTATAGTGAAACGATAAGCTCTGTGTTGTTCCAAGATAACTGAATAAATTTTGCTTTTCTGACAAACAAAAGCTGCAGCCTTGAGTCAGAGCAAAACAAAATAACACAATCTGTTCAGTCCAGTGCTGAGGTCGTTTTCCAAACATGGTTATTGTAAATGAACATGAAACTCTGGCTTCAGTAAATAACTGCTGTGGAAAATACCTCAAGAAAAAGTGCAAAGAGACTCTAAACACTGGCTAAAATCATGGACATGCTTTAATACCTTAACAGTAATCATAAATTGTAATGTATTTGTACCAAACCATGATGGTAAAGCTGTTAGAATCCAGTGCAGGCAATCAGACAAAAAATACTGCAGTCATAGATAGCCGCCACTCTTGTCTAAAAGAGGGTGTTCACATCTTTTCTACTTGCTTTTTGCCAATGGCTACAACAGGAAAGAAACAGACGAAGACACTACAATGAGCACCCACAACAAAGCCAAGCATGAACGATGAGTATAGATGACCCACAGAAACATAAAAACCTGCATATCTGTTTCAGATGATGGGCTTCCTGAGAAACTTTTGGTTACTAAATAAACCTATGGTGGCAGTACAGAGCGAGAAGAGGCTCTAAGAAAGCCAGAAGGATCAAATTTTGCAAGCTTTGAAAGCCCCTCAGGGATTAAAAAAAATCATTTTAAATAAGCAAACATCCATTAAATATGGGCCACCCATATACGAAGATTGCACAATCTGAAAAGCTAAGTTTAAATATCTATCTGTTAGGGGAAGGGTGCAAGGGTAGTTTGGTTTTCAATCTTTGCTGCTAGGAGAGTTATTCTCTGGAAAATTCTGCCATTAGTTATTTGTTTCCTCTCTCTGTTCTACCAAACCTTGACTCAAATCTGAGGTTTATGTACCATTACACCTCAACTTAGTGGCTATTTGCAATTCTAGTATGTGCACAACTGGTTAATTAGCTTAGAGCTGATTGATACTCTCTTTATTGGCATGTAATTATACTCATTTATACAGTATTCCTCCCACGCATGAGCAAATTTCCTCAAATACGTTGAATGGAAAAGCATTACTTTAGTTCCTCTTAGTGTTACGTATGACCCTTATGGTGTCACTATGAGGCTATTACAAGACTATTTGTCACTGAATGCTTTGTTTTTTGTGTGTGGTATAATAGCTATGATGCTGCCCTCTTTGTGCAACCAGATTTAATGGGTTTATTTCAGCAGCGGAAATGCTGTCTATTTCCTGCAATTAAGAGGTTGGCCCAGAGGAAAGGCACTCAGATTAACCCATAAGATGTGACGTGGCTGGAAGTGCAGGGGTGGTGGCTGATCACTCGTGTCTTTGTCATTTTCCCTGGGTTAAAAATCTAATGTGTTGGATCATTTATTCATGTGTATATTGGCCTTCACACCACATTTAATGAGATGCTGGTGTGAACACTAATTAAGATCATGGCAGTTTTGGGGGAAAATTGTAAAATGATTGACATTCCTAATCGGTTTTATTTTTCATACATCAAGAGATAGATATGAAAATATTATAAAATGTCTGAATCAAAATGCTTTTCCCATGAATGAACAAAATGCTAACACTAATCTTGGCTCACAACAGATGTCTGAAATGTATTTTTTTCTCATTTTGCTCATTCATTTTTCAGTTTAAAGTCCGGACTGAAATGTTTTCCACGGCTGCAGCGACGAGCAGATGGATGAAGCGATGGGAGGGCTGTGAGAGAACTGGTGATGCGTGAGGACAGAAAAAAAAAAGACAGACAAGTGATTTTTCAGCCTTGACTACTTTTACATGAACACACAGATACAATTCTAATAACTTCAGTTACAATAAATTGTTTTGATTTATTTTATATTTCATAATACTCATTTTAAATGATCGTTCCCTGAAATATGACCTCCACCCTTTTGATTAGTCACCAGCTATAATTACTTTTAATCCTTCAGATGGTTGTAAAATGGAAACGTTAAACATTTTTACATGTTTTCCAACTTAATGCAGCATGTCCAAAACATTTCAGTCACCTCTATTTACTGGATTTCCAAATATTAAACAATTGCTTACCCATTCCCAAGGAATAAAAGACAACGTAAGACAAGAGAATAATTATGTGAAAATAAGCAATAACTACCACAGGAATTATGAGTCATTAACACCTGTTTAAGTCAAGAAATAGGGTGAACCATGGGTGTGTTGTAAGGACTTACCAGGCTGAGCTCCATCCTCTAACATCGGAGCCATGATCGCTTTCCAAGGTGCTGAAAGCTGTTTGCTTCTAAACAAAGCTTCCTTTTCAAGTCGAGGTCAGTCTCCTTATAGTGAGGTGACGAGTATCTCCACAGTATCTCGCTTTGCTGATGTTTAGTGGTAGAAAAATATGTGTAACGCAAAAGACAGGTTTGTTTTTCCCAGAGAAAGACCGGATGGATGCTCTGCTCCCGCCGCCTCTGCTGCTGTTACTCTTTGCTGCGTGAGTGTGTCTCAACGGCGGCAACACCCCTCTCACTCCTCTCTTTGTCTCTCTCCTTAGCTCTCTGCTTCTTTTCTTGGTCTCTCTCCCATTTTCTGGTCTCCAGCTCTCACTCCCTCCCCTCTCCGACAGACGCTGAGCTCATCAGCGCTGACGCAGTGGTGACGGAGGCTTGCTGTGAAATCAGGACCCCCC
>JAVKLF010000142.1:2601574-2612551 GCA_034783495.1 Millerichthys robustus
TAAAATTGCAGGCATAAATAAAGAAAAAACACTTTTAAACAGCTGTACACTGTAGTGACCTCTATGCATGAAAGGGTATGGACTGAGTATAATTGTACAACATGTATTTCATTTTGGTATTGTCACAAATAGACCAACTAATGTCTAAGTAAGCTAACTTGTGTCTAACTCTCATTTTCACCTATTTTCTCTCAATTTTTAGCCCAACCTACCTGTACGCATGGTTGTCAGGATGAAATTAACCTTAAAAAGCAAGATTTTTAAAAAATATATGTTAGTAAAATGCTATAAAATAAAACAGTTTGGACTATGCTTGCAAAAACAACATGGCGACAGGACAATAAACATGGCTGTAGCTCAGACAACAAATATTAGCAACTATACTTCGCACAAAAAGTAAGGAAATTTGTGTTTGGTAGATAACTTTTTTGTTGTATCATTGTTTCTTGGCAAAAAAAAAAGTCCTACACCGTCGGAAAGCCTGTTATTAAAATGTGTGAGGAACATGCACTTGTGGGATGAGCAGCTGAGTATAAGGGTTGTGCACATGAAAGATTTGCCAAATCTTCTCTAACAAACATTTAATTTGTTTTGCTGTTGCTACTGACACCTCCATTGAGCTTCTGGTACCCTGTTGTGGAATTTTTATTATCAAAAGAAGGGTGAGATGACCTTGTTCAACAAAAGATCGATCCTCGTCGTTTAAAAGATTTTTATTATCCGAAGGCCGGTGCGTTCGGAGACTCTGTAACCTTGACTCAGAAGAGAAAAGCAGAAAAAGAGCCCAGAATATCAGTTTTGCAAACAAGAAAAGAAAACAAGACCACACCATACAAAGAAACTTCCTGTTTTAAAAGTGAACATCAAATCGTTAGTACGCAGGTCACAAGATAATCTTCTGTCAAAAATTAGGCCAACTAATGATAGTGTAGACAAGAGCATTTTTGTGTCTGTAAACAAAGATAAGCAATGATTACACGGAGTACAGTTGACTGTCTTTATGACATAGCTGGCCTTGTGCATATTGCTCCCAACTAACTGTCACAACAAACAAAAAGAAGTTTAAAAATTAATTTTCATAATGACACAAATACTTCTTACATTTTCCATCACAACTAGGTGTACAGGGCGCCAAGCGTAAAATAAAACGTTGCAAAATTTCCCACACAGGTGCTGTCAATCAGGTGCGCAGAATAAGAATTATTTCCAAGAAGCATTTTTAGAACAAAGAAATGATCTACTATACTACTTTTTGTACTAAGTTTATATTAGACTGGAAATGAAACATGAAACATGGACATCTCTACATGCTGTTTGCTCTCTGCTAACAGTGTCTGAGTGGTGCAACCTAAATGCTGTTCGGTAAATATTAAATTAGTCTTTCTGTTTGGTTTGTTCTAGGCTTTATTAAGGTTCCTCATGCTGTGAGTCACTGCAAAGCAACAAACAGAACGGCACCAGAAAATCCAACCATTTTGTCGTGGACTTTGTCACTGTGAGTAATCAAACTTTGAGTTTGAGTTAGTGGTAGCTTGCTAAAAATTGTTGTGCAAGTTATGTTTTCGTTTGACAAATTATAATTTTAAAGGGAGAAAACAATGAACCAAATGCGTTTCTGTTTTTATCAGTATCGAAGAGAATTTGTTCTTCTAGCACTGATTATTTGCACAACACATAACTGTCTAATCTTAGATAGAAGCCACTCTGGTTTAAGATGACTGGTGGTTTCGAGTGTGTTTGTGAGGGACAAATCAGTGATACGCCTTTCTGAAACACTCACATGCTGATTTTCCTATCAGGATGTAGAATTTCTGCCACAGCGGCCGAGTCACTCGTAGGGAGGGAGTTTGGGTGGAGTGGATGGATGCATGACTCAGCCGCAGAAGAAGCCGTGAAAGGATGTGCTGATCTGTGTCCGTTACCAGAGATTTTCACGACGATCGTAAGTGGGTCTTTGTTTCAGCTGAAAGGTTGTGTAAACTTTATTATTACTTGTGCAAATAGGCAAAGTGTTCAACTTTGAATCTGTCTCCCACAGTTGCTTTAGACGCAGGGTATTGAACATGTTTTATTTCAGTATGTCACGTGTTTTGTACTTTAACACGTAAAAAAAAAAGTCTTGAATTATTATTTTTGTGTTTTCAGTCGATGTTTTGGGGTCACTAGCCTGGGCTGCTTCACCCCAGATACCATGGCAACATGCAAACGATTCTTACTGCCTTTTGGACTTTTTGGATTATATGTTGTTATCCAGTTTTTGTTTTACAGGAAGGACATGACTCAAGAAAACAGAGGTATTTATCATTTATAATTGTATTTCTTATTTTTTACTGTTCTCGTCGTATATCCTTTTCCTGTTCTTGATACAGATATGTGTCTTGTTTTTTCGCCCTTCATTGTCTGTGAAATTATGGGGACATGAAAAAAGTCAAACCACAGCCTTTACATTATTTTTATATAGTTTGTTTCTTTAGCTCAGTAGCTTTTGCAACAATCATTTGTCAACTTATCCCAGTCCAATAGATTAACTCAAATTATTAATATTATTATTATTATTATTATTAAAGCAGAGAGGATCCATCAGCTGCAGGAACTAAGGAGGAAGCTGATGCAGGAACAATGTCATGGAGACACAGAGGCATTTCTGGATGGAAAGCACAGTTTGAAAGACATAAGAGATGAAGAGTTCAACAACTTCATTGTGGATGACAGTCACTGTATCATCTACTGTTACATTCCCAAGGTGATGTATGCCCCATATGTCTCTCACACACAAATCAACCATAACAGCATAGTTGCAGAATCTGATCCACATCTTGTCTGCAGGTGGCATGTACCAATTGGAAAAGAGTTATGTTCGTTCTGAATCAGAGTGAGCCATATCCTGACCCCGTCTCCATAGATCCTGACTCAGTTCACCACCCAAACAAATTTACTCTCCTGAGTTCCTTTTCAAGAACAGAAATAGAGGTCAGTGCTGGCACTTTTCTGAACATTGACTTAAAAAATTACAAACTAGATGACTGGTATGTATGAATTTGTTATTCCAGGTAAAACTAAGGCATTACACCAAATTCCTATTTGTTCGAGACCCATTTGTTCGTCTCATCTCTGCTTATCGAGACAAGTTCTTCCTTCATAGAAATTCATATTTTTATACGAAGTTTGGTAGAGACATGTTGCGTCTCTACGACAACCAGCCTGATCCGCCAAAAACAGAGGAGGAGGCATTTGAGTTAGGCATTCATCCCTCATTTTACAGCTTCATTCGGTACCTACTGGACCCACGGACAGAGATCACAGAACCCTTTGAGCCTCACTGGAGGCAGATGTATCGTCTGTGTCATCCATGTCTCATAAAGTGAGTCCATTTCTGTCTTCTGTCTTCCAGGATGAAACCGTTGACCAGTTAAAAAAAATACACAATTAAATTGGT
The DNA here is from genome assembly GCA_034783495.1 of Millerichthys robustus. NCBI lineage: Eukaryota > Metazoa > Chordata > Actinopteri > Cyprinodontiformes > Rivulidae > Millerichthys > Millerichthys robustus. Next base: position 2,605,011 of record JAVKLF010000142.1, read on the forward strand.
TGTTTTTTTTTCCAGGTATGACTTCATTGGCCATCAGGAAACTCTGAAGGATGATGCCACAGAGTTGCTGAAGATGTTAAAACTGGATATTAAGTTTCCTTCTGCTTATGAAAATGTGACGCCTCCGGAGTCTGTAGTGAACTGGTTCAGAACAGTGCCTCTGGAGGACAGGAGGAAGCTGTACAAGCTTTACGAGCAAGACTTCAGGCTTTTTGGCTACAGAAGGCCGAGTGAATTATTAGACGGTTCAGATTAAAGTCATTTCCTATTTACTTGTGTAAGCCAAATTCATAAAACTACTCCCAGACTACTAGTTTGAAGTCACCAGGAGTACAGGTTGAAAATAATAAAACATTTCATTATGAACAGGGACACGCAACTGGTTATGCAAACAGTTGCAACATCAATATGCTCATAAATAATGTATTGCTAGTTATGTAGCTCTCAACAATTACTAGCATGTTATTGGTTTTTCATGTTTGTTCATGATAAACAATTGAACTAAAATGAATAAATTGAAATGCATCAAACTAAAGATTACAATGTGTTTTAAGCCAATAAAAACACATTTTCTACTGACAACGAGAAACAATACTGAACACTGAATCTAATTTAATACATAAAGTGTTTTTTTTTTTTATTTCAGCTGCAGCTTCTTCAGGGGTTGCTGCTGCATGTGAACAATGCATGAATTATTTGACCATTGGTTTTACACTGAACGCACTTCCTGATGCAACCTGGGCTCAAACCTGCAGACCACAGCATTATATGAACTAGTGTCTAAAAAAAATACAAAAAAACCCAAACATTTAGAGTATCAGAGAACATTGCCTTTCTTTATGTGCAGAATTTATTCACAGATTTTGGTCCATCCAAGAGACACTTCGTTTGCTACAACGTTTTCCATTTTCGACACACAAATTGTCGATAAAACATCAGAACTGTTTGTTATTTTATTATAAAACATGACAAAAACAAAACATTTATGTTCAAATCCACTCAAAAAATGAGGTGAAGGTGGCTTCAAGGTCCATTCTCTGAGACTGAAATGATTTGAACAATGTCTGGCCTTTGTTCTGTCTCAGTAATAAGTCTGATCATTCATTGTTTCTGCATCTTTGAGCCTCTTGAGAACTGCTGCAGTCTGAACAGGAACAGCCCTGTCTTGATTTCCTGAAGGTTTCAGAGAATTTATGGTTCCTTAGGTTTAGATGTGACATCTCTCTACATTTGCCTCCAGTTGAGTTACTGGTGTCTGATCAGTCCTTTGGTGAATAAAATCTTGGTTTTGGACATGAGCAGATGGGTCACAGAAAAGTTTAAGGAGGAAGATGCTGAAACAAAAGTGCACTTGTCCTTTGTCGTTCCTTCAGGATAAGCAAACGAGAGAAAGCACGACAACAAAATATGGCTTTTCCATGTCTACACCTGTAGACATTTCATCTTTGATTTCTTGTCTTCACAGTTCAATTCACTTCTTATACTTAAGTTATACATTTACATCCGAAGCCTTTTTAAAATGTGGCTCTCCTGAGTGACTAATAATAGGTGGTCTTATCGGACACAGTTATGTTTTTGTGCCGTGCACGTCTCATCATACATAAAAGCTTTTTTATCGTGCTTTGACATAAACTTGTCTTTTCATAAATCTCTTAATGCCACAGCTCCCAAACTCAGGTGTTTGGCAGTACCTTAGTTTGCATCCATCCCCTCTTGTTCTCAGTTTATTTGGACGCTGCAAAATTGTTCAACTTTTTTTTTCCCCCCTTCATATCGAGCTTTCTTCACACTTTGCCAGTGGTGCTGAAGCTCTAAACAACTGAAGGTGCTTGTATTCCTCGAGTCTGTCCAATCCTTCCCCTGTCTCATCTTCCAACCCCTTCTCCATCTCATCGCTCTCCCCCGACTCCCCCTCCCCCACTTCAGGCCTCACCCCCAACCTCGTCCTTCCATCCAGCCTGTCTGGTGCTAATATTTCTGAGCTGAGCTTCAGGCCACTGCCTCCTGTGTTGCAATTGGTATATAATCCATTGCTGGGGTTGCTATTATTCAGGCTGCTGCTGTGGTTGCTTCCATGGTGACCACCGTTACCATGATTACTGAGGAGCGTCGTAGTTGTTGTCAAAGTTGTCCCGTTTGGTTTTTCGGTCAGTCTGAACCCGTCAGACAGCAGGCTGGCGCTGCTGGGGGACTGGGGAGTGGTCGAAGAGCCCAGTAACTCCTGCCCCTTCTCTGATGAACCGTTAGGCCTGTGGGCACGTTGTTTCCTCTTGTTCACAAAATAGAAAAGGGTAACGCCAAGCAAAAAGCCCATGAAGAAGAAAAGGATGTAGATAGCTAAAACGTGGCGGCCTTTGCTCGATCCCACCCAGCCTTCAACACTGGGGTCCTCGAGCGTCAGAAAATAAGATGCTCGAAGGCAGGGGGTGGGGTCTCTCACATTAGGTCCTCCCTCCTGTAGGAAAGTGACCAGAAATGCACGAGAAAGGAAATGTTTCTGGTTAATATTTGTTCTATAGAGCAGGAAAAAGTGCGGTTAAACAATCTTTGAGGCGTAATGATTTGTATTTGTCATTCATGCATACCTGGCACGTGCAAACATATTTTCCCAAGCTCTCCTCTGAGACGGTCACCTCTAAGTCGGAGTTGTGCTGCCTGGTGTGTCTGTGGGGAGGATAGTCCCAGCTGCAGGGCCGAGGAGACAGCTGGACACATGGCAGCAGGATACGTAGTCCCATGGAAACTTTCAGCTCCCTCATCAATGGGCGACAACGACCTGGAGGTGAGAACAAGAACCAGAGTGATCAGTTACCTCATCTGACTCTAAAATAAACAAGCTACTTGATCATACAATTTACTTTTTGAGTTAAAGTAAAAAAAAAAGTTAAAGAAACACCACAATAATGGACTTACTTTCATGTGTATGACACTTTTTTAAAGCATTATCAACAAAATCACCTGGACCAAGGCTGAAATACACACAGACACAAAAATTAGAACTTGTTTGTTTAAAGTTTGACTTAACATTATTTAAAAGTTGTTATTATTTACTGTTTTTTAGTACCTACCTTGCTTGTGTTGACTGGCAGGTTTTATCCTCTGAGCTCCACACACAGCCCAGTCCTCTGGCTCTGGCACAAACCTCACAGTTGGGATACGGAGTGCAACCTTGAGTCTGGACTTGAGCCACAGACAGGGGGCTTCCGACCAGGGCACCACCCTGACAACACAGACAACCCTTACAGGACCACTAAACTATAAAACACACAATTTTTACATTTTACAGAAATAAATGCAGCTTCACATTGAGTATGGATGGATATGCTTTACCTGATGCAGGATTATATTATTAACAGGTTCTTGTGAAGAAAAAAGAGGAATCTCTTGGAGTAAAGTGGCATTCTGGCCCACTACTGCCACCTGGTGGAGCTCCCCACGGTCTATAACAACAAAACACCATTTCCTTTTTCAAGCATTTTACTGCTTTTTATTTCAACTTGAAAAGTCAAACAGTAGAATATAAAAAAGGGAATATTTCAACTACATAGGAGCTTGTTTGAAAGTTTTGGAAAAAATGTGAATTATTACATGCACAAACACGAAACATCCAGATGCACATTCTGTTTTCAGTCCTCACCTGTTCCGAGATGTAGGACTGCTGCTTGTCGCTCCTCTGCACCTCCCATCAGGTTTACAGCCAGCTTGGTGTATCTGATTCCTCTACGGACCAACAGGGGAGCTGCAGTGACGCTGTTCTCCATCAGAGGGTGGTCTCTCACAAATGTCAGCACCTTATCAGGGAGTTTCAGGGAAGACTCAAACCCTTCAGCCTTTAGTGCATTGTTCAAACACTAAAAGAAAAAAAGATGGTTCATTTTTACCGTATGGAATTACAGTATTTGTTATTTAGATGGGACCAGATTGTTTTGGTACCTGTCCAGGCCTTGGTGACGGAACTGGATCAGGATTGATCCAGTTCTCATAAGGCTTCTTCAGCTCTTTGAAAGGACCGTCCATCACTTTGTTGATGTCAGACAGACTGAAAACACACACAGCTGACACATCTTCGGGCTCCCTGTAAAAAAAGGAACAAAACTCTCTTTAATGACTTTAATTTATAATTATTGTCCTGTTTCCGCCATCGCTCTCATGAGCACTCTTTAATCCCAAAGCTAAACCGTTTTTCCTTTTATATTACAATGAAAACCAAACAGTAGATGTAAGAAAAGTGTTGGGGGCTAATTCTTCCTAGAACCTTTTCAGCTCACCATTGGGAGGTGAAGAGTCCATAGAAGTGAGTGCTACTGGGGTCGCCTGGAGTGTGCTGAGTGGTGAAGACATCTGTTAGGATGTTGTAGCGCTGACTGCTGGGTTTGTCCTCACACACCAGCTGGGCTTTGAGAAAGGTGGTCCAACGTCGTTGCAGAGTCTTCATCCCTCCCACATCAGACTAAATGTAAAGTCAACATAAGTTCAGTCCACTTACAGTACATCACCCAGCCTTTTTTAATCAGATTTAACTTTAATGGCAGCAGCAAGAAAAAGAAAGTAACCTTACACTGCAGACCCGTGCCACTCTCGGCACTTTGACTTTAGTATACAGATCATACTCTTTGGCCGTCTCCGTGAAGAAAAAGTAGATTTTGTTGTCGTCTCCTGTTGGGTTGTTGTCAGCGGGCTGCTTTATGAAGGCGGAGTTGACAAACTTTGGGTCTAAATACAAAACACAAACAAAATCTTAACTATGGCTATGGAAATGTGTGTTTGTGTGAAAGTGGGAATTTATGGGTGTGCATCTCACCACTGAGCCAGTTGATGGACTGCTCAGTTCTGATCCGCTCTTGCTCTGGTCCTGTTGCTCTGGAGATGTCGAACAGTGTTCCCAGGAAGTTACTGGTGGCTGCTGTATACAGAATACCATCTAGACAACAGAGAAAGAACATTGGAGCGCACACTGGAAACATTTGTACCAGATTAGGCTGGACAAGCTGAAAACAAGTAAGACTGTTAAATTGTCCAGTGGATCCTACCTGCCATAACCGCTGTGTAATGCTGACTGGGCTCAAAGGGGCACTTGCCCTTCCCGGTCTCCATCTTCACCCCTCCATCCATGGTTTTCTCCAACGTGAAGGAGGAAGGTTCCTGAAGGACAACAGAAAAAAAAGAGAGAAATTATACAACCAGTTGGAGTTTATCCATGGATTTTGCAGGTAAACAAAAAGGAGAAATAAAACTTATACTGGAACCAGACGACAAGGAGGGTTGGTTCCACTTCGACTTTAACTTTCAGGTTCCAGTTGGAAGTCCAAATGAAAACAGACAAGGCTCAAAACTAAAATATTAATGCTGGTGAGCATGGCTCAGAGGGCAGCGCTGTTATCTCTATAGAGAAAAATTTTAGTCTGTGTTAACATTCAGTGTTTCTTTTGTTCTATTAGACTTTAACTTTGGGTGATATTTGCTTTGGAAATGTAAAAAAAAGACAAATGCTTTATACAACTGGAAAGTTAAATTTTACTGTCTAAAAATGAGTGTCTACATTAAGAAAATACCATTAAAACAACGTGATTGTGAGCGATACCTTCTATTTGTCCTTTAGATTTAGTCTCACAGATGGACATTTACTTATAGCTGCACAGTTGCGCACAAAAACCCTGCAATATAAATTGACATCCTGCTTCGAATTTGTGTTTTAATTTCAGTGTGTTCAGCTATGATTGATCACACCGGTCAGCAAGTGAAAAAATGATGGCTAGACTTACCAGGAAGGCACACTGGGGGTCGAAGGCGTAGGTGCCACACACATAGAGACGACCATCTTCGAGGAATTCCAGCAGACGGATGTAGTTTCGGCAGTCGTCCTGCAGGGGGAGACAAAGTTACAGAAATGAAGGAAGGGCAAGCAGAAGTTTTACTTTTTGTTTTAATAGTAATAAGGGAGTGAAGTATATTTTTATATTTTGGTGTCATATTTGTATTATTATTGGAATATATGATTTATGATAAAGTAGAGCTTAACTCAAACTAAACAAAAGAACTATTCAAATCAAAGTGTATTGATGTAACTTCATAAATATTTTTTTGTGAAAAAACAAAGTTATCACGAAATAAATGTACCGTTTTTCAAGGGCTACTTTTTACTAACGAGAGAAAAAAGTCAATATGAATTCAGTTCAAAATTTTTGATGTCTGGAGTTTGTTTTGGGTATAAAGGAAATTAGATTTTGTTCATAAGTCATATTAGGACTTAAGTGAAAAGAACAGAATGGTGTATCAGTGATTCTGAGTGGAAATGGGTAATCCCCACAGCTTCAGGTGACACCTGAGATCCCCACAGTTAACCAACAAAGTCATTCACTCACTCATATTTTTTTCCATACCTGCCATTTTTACCCCCTCTCTCCTTTATGTCGACTGTGGAAACATACCTCCCACTGTTCCACCATAAAACCATGACGCAGGTAACTTGTCTTTAAACGTGTGCGCATGTAAGCATGTGTCTGTGTGTGTGTAAGTGTGTGTCTGGTACCCTGGATGAGCTCCAGTAACCGCCTCCCCAGAGAACTGATCCTCTCTCACACCCAGATCATGTCACCAGAATCAGCCCCCCAACCCCCACCCACCAGCACCACTCAGCGCTGCCATGCTGGTACAGCTTTGTTCGAAACGCAGAATGAGCGTTAGCTGGTAACAAAGGGATCAGCTCAGGATTTGACGTTTCACTTATAAAAATTAAAGTAATTCTTGCAATTTAGCTTCACTCCCAATATTGTAGGGGGCTGGATCTAACAGCTTTAGTTATTATTTTTCACTGATTTAAATTCTAAATGAACCTTTATCGTAAATGTTTTTCTCAATAAACTCATAAGCTATCAATAAACTCACCTCAGCCAAAACACCTTGATTACAATGATCAAATAAAATTCAGTTGAAATATCTTTGTATTAATCATTTCAACACTTGCAGTTTACTTGTGCTTAGTAACATCCTGTTGGTGATATTGAGCAAACCCCGTTTAGTTCTGCAGGATCTGTATTGTCACCGTGACTCATTTGCTGATCTGTGTGAGTAACGTGGAAAAAGGTCCCCACAGCATAATGCAATCTCAGGTGGAGGAGTATAATACTAACCTTTACCGTTAAGTGGCTGCGCAACATTCTCACTTTTACCCTTAATAAATCATAACCCTTTGAAGGGTTGTGCTAGAAGCTGAACAAATGCCCTCAGTTCAACTAAACCTTCTCACTCAGATGGTCTTGAACTATCTGGTACAAAAACTAAGTGAACAGTGAACAGGTGGCCTTTTGAAGAGTCTATCTTTTCTTATTTTTGCTGTCTCTCTCGGTCTCTATTTCTTGTCATTACCTTTCTTTGTTCCTCCCATCTCTTCTGACTCAGATGCAACATTTTATTCACTGCCTTCCCAGAAAAACCACAGCCCGTCTGTGTCTGTATATGTCGGTCGGCTACACGCCTCTTTATAGAGGGAGAAAAGAATCACAAATCTACGTTGATAATGAATGTATAAAACGTATCTAAGT
>JAVKLF010000142.1:2749317-2762097 GCA_034783495.1 Millerichthys robustus
TACAAGTAAATATTAAACGAGATTTGTCACTTTTGGCCTGAAACAAGTAATATTAACATAAAAAATGTTTTAAAACTTCTGTTGAAAACTGCTTAATATTAAATAAAACTCATCAACTTTAGTTCTGTCTCTGACTGTACAGTGGTTTGTTTGAAACGTGCTTGCTTAGCCTGATGAAAGATGCTTTTAAAAATATTCCATCAATAAGTCAACCTAATGGAGTTATGAAAAATTGATTTTAATTTTTTTTAAACTTAATATAATTTAATAATTTGATCACTAAAAACATTCAGATTTTGTAGGAAAATTCCCTTAAAGTTTAATGAATGATCAACATAAACTGCTTATAAGATGTTTTCCATCTGGTTGTCCACAAACATACCTTACCATTTTTGTTTCTCTCAGGCTGATGATGCAAGTCCTTCAGAGAAATTCATCACCACCTACCAAAGTCACTTCAGACCCACAAACGACCTCCAGCCCAGACCTCCTGGGTTTACCAGCTCATGTCAGGTTGAGTGAATGAGAGGAGACAAACTATTCTTTATAATGAGAGAGATATTATTTTCTTCATATATGTTTGTGTTGCTTTTACAGGTTAAATGTGAAACTTGGCCTGTGTGTTTCCAACACCTCTACAAAACGACCAACAACTGCTACAGTTCGGCTGTGGGCTCACAGGTGAAACAGGTGCTCACACAAACATCCATTTATTCGAACCCAGTTTTTTATTTCGCTTTGCATTGTGTTTCCCAGCATCCCTTTTGTTCCCGGTTTCCCACGTTCCTGTTCTCATTTGGCAGCTCAGCTCCTCCTCTTTCCGAGGCAGCTGGGGGTGTTAGTTCTACTCTGAAAGAGGCCTCGGTGCAGGAAGCGGGAGTTGCCAAGGAGAACGAGCTTTCGTTACACGCAGGGAATAGAGGTTAGTGGGATTTAATCTGTTGAAAAACTAATAAAGGAAGGCATTTTTGTTTCTGACTCAATTAAAACATAATGATGATGAGTATGAAAACTTTCAAACTGTTCTTCTGACAGTCAATGTGTTGGAGCAGCAGGAGCCAAAGGATGGAGGTCAGTACCAGAAAGGTTAAAAGGCTGCCTTTTTTTTTTCATTCTTGACTTGCAATTTACTATTTTTTTTTCAAACACTGACCTAAGTGAGAAACCCATCTGTTTGTGGACTCGTAGGTGTGATTCTGCTGTCGCAGAACGCAGATATGTTCAGCTGTGACGACATCCTGAGAGTTCTTGGTAAAGAAGCCGAACCACCGGTCCTACTGGAGGTCTCGGGCCCCTTTATAACACCAGGTCAGAACAAAGATACAGCAGCCAACATGATTCACTTTAAAATTACATTTTGCTTTGGTGTTAAAGAGAAAATATTTACTTTTTTTTTTAAAGTTAAAGCTAAAGTTGAACTTTTCTGTAGTGGAGGTGTGTCTTACATTTAACCTCAAGTTAAAGGAACAGTTTCATTGTTTGAACTAATGAGCTGTTAGCTGGTTTGGACAAGAACAAGGACAGAACTAGATTTTATCACCATCAATTTCACATAATGTGGTGATTTTCAAGCATGATTAGCAGCAGCAGCAGCTAGCAGTAGCATTGCTGCCACAGCCCGAGGCACTTCCTGCAACAATGTTCGAAGATTTCTACAATTGTTGGGGTTCATATATTAGCTTTCAAATATGTTGCAATAAATCTTTTTTTATATATATAAATGTTTTAGGACAGCAGTAATTTGCTCCCTCCTCTGACTAGCCTTTAGCTCATTAGTCCAGTCAAATTTAAACTCAATTTTTTCCAAACTCAGGTTGTTAAGAAAGCTTTCTACAACAGAAAAGATATTGTTCACAAGATGTGGATTGTCCCTTTAAGGATTATGTTAGTCAGTGTAATATTTGAAATGAGATAAGAACTCTAACTTGCACACATTCACAGGTAGTGATTTTGTTGCATTTATTAAGTTTTTGTTAGTTTTAGAACTTTTTTTTAATTGATTTTGTTGTAATACAGTAACATTCTGTAGCTGTTTTTTTAATCACACGTCACTTCAGTTTCAACCAAATCCAGCTGGCGCCTCTCTGTTTTTAACTTCCTGTCATCAGATACTGAAAACTGGCAGAACCACTTGTGGGGATGGAGTTCGGTTAGAACCTTCGGCTCGTAAGTCTCCCACAGATTGAACCATTTAAAATTCTTCTGACCGTGTTTTTTTTTTTTCACACCTTCTCTGTTTTCCAGCTGTGAGTGGACATCCGAGCATCCTGCAGGTTACTTTGAGGCGCAGCACGTCGCTCCTCACAGCCAGCCTCGGGTTTGTGGACAGCAGAGAGCCTCCTGGACCCGTCCCGGTCGGAGGCTTCCCCTGTCGGAGTATATGGACAGTTTTGTGGCACAGGTGAAGACGGAGCCGTCGGCACAACTTCTGTTTGTCATCTTGAACTTTCTCATGACTTTAGTCTGTTTTTCTCCTCCCGGTGGGTCCAGCCTCAGACTCGGCAGACCTTTCCTCCCTGTAAGATGAACTTTTACCCTTCAGTCTGAGGGGTCTTCCACTTCCACCACAATAAACACCAAATGAAATTAAATCTGATTGAGTGATGAATCAGCGAGGTTTAAGTCCTTCAAGTCAGGTTTTTAAGCCTCTGTGATGACAAATGTTTGTGACAAATACAAAATTATTATTGAAAGAATGTATTGCAAAGACGAGAGATCAAGAGAAAGTATGTCAGCAGTTTTATGTAGCCAAGTATAAAATACAAACACATCACGTTTTGTCTTTTACGTCTTTATTTGTCTTTTTTCATTATTTTTATTTGTACTGAAATTCATACTGTGTCTTCGGAAGATTTCCTTTTTCCTTTTAAAACAGCTTCTGTCGTCTAAGTCGAACAAAAATCACCAAAAATGATTTCCTGTTGTACAATCCACCTGGCGGACATTCCCTCATCGGCTTCTCCAGGGAGCCATTCGACAGCTGTGGTCCAACACTGGTGTGTGAGGAAGTTCCCCCTTTAAACCAAGACGGCGGCGTCCAAAGCCCGGACCCGGGGGGAGTTCTTGTGCGAGTGTCAGGAACAGTGAAATTAAATCGTTTTGTTGCCGATACCGCAAATGAGAAAATCTGACAATACTGAATCCGACTTTTTAAGCTTCTCACAGCTTTCCGATTGACTCGCAATTTCTTTTTTTTTTTTAAACAAGTAGTAATCTCACAAATAAGGTATGCTTTAGAAAACTCAGACCACAAAGAATTATGGTTTAAAAGTAGAACTTCCTCATAAGAAAAAAAACAAACAAAAGAAAACGGAAACATCCGTCTTCCGAGGGGACAAAAAGACAGACGTGGATGCAATACTGTCCCACCACAGGCCCCACGCTAACTGGACTGAATGGACAATCCCCGGCAGAAACCAACAACCCATCCTGAAAAACACAAAACCTGTAGAAAATAAAATAAAATCTGACAACTCTACCTGGATATGGACACTTGGATCTGATGCTAAACAAACTGAGCAGCAGTGACTGCATCTCAGACCAAACACCCCCCCACCCCCTCTGTAACAAAACAACCCAAAGACGAAGCTGCAAGCACATAAACATATTAAACTGAGGTTTAAAGTTAACATTAAGATTACTTCAACTTGACTCGTTGCATGATTTAGACATTAGCCACCTCTGCTCCCTGTAGCTGGATACACAATAAATCTGCATTTCCACAAAAAAAAACCTGGACAAATAATTTTAATCTATAACTATACTGTTCAGAAGACTTAAAAAAGTATTCACCAAGCAGGGTGAGGTCTGTGTTTTGATTTTGGTACGGACTCGCTGCAGCTACAAATAAAAACGAGGTCGGTGATGTCACCAGGAGCGTCGGACATCTGCTGTAAATTAAATTACACAATGAGTTTCCAAAGCAGTGGCAGAAAGTCAACAAAATCCCCTTAAAAAAAATATTTTTGTCCCTCTCTTATCCTTGCTGTTACAGAAACCCCTCAACCAGCTGGCACAGTTTGTTCCCTAATTAGTAAAAAGTGCCTCAATAATCAGAATAAATTTGAGCTTCAAATGGTTTGTATTCAAGTTTTGATCTGGCATCACTCCCGGGTAGCTGCCGCAGTTCAAAGGGAACGATGTTGAGATCTGCGTGCTTTTGGATACGCCAAGAATTGTCACCTGAACTGCAATGATGAGCAAGTGCCTGCAGCAGAGCGGTGCAGGTACTGGTACCACCACCACCCTCCCCGACCCGTTAACAGTGTCCCTCAGTTTACAAGAAACAAACAGAAAACAAAAAAAAAAGAATAAAAGAGGAAATAAACAAAACAAAAACAGAAAAAGAAATCCCCTCACCCCCCAACTGGGCCTGCCGGCACGCCACTGACTTCAGGTGTGTGTATGTATGTGTGTGTGAGAGAGAGAAGTGTGCGGCCATGGCCGTAAGAGTCTTTGAGTGTGCGAGGGCTCATGTGTGCATGGAGGCTCCGTGGGGGGGAGGGGGACTCCTAATATTTCTTTCCTGGGATGAACTCCTTCGCCTCAGGATTCAAGACGCTCTTCCTCTGCAGAAAGATAAAAGAAAACTTGCTTTTATCCCAGACAGACGAATAATTTCATGAGAGTGAAAAATTAAGTTTCCATTTTCTGCAAAAATTGAAGAATAACTTCACTGAAATGTGTTGAAAACCGATTTGTTAATTGATTTGTTTAAGTTAAAACAAGCGGGATACAATGTAAAATTCACTTAAAAAAAAAGGTAAAAAAAATGTAGAAAATCTATAGCCAAAAGCTAAATGTAGAAAAGCTGTAGCCAAGAGGCAGAGTCACAGCTAAAAGCCAAATATGGCAAAACTGTAGCCGAAAGCCAAATTAAACAATTGTTTCTTTGTGAATGAAGTTAAATAATACAAAAAGTATAAAGAGTTACAAACACTAAAATTCACCTACCACTATTTCTGATCGAGCTGAACATTTTGATACATGAATGGTTTAAATTCCAACAAAAAGCACAGCTGTAGCCCGTCAGTTCGACTCACCGCCACCTCCTCCACATTGCTGTGGTGATCGCTGACCGAGAGCCCGTTGAGTTGCTGCTGAAGTTGCCCGACCCCCTGGTTGTTGAGGTCACGTGAAGGGATGAACCAGTCCTGGTCTTCCTCCTCCAGCATTTCCTGGAAGCAGCGCTCCAAAAAGTCCTGCTCCAGCAGCTCCTCCTCCACCTAAGATAAAAAAAAAAAACCATTAGGAAACTTAATTTCTTATAGACGAACCTGACCAGGTCAGCCCTACAAGAACAGAACATACGCAAACATACCTGTCTGTTGTACTCCTCCTCGTTCTCCATCCACATGTACTCAGCAAACGGGTTGGCGTCGGGACTCTCTCCTGCGTGCCCATTGGCCACAGGCTCCTTCCCTTCCTTTCCCGGAGCTCCGCCTCCCGGTGTGTTGGCGACCTCTGGTCCGCTCATCTCAGCTGGTTCTGAGTGGAGTACCACAGTTACACAACAGTTACCGCTCGAGCTCAGGGTCTCTTTGCAAACAACTAAAGTGGCTTTTCTCCCGTTTCAAAACTTAACGCTTGAACATTGAAAAGCAACAAAAATCTGGATTGAACAACTAAGCATTTCAGTTACCATGTTTTAGCCACATTTTGATTTTAAAAAGTGACCTGATCAAATAAAACAGCTGAGACTAAATCTGGTAGAGGAGCTTTCCAGGTCAAAACTCTGTCACAACTAAAAATACAGAGTTGGTACATCTAAAACATATCTGAAGTCTAAACAAAACCTTTGCCGTTTTATTTAAAGAAGGCAGTTTTTCTAGAAAGGCTAGGAAAGGAAAGGCACTGCAGGAAAACAGCTGTGTTTTATTATTAACCAGAATCCAGACAGACACACAGCTCCATTAGCAAATGTCAGGATTGTTACATTAGCTTGTTTATGCTGATAAAACAATAAAAAAAAACACCATAAAGACTTCCAACTCACAAGTTAAATTTAGTTTACAGCAAACTGCTACTGTATGAAATAAAACCATGAAACATTTGACGACATATTTCACATCCAGAAGCAAGTTTTAAGTAACGAGACTCAGTTGACTCAGTGAACTGCTGCATTTATTATGTTCAGCCAACCGCTTGTCTTAAAGCAGCTGTGCCAGAGTCGCATCAGTTGAGCACATCTGCACTCTTCCAAACGTTAAACTTCAACATGGCTGAATCACAGCGTCGAAAACTGACAATTATTTCCTGCAGCGATTTCTCAGCATCTAGTTAGCTTTACGGCATCTGCAAAACCCATTTACTAACGAGCGCCACGTGTGATGGATTTTGCCAATAATACTAAATGCTTATAAACTTGATTGATTTGACTTCGGAGCACGTCGCTGTTTGTTGTTCAACATCTGCAGATTGCTGCAGATGATGCAACAGAAGGCAAACCCGGTGAGTCATGTGTGTAAGCGCTTCAGCGTGATTCAACGCCGAAGCAGCTGCAGGAAAACGCACACAACAGGTCCTAAACGTTAAGAATTTACAACACGGATTCAGGTAGTGTTTGATCTGAGCAAAGATCTGAATGAAATACAGATTTACTGACATTAACAGAACTTGAAATTGTTTATCCTTAAAAAGGTAAATTGTATTTTTGCACTATACAGTATTCACCTTTCTACCCTACATTTTGTTCACAAAACTTCCTAATATTTCCAGAGCACCTCAGCAGTCGTTGCCTTGAAAATGTCAAGCAGGAAGGTCTTCATTTTCAGTGACTGAGAACATGTGTAAAGGAAGTGGGGGAAAAAAAACACTATACAACTACTTCACTTTCTCAGCGTTTCCTCCTCTTTCATCATTGGGACTTTCCCCTCTCTAATCCAAACATTGTCATCTGAAATTTAAATTTATCCCAAAAGGTTTGATGACGTTTACTTCCAAATTTTAAACACTGCCTGCATTAGCCATCTTCCACAACACTATTTGATCACTGGAACAGGATAAAACACGAATATAGATCGTCTTTAATACAGAATGAATCCTCTAACAAATTAAATTATAATGTAGGTTATCTACCACCTTGCATGCCAAGGTTTTAAACACAGATGGTGATTGATGGGTCAGTACTCAAGAGTCTGCGATGAGCGTGACCTTCAGCTGCTTGAACACCACGTTTTAGATTAATATATGCAAAAGTGACTGAGTTATAGCAATTTGTGTTTACTAAAAAGTAATGTCTCACTTAGCTGTGACTTCTGGCAAAGTGACTCAATAAGGGAGTCTCCAAAATTTGTCAAAACGTTCGCAGGGGTTCTCCATTTCTTTGCGCGAGTCACAGTCTCTCTAAGCCTAGCTGCTTGAATTTTGAACATGTTCAAAGATGAATAATGTACAGAGTTTTTTTTATTTTATTATTTTTACACGAGACGCCAACTGGTCTCAGCTCGATGACATAATAACTTGAGGTCAATGGAATCCTCAAATGTGGCGACTTTCTGGGTGTTTCATTAAAATCTGTCCACTGGTTCCTGAGATAGTTTGCCAACAGACAAACAAAACTACCGTACATGAAAGTGGGAGAGAAAAATGCTCAATTTGGGAAAATTGCATGTGGCTGTTCATTAAGCAGAACATTCTGATCATGAGTTTTTGGTCTTAAGAGTTTCCATTTTTGTGGATGATTATATATAAAGAAAAAAACACACCAAGATGGGATTTGTAGTCATATGTAGAGTAAGACGTGTCCATGGTAATGACACAGCCTGCTGACTGCCAGCCAACTGCAACAGACTTGTCCTGACTCAGCTGTGGCCTCACACTGAGGATGAGAAGTAGAAAAAAACAAAAAGACTCCAGTAACAGCTCCAGATACAGCCTGATTGTTCTACAAACTGTTTTTCATGCACTCACTCCCAGAAACCTGACATTCGACTCGTCTACAGGCTCTGAACAAAACGTTTCTACACAACATTATCAACACGTACAAGCAGAGTTTGACCCAAAGGAGACTGCTGCGCTGTTGTTCGCTGCTCCAAAACTCTCCGCGGAAGCTTGAATAAACACGTGTAATCCAAGTAGGTTAGTGGACTAAGAGGTGATGCGTCTCTGAGCAGCATAAAGAAGTTTAATTATCGACTGTGGCGACTTACACAACAAACAGGTCAAGCGAGAGCGAAAGGAAATGAAGACAACACAACGAGCACGTTTATGGCTCCAGTAGCAGTGTGTTCGAATTTGTTAACGGTTTCATTGATTTTATGAAGCCATTAAAAAGTTGAAAGAACTTAAAATATGAAGAGAAAAAGATTGTAGGGACAGGAAACGTGCAAGAGAAATATTTCGGAAAGTAGAACTCAAAAGATCCACTGATTTGAGATTTTCCACGATTGGTGCCGATCTGTAGAAATCAACGCAGCCGGATGATGCTAAACACAGAATTTTGGTCAATTCTGTATTTTTCTTTGGGTTAGGAGGTATAGATCTTTTTCAAACCCCTGTTGTATACGGTATTGCAGGGGCGGTGGCGGGGGGATATGGTCTGTGGTGTGTTGAGTAATTAATAAATAACAGACGAAAGGCTGCTTGTGAGAATTTACATGCATATAGCTTGACGTGAGGAGAGAAAAAAAACAAACAAACATTCAACTGCCCTGACTACTGTCACTCAATCTGCTGATGAGAGCCACGGGAGAAGAGCCACAGAAAAGCCCCCCCTCCCCATTATGACCAAAATACGTCCAAGTACATCTTTTTAGAGTTTTAAGTTTAAAAATAATCTGAGCCTTATGATTGTATCTGATCCAAGGAAATCTGCGCCAAGAAAAAGAAGCGTTTAACCAGTTTCGCTCCACACAGCTCCAAATTACAAACTACATTCTTAGAAGAGTTTTAAAAAAGGTGTGGAAATGTTCACAGGTGTTCCCAGTCTCCTCAGGCGAGTCACATTAAAAAGAAATTGCTACACAAATGCTGTCCTTAAATAGAGTTACTATGAGTGTCTGGAACTCATCAACGTAGTTTCTGCAATCCCAGAACACTAGAGCTGTGTTCTGTGGGAGTTAGCTACTGTATGAAAACGTGTGCATTTGTAATTTGACACTGTTTGCATTGTTTGCACTAGCAAAATAAAATGTGTGTCAAAGTGTCTGGAAAAAAACCTCCGGTAGTAGGTCAGCTGCAGCACTTCTCTTCAGCTTCACAGGAGTCGTTCCCAGCTGAGCTCTCCTGATCACACCTGTATTACTGTACAGGTGTACCTGAGTCAAACATCTCCCACCTGCCTCTGTGCTTGAAGCGCGTCACACACTGGCACACTCGCTGAGCACTTGATGGCGGTCGTGTTCACATCAACAGATAAATGCAAAAATAGTGAAGTAGTGGTATGTTACTTCAATAACAGGCCTGTGATGCCCTAAAATGTTAGAGGTTGTACCCACATTACAATAGAAGACAAGGACACACAGATTTTGCCACACTATTACTTATAGCCAAATGCATTACTTGATGAGATGCATATCACTCTCCACCTTTCATGCCAGAGTTTTAAAGCAAGATCATCTTATAATAAAAAAGGATGGATTTACAACCCCTTATAGTCAACTAGTAAAAGGCAAACATCTTAGATCAGACTGACCTCAAAAGGTAATGAGTTGTTGGTGTATGCTTCCTGTAAGTTTCATTCAAGTCCATCAGGTTGTTAATGAGATATGTTGCTAAACATCATGCGTCATCTTGTACGCATACCTTGAGCACTAGCTGATTGCGCAAGATTTGTTTTTAAAAACCTTTCCAAATTACTACCACGCCAAATGCTAGCTCCATATCTGCAAAAATGTTAGTCATGTTAACCAAAGTTACTTAGCTTGGTCAACATGATAAATTGATGTGATTACAAAAGTTAATGGAATTAATTTGTGAAACTTTTAATAATGTCCGTCCATTCATGGGACATTTTACCAAACACACATCACCTTCTTTGGCGAGCGATAACTCCTTTAAAAACACGTAAAATACGCGGGCACCTTACCGTTTATGAAACCACTTTCGTACGAGACGAGAGCTGTGTGCTTAGCACGTTCCAGCCAACAACCAGGTGTACATTTGGCACCAAGGGCTTAGCCTGGTTATGCTAAGAGGCTAGTATTCTGAAACCCAGAAAGTAGACGGACCCCGCTGTGCTGTCAGTGAACGGGGCCTAAGGTGATCGCAGCAACAACAACAAAGAGTAGAGCGGCTAGGTGGTTGAAATCTGTTTTGTTTAATAAGTGGCGAGGCACAAAACCCGTCTCACCGCAAATAGCACGTCGACTAACACGACAAAGGCGAGCGATTATTACACACTCACCTACCGAGGGGACTAACCCCGTTTCGGTCTGGATATTTGAGGCCAAACAAAAGTGGGCTTCGCTGCCTGTTAGCACGCTGCTACAGCATGGCAGCATCCCTGAAGCAGGTCAACAAAACAAGCCTCCGTGTTCGGTCGATTACAACACCCTTTACGCAACAAGCACAAAAGGGCGTTCATTAGTGACATTATTTTCCAAGGTTAACGTTACCTGGCATCGCACTGTCGGTCTCCGCCTTGAAGCGCAACGTTACTCGAATGTAAGTGCACGGCGAAGGGTGCTTTCGCTCGTCGGGGGGAAATCTCTGGCAGCTGCTAAGTCCTGCTAGCCTCCGTGCTACCGTTACAGTGCGAGCTCGGTCACGTGGTCTGCTGAGGCGTTCAGGGACTTTATAGCAGTCCTGACTCATGTTAAAATGAACACCTGTTTTATAGTATGGTTTTTGGTCAGGAAAGCAGGTTTTTCTGTCAGTAATGTTGTTGTGTGTGTTTACTCAGACATTAATCATTTTAACGTGACCACATAAAAACTAATCTCATATTTTTAAAAAGTTTTTTAAACACAATGTGATTTACTTCTTATCATAGAGTCCAGTACAGAAACATACAGTTCTGTGCAATCATCCTTCATTTTGTTATGCTCTGCGTTTAATGAGTCAGGATTTCGCATAATGTGGCATTTTGTCACGAGTTCTGGAGGTTTTATTTATATAGATAGATAGTTATTTTAGTTGCTTCTTCCTTTATTTTGTTCAGTACCTGACCATTTTCAAACCAGCCACTAGGGAGCACGAGGCTGCGTGTTCCTCGTGCCGGTGTCCACGAGGAGATGGAGGGAGGAGAGGACAGTCAAGAGCGTCAGACTGACGGTAGCAACTCTAAACTTAAGAGAAAATGACAGGAGCTGGGTGACAAGATGCAGAAAAGGAAAGTGAATGTTTTATGACACTAATATATTGTGGCATCAAAATGATATTTTCCAACATACGGAAGATAAAACTTTACTATTTCATTTAAATGAACAAACTAATGTTGTGACTAGGCCTCGGCACTAAGTCAGGAGTGGTTAAAAATTGGAGCTTGTAGTGTGCACCTGAACGCAGCACGCGAACAAACGTCCACCACTGTTTTTCACTCTCCATCACAAATGCCTGCGTGGCTTCGTGATTAAAAGCATTTCTGACTATAAATTAAAAACAGCTAAACCTGTTGGTCGTCTTTGGCTGAAGGAGCAATTGAACAGACATGATGAAAATCGTTTAAATAATTTATATTGATCTGCTGGATCAAGTCTTTCTTCAGATCGAAATGTTGTAGTTCATCAGTACAGCTACTTTTATTCACCTCGGACCTCCTAAGCTATCCTACGACCTTTGTTTAAAGTTTGTATTTTTACATGTAATTGATCAGTGGTAAGTAAATAACGCTGTTTACGTTTTTTTGCCCGTCGCCGCTGTTTCTTTGAAGCTATAGCTTCCTGTTTTTTTCATACTCACCGCTGAACTTCAAGCGGGGGCAATCCGAAAAAACAGCTGTCAGGACGGGCAAACGTCTCTTTACGGACCCCAGCGTCACCAAAAACTACGCTGTGAAGAAATCACTCACGCTGTCTTCAATGCTGTTTATAAAACACTATCTTCAGTCAATTTGCCCCTGTTATTTTACTAAAATTTTGACAAATTCACTGTTTTTCTGTGAGAGGCGAAAAAAACGATGTGGTAGTCTCCGCGTGTCCAGCTGTACTCCTCGGTCATTGGTTGAAAACTACGTCAGTCGATACTTTAGGAGAACGCTATTGGTTCACAGAGTCACACGACCCGCCTTGCTCCTCCATTCACGTAAGTAAACAAAAAGCAGTTTTTTTCCTCGCTGCCCTATTTTTTTTTTTTTGTTACCAGCGTGCTCAGTTTGTTTTTCACAACGTAAGTGCTTTAACAAGGTTTAATATTTCTTGAACAGTCGAAGCTTTAATTTCATGGTAGTAAATAGCGCGTAGAATCAAAACAATTATTGTAAAAAGAAGGTTAAAAGCTGAAGTGTGGATAATTTTCAGAAATGTAGGAAGTTTTTATTTTCAGCATCATTAACACTCTTTACACTGATCTTTAACGGTTAGAAATGCTAAAGTGTCTTAAAAAGTGTTACATTTAAAATATTGTGAACTTTAGCTCTGATCATTTTGGTTAAATATACTTTGACACATTTGGACTGCAAATTTTGAGTAGTTGAAGTAACAGAATTTGAATTTTTTGGGGGGATTATTTTACAAAACTGGCATCTGCCACATTTGAGCATGCTAAGCTAATTAAAAGTGAGGCACATCTGTGGGCAGCACAGTGTTGTCACGTCTGACAATGTTTTATTTTTGTCAATGCCCTTAACAGGGGTGCCTTTCAACAACACCAGCAGACACAGGAGGAAGTCGATCAGAATAT
>JAVKLF010000142.1:2787126-2801473 GCA_034783495.1 Millerichthys robustus
TAGAAAATAACAAATAGTCTTAGCAGAGGAAGAAAAGAGCAAACAATTTTTAAACACAGAAACAACTTGTTATCAAGGTTAAAACTGATCAAGACCATTACTTCCTGTTTGTAAATATGTTTGAATAACGTAAAACACGTACAATACCAGCTAATGGCTGTAAACTTGTTTTCCAGAACCAAATTCCTTGTAAATATTAAAATGTGTAGTAATGCAAACGATAATATGCCCAGATTAATTTAAGTTAGATATAAAAATCAATGCTGAACACGTTTAATAACACATAACTACAAAACCACTATTACACGGACTGCATGTTTTTAAAATAAACAACTTGTAACCATTAATAAAAACAATATTTCACCTTAAACACCGTCAGACACGCTGCTGAGTGACACTATAAATACCCGGATGTCTCTGCACATTTTAACTTGAAATGACCCGAAATGAACAACTAAATCTGAGAAGGCTAAACGTCAGAGGAAACGTATAGACGCACCCAAACTTTGTAACAAAGAAGCTTCCTTTACTACATAAAACTATCATAAACCAAAATGCTAGAAATAAAACCTAAAACTCTTGAAGTGTCCGACTAATTTTGCCCGTACATTTCTTTATATTCCGTTACGTTCATGTCACCGTCCTCATCATCATCATACGCCCATCGATTACAAGATGCTAACAGTGTTAAGCTAATAATACAATCTTGTTTTAACACATTTATGAGAAATAAAAGCATTTCAACACTCCCAGCAGCCCGTTTCATCCACGGTGAATAATTCCGGTACTAATCTGAACCGATAAACCAAAGGATGGAGACAGATTATAGACTGATTTCGGAACTCGAATGCTAACTCACTCACCATCATCTTTGCAGTTCTTTCGAGAAGGTTTCCGCCGGTATACCATCCCACAATGCTTTGCGACAGCTACATTTCTTGAGAGTGCATTCAAGAACAGACCGCAATATTTGGTGAACGATTTCACACGTCTATTTAACCTGGGATAAAGCTGTCTGCAACAAATAAAAGAATATGGAAAAGAATGAATATTCATTGAATCTGATTAAACATTGTAAATTATTCTTCATTTTATTACTTTTGTTCAAAAACTGCTGCAAAGACGCATTTTACTGAGATTTGTTTCATGTATCATTAAAGACATTTTAATTGTGAAATATTTTTCGGTATCCCTTTCCTATTTGTGAGCAACTAAACATTAAATCTTAATTAGAATCGCAAGTGTCAAGGTTTACGAGGTAAAAAGATAAAATAGCTTCATATTGAACAGATAATGTGCTATTCTTGAATGCAGCTTTTAGAGCTGCAAAGGCTAAGCTGGAGAGCGCTTAATATGAACTTAAGGGTGTGGTGTCACGGGCGGAGCTCTCTCTACATTGCATACGACAAAAGAACGTGCACCTCATCTTCGAAGACACGCTGAACAATAAAACGCGCGCGCACACTCCATCCACCAGAACTCGCGCGTAGTTTACAAACCGTGCACACAGCGGTGGCGGGAGCGCGGCAGTGGTGATCTTGTTTTTACGCTTTAAGTTGTGTTAAAAAATTAATAAGAACAGGTGAAAAGACTTTAGGAGTAAACTGTGAAGATGGAAGAGTTTGGAGTTTATGCTGTTTTCGGTATAAACGGTCCGCCACAAAGGCTGCTCAGGTAAGTTTGAAGCGTGGTGTGGCTTGTCACTTTTTTTCAACACGCAGACAGAGAATAAACTTTAAAAGGCGTGCCAGTGAATATTGTGATATCTAGTTGTTGTTTGTTTTGCACGTTAATAAGCCCGTGTTCTTTTCGTTGTTGTGGTCTTGCTCCTTGTTTAGTTCGGACGGGTCGTGCAGAGTGTCTGTTGCAGTTCCTACATCTGTCCGGCAGGTGGTGCTGTTCAGCAGCGGACCGTGGGAGGACAGGATTTGCGTGAACGCAGAGCTGAATGATTCAGATCGGATCCCCATCACTATTGGAAAGCTGACTCCTTATAACAAGTATAACTGCATTGACTCAAGGACATCAACAACCTCTCTCTCTTGAATTACATTTTGAAAATATATTCAACAGTAGCAGGTTGATAGCAAAATATCTCACAAACCACTGGGCAGATTTCATTAAAACGCAGAAAGTAATTACACATCTAGTTGCTTTTTTCTTGGAGAGCTTATGGTGACAGTAGGGCTGTGTATTGCCAAGAATTTGGTGATATGCTACATGTCACGATATATGTTGTGAAACTTTAACCATGACAATATAGTGCCATTTTGTTCTCCAAAAGACTCATTTTAAAGAGCTTAGTATAAGTGAACACAATGCATTGCATGCATAAAATCAGATTAAATTCAGTTCATTGTTATGCAATCAGAGGAACACTGAACTGTGAAAACTGCTTTTGTGTTTCGCCTTTCTTCTTAAAACATCCATCTGTCGTGCCTTAATTACAAATTGATACAGTGCTTTTGAGAATCGATACAGTATCAGGAGATGAAATGTCGCAATATTTAATTGTAACAATATTTTCTTACATCCCTAGATTACATTGATCTGGATGACTGAGGATCCACACTGACTCAGTGTTGTTATTTCTCTGATAAAGACAGATATGAATGATATGAGTATTTGGTGTTGATGGCTGATGTTTGACCTCCAGGTGTTTGTCATGGGAGCAGTGGGAGGAAGAGACGTGGACAGACAATGTCACACTGACTGTCTCGCTGGAGGGAGGACAACTGGTAACGAAGCAACACAAACTGAGTGCAACTGTGAGGCGTTTTGGTATCATCACAGAGTTGATAAAACAAGTTATTTGTTCTCTTTTCAGTCGAATTCAGAGCCAGAGCTGATCCTGACTTTGAAGGAATATACACCGAAGGTAATCTGATCCAGACACACCTTCGCTAAAAGTGACAAGAACTATTTAGCTCAAATCTGGTTTTGGTAATTCTCACCTGCTGCCAAAAGACGGATAATGTAATGTCGATATTCTGCACCTGTTTTGTTGTTTTTGTCTCTTGATCAATGTGCTTCATCAGAACACGGTCGCTCCCCTCACCACTCTGGAGCTCGGCGGCAAGAGGAAGAGGGAGCAAACGGCAGAAAGCGACGAAGGTGACGCCGGTAAGGCGGCAAAGGCAGGAGAAGAAGAGAACGTGTGTCCAAATAGTGGGAAAGACAAGGCCACAACCGTGCGAAAAGTCAGAGGTCAAAGCAGCAGCAGCAGACAAAAACTGTTTGGTGACAGGGCCGAATCTTCCAGGACAAAAACAGGTGAGGAAGGAGGACTTTGTTCTGTTGCTCAAATTTATGACTTTATTTACACTTGAGAAAAATTTTGAGATGTTTGATCACAATTATCTCTGCAGAGAAGCCCTTTTGTGTCACGTTGTTTCTTTATACTCTGCTTCTTTTTGTCCTGATATACAGTTAACGAAGCAGGAGAGACGCAAGGGCTGGTGGGAAAAATGCCTCCTCAGACTGCATCCAGAATAAAGAGTAGGCAGTCCAAGACTTCCGTACAGACTGGTGTGTTTCTGCAAACATAACAAACCATTTAACTGAGACGTTTATTCACCTGTGTCCACCCTACAGCTGATAGGTTGATGCGTGTCGCTTATCTGAGTCAAGTTTTGTTTAACGCTTTCCGTACCTGCAGCCCCTCTGATTGAGCCATCAGGTCGCTGGGGTCAAACTTTATGTCCCATCGACGCTCAGACAGCGATTTTAATCGGAGGTCAGGGAGCCAGGATGCAGTTCTGCAAGGATCCAATGTGGAAGCTCTGCATGGGTCAGTCCGTCATGAACCGCATTTAGAAACGTCTCCTTCTGTCAAAAGGCTGTAAAAGGTTTGACTTTGTTCTCTGTCCATTAGAGGACATGTCCTGGGTGGCCGCAGAGACTCTGGCAGAGGGTCCGACCCCGGAGGCCAGGATCGGCCACACGTCCGTCTACGACCCCGATTCCAAACGCATCTTTGTGTTCGGAGGCTCCAAGAACAAGAAGTGGTTCAACGACGTCCACATCCTGGACACGCAGAGCTGGAGGTGGAGCATGGTGGAGGTGTGTACTGAACTCGTTTGGACCTCCGATGTTCCCACACCCTTTTGCTTAGGGTTTGCTGTTTAAATGACAACCACTTTTCAGTTTATTCCCACAAATTCCCCTAATTCCAACGGAAAGTTTGGGTTTTTGAATACTTCAGAGATTCCCCTGCTCAGCTTATCGTGAAATGTTTTTGTTATGTTTCCCCAAATTTCTCCTCTCCAGGCTCAGGGAAAGGTTCCCCCCCTGGCCTACCACAGCTGCAGCATGTTTCGGGGGGAACTCTTCGTGCTGGGAGGGGTGTTTCCTCGCCCCAACCCGGAGCCTGACGGCTGCAGCGACTCATTGTACATCTTCGACCCTCACCTCTCCATCTGGTACCAACCCATCGTCACAGGGGACAAACCGTCCCCCCGATCAGGGTACCAAAGCACCATCCAAACGTTTTACATTTGTTTTGTTCAGACTCATGATGTGTTCGATTGAAACCTTCCTGCTGTTTCTCCTTCCAGTCACTCTGCGTGTGTGATTCAGGAGAGGTATATTTACGTGTTTGGGGGGTGGGACACGCCCATCTGCTACAACGACATGTACATATTGGACCTCGGTAAGCTACAGTAACTGGTAACTGAAACAAATAACTCGCACACACTGGACATATAAAGCAAATCATGTTTTTTGTTGGTTTTGTTTAGGTCTGATGGAGTTTTCCGTGGTAAAAACATCTGGAAAAGCTCCGTCTCCTCGAAGGTAGGATCACATAAAACCCGAATTCTGACCCTTACTCCCAACCTTTGTAATCATAAATGATCTTTTGTTTTATGTTTTGCAGCTGGCATGGCAGTGCTGTGCTGTCAGACACCAAGTTTCTGATTCATGGCGGTTACAACGGACACGAGGCCCTCGGCGACACCTTCATCTTCAATACAGGTGAGAAGCAGTTCAGTGGCGTAGTTATGTGGGGGGGGGTGTTTCCAGGTCCAGTCCTGGTCCTCGAGGGCCCACTGTCCAGCTTCTTTTTCTGCTCCAACGTATCCGTTTTCACATGCGAGTTCGTTGGTTTCAGAGACGAGCAGCTGGACGGAGCTGACACTGCCTCAGCTCTGCGTCCCCAGGGCGGGACACTCCGTCATCACCATGGAAACACCCGCCCACCATCGTCCCACAGAGGACGCGGAGGTGAGCTCCGTGTCCGTCAGAAGAACTCTGCTGGTGTTCGGAGGCGGAAACAACGAGGGAAAGTTTTACTCCGACCTGACGAGCGTCCCTGTGCAGGATCTGCTCGATGCTTTTTAAGGAACCGAATGGATTTGAAAGTTTGAACTTCGAGGTTTTTTTATTCCTTTCTTATCTTTGTTGATTTGAGTCGTCTTTTTTTCCCCAATTTGTTAAAATTGTATTAAAGTTTGACTTATTTACAAGTAAGTTGTAGACTCAAAACCTGTTTATAGTAAACAACAGCAACAAGAGTCAGCTGCTTTTTATAAAAAAAAAATAATTCACATCACAGATTTTTGTAGAGAAATATTGAAGTTAATTAAAACACGTATGTGTAAAACTTATTGTCTCAGGTACATAATAGATATTTTATTTTATTGTTTTTGTTTTATGAACACACAGGGATACGTTTGCATAAATGAATATTTTATGTTCAGATACTGTTGAAATTTGGCTTCTGCTTAATAAACAATTATTTGTGGAGCTTAATTTTGCCTTAAGTTACTCTTATTGTCTTCAAAAAGAAAACGTAACTCTTGAGTCATTATTTATTTATCACATGCATCAAATATACATCAAATACACTTTATACTAAAACATCAGATTGATGTAATTTTAAATAATGTAGGCACTTTTAAAAGCAAAAGGTTTGCAGACGTGTTCCACATTGACTAATGTGAACAAACCCTTTTATCCAGTTAAATAGAAATGAAACTCAAATGAAGCTCTGTTGATGGTGTCATAAGAATAGATGTTGAGGATGAGTCTCAGCTACTACCACACTAAATTTTAGATCAGTATATATTTTGTACGGAGTTAAAGCCACTATAATACACAGAAATCGGCTACAATTTTAGATGGATATATAGAATGCAATACAGTCAGAAATCCTGCAGATGGCAACACTATTCCAATTTTTGCAACAAACTAAACTGCTAATCCCCATTAAAATTGTGCTGACAGAATTGAATAAATTGTTTGTTAAAACAAAAATATTTGTCTCTATTAATAGCCTTTGCACTTAGCATACTCACACTAATATAAAGCAGGTGATTCTTTTGTTTTCCCCCCTTAATTCTTCAGGAAATCCTGCCAGTTGGACTCCCTCCCAGTCATTCCTAACTAGCCTCTCAGAGCCCTTCATTTCCTGAACTCTTCTTTTATTTTCTGCACAACATCCTCACATTGTGTGACTCTGCAGACCTCCATGCCGACACGGTTCGGACATCACTTTTTTTGTTGTTTTTTTCCCAGTGGTAGCCACATCATCTGAGACAGCCTACGGTTGTTGCTAAGTAACTTGGAAATGTCTGAGCCTGCAGTCAGCATTTCACAGTCACACATACGGATAACATGGGTATATATTTACATTTTATTTTTGGAGCTGTGGTAGCAAACGGGGCCTATAATTTGGCTAGACTAGAGTATGAGTGAAATAGGTAACCATCAGCCAAAGAAACATCTTTACACTCAGTAAAACATAGTTAAAAAGGTATACTGTATTAAACGGAACATTTATTGTACTTAATTGTGAACTATTGGTGTTATATTTATGAAATAACTGCACTATAATTATGAGTTACGGATTTTTTAAAATATGAGACACTATGTACTAGATACTATGGGGTAGCTAAGTTCTATTTATGAGATAACTAAGTTATTTTTATGATATACTGAGTCTTAAAGGTGAGCTGTTAAGTCATACTTATTAGATATCAAATATTAATACTTAGTCATACTAAGTTGTAGATAAGTCATATGTATCCAATAATATTGTAATGATGAAATACTAAGTCAATATTCTGAGATGTTTAGTCATATGTATGAGATATCAAATTATAAAAACTTAGTCCTACTTAGTCAAATATGTCAGATAACTCACAATTAATATATATTTTAATAATGAGATACTAAGTCTTACTATTGAGATAACAATATACTTAATCATAGATATGAGATAACTGTCACTATTGTGAGATAGTATTTTGAATTTAAGATACTAAGTCAAAGATTTTGAGATTTTGTTAAATCAAAGCAAATCATAAATGCTTTGTCATAATAACTCATAAACATGAGATAGTTGTCACAATCATGAGATTATTATTATTATTTTGAAATACTGTCATTTATAATAAAACAGCTAAGTCGTTATTATGAGATAGTAATGCGATGCTAAGCTATATCTATATGACAAAATGCCACTGAAGTAGAGATTGGCTTGGGTTACATAATTTGGGTTGTTAATCCAGTACCTATTAAGTTCTTGCAAGTCCAAATGAAGACAAACACAAATGTCTTGTTTGAATCCTGAGGTACTGCTGAGTGAGTACATCAATGCCCTGCACCTGCTGTTCTCCAACCTGAAGGAATGGTGGTGGTGAGTCAGTCAGCGAGTTTTCGGAAAAAACGAGCAAAGCCGAACGCTTCAGGACTCCCTCCCTTTCCTCAATTCTTCTCTCTTTCAGTCGTGGTGCAAGCAGCCATGTTGCTGCGAGCTTGTTCCGGTATCAGGGCAGGATAGACTGCAATCGGGCGCAGCTCCTCGTCTTTCTCTCCCCCCCTCCTTCCCTCCAGTTCCGCCGAACCTCAGAACAAGAAAGCCCCACTTTACCGATAATGGATCCTACTACTGGATGATTCCACCTCCTTTCGGTCGGCTGGTCGCTGCTGGGATATTCGTCGGCGGACCGACAGGACGAGCTGCTTTTAACGCCACACTGCAGTGCCGCACTGGTGAACGACCTTATTCCAATCACGCAACACCCACCACCAAAAAAGAAGAAGTAGAGTGGCGGAAATTGGCGTGGTTTTGAAGTTTTGCGGCTTGGCACTTACCGCCACTGACTGGGGTCGCTGGGTTATTAGCCTAAATCGTTGACTTAGCTTGACGAGCTAACGTCGAGCAGCCCATTAGCCAGCGCTACGTTTTAATTCCTCACCTGCCATGTTATTGTTTTTTTATTTTTACACATCCATTAACAAGAGGCTCCTGCTGGACATAATTTGAATTATTCTGTCAGTGTTGGAAGGTGGCCGAGACTTGTGTCCCGGGAATGACTTTTGGCCTGAAAGTTTGTAGACCTCGGAGCTGAGCCGCCGCTGGTGTCTCGTTCAACTCAACCGTTGCTCAACTTTTCTTAGAGCTAGCTGCCTGAGCTAACTAGCTGGCCCGGAACGTCACGGTACCAGGAGAGGCTGTACTCTCCACAGTCCTGGCTTTAGCTCCCTGCTCACGAGTGATACATCTTCATTTGGATGTGAGTGGTTTTTTTTTTTAACCCAAAAGGTGGCTGAAGAAAACTCGTCCATTTCCTACGTTGTGTTCTTGTTGACAAATATGTGACGTGCAGTAGCTGGCTAACTCTTCTCCACCCGCTGCTGTGGGATTCAACTTGTTGATTCAAGTGGGATATTTTGTTGGAAGTTATCACCTACGCGGGCTTTAAATGAACAAGAGACACTGACGGCTCGACATCTCTTCTCGGTTTCTTTCTACCCCCCTTTCCGCAATCTTTTGAAACATGTCAACAAGGCCCTCACAGGGGCAGGTTATTGAAATTTCAACTGGGCAGGTAAGATCAAGCTCTAATCTAAAATATTGTTATAGTTTCTAGATCTCCACATGTAAGCCTCGTCTTTTTCCTGTCTATTTTCTGTTTTTTTTGTTGTCTTTGCCACACAGCAGTGATTCACCAGCTTGCCTACGCAATTACACTGGATTTCCCACTCCCTGTAGCACAGCAGAACAAATTTAGGCTTCTGTTTAGTCTGTCTCTCAAGGCATGAATTCCTACTTGACGTTTGGTCACTTTAACCTGCTGGAATACAACGTACTGACAGTACATATGTCCAGAAATCACAAGTATTATTATTATTAAATCTAATGCATTTGACTGACAACTATGTTTTCATAAGGAAATCCAAGTTCCTAAAACTATGGTTGTCTTAAAATAAGTAGTGCAAATATATTGTTTACCTAAGGTAGGGTTGACAGTGTTCTCAATAGGAAGTACTTGATTGTTGTTTTGGTGATCAGATAAACAAATCAGAAAAATTAGCATATTTTGTGAAACATTCAGTGAAAATGCTGAATGAAGTTGAAGAGGAAACTAAATTATTAGTTAAAGCAAGTTGCATAAAGTTAAACTGAACTGTAGCTAACAACTAAAATTTGGCAAATGTAGTGAAAAGCTAAAGAAAAAAACTAGATAGCCCAATGCTAAAATGACCTAAGCCATAGCAGCAGCTACATGTTTAAAAACAGCATAACTGGAAATAAAAATTAGCGAAATGCTAGGTCAAAGCTAAACAAGAGACTGATTGTGATCAAAGGCTAAACACAGCAACGCCTCAGCTAAAGTCTAAGACAGAAGCTAAAAACAAACAAAAAAACCCGCTAAAATATAAAGCTAGTTAGACCATAGCTAAAAGCTAAAATAAGCAAAACAATCGCAAAAAGCTAAACAGGAGATTCTGAATGATTGTAACTAAAAGCTGGAAAGCCTTAGATACGTAACAGCAAAAACAGCAAAATTATAGTTATAAGCCTGAAACAGCAAAATTGTGGCTTGGAACTAAAAATTAAGAAACTGTTAATAAAAACAAAGGTTAGCAAGACAGTAGCTAATATCTGACAACTCGCTAGACAGTGTTTCACTTACAAATAAACCAAAAGATGTTACGACAATGGAGTTCAAGTGACTCATGAGTGTAGTCAAACCACAGCTGTCATTTTGTTGTTGTTTTTAGGTACAGGAAGTTATCAAAACCGCTACACATCAGCATATGGTATAAAACAATGCTGTGTTCCTTGTTCTTGTGCCATAGTGGTTCCAGAACATGTCAGAAATATCACTTTATTGACAAAGGACTTAAAGAATTAAAAAGAAAATAAGAGTAATTTCCAAGACAGGTTGCAGCAACATTTAGGTGTGTGCTTCAAGAGTTCAAAAGCTAAATAAAATCCCTGGGTTTTGCTGCAAATCCTAATGCTAGCAGGCTTGAACAAAGTCCTTACTTCAGAGCTAAACATGTCAGCCATAAGCTTAAACACATTTTTCACATGTTTTGGCTAAAAACTGTAGTTTTTATTAAAGACTCAACTTGCAGTGGTGGGTCATCTGTAGACAAGCACGGTGCGGTATTAGCTTTCTCTTAATTGTTGGATGAAAAAATGGTGGTCACTTGTTGACAATGTTGTTAAAAGCAAGAAACATTTCAATTTTTGTGTTGCTTTTATTTAGTGTTTTGCTTGTACTTGTGGGGAGGATTTACTGACCCCAGAAATGTTCAAAATACATGATATAGTTTTCCTAACAGGCGTTATTTATATATTGTATAAAAGGAACAATGATGCAAGCCTATCTCAGGTGCTGAGATAATATCAGCCAATAGGAAATGTTCTTGATGGTGGAGACTTTGACATTGCAGTCATATGTCATTCCTTTGCTCCTTGTAAAAGCAAAATCCAAAGTTATCTGTTAGCACCCTGATCTCCCTCCTTTAATAAGTCAACGTGAGTGTGTTGGCATGTTAAACAGTTTATCTCTATTATACTGTAAAAGGAAAAGCATATTGACTATACACAGATACATGGGGCAGGCATAACTCCACGCACTTGGAATGACACGTCCGTACGTGGCTACGCCCTTGTGGGAGTGTTAGCCAAGAATGAAACGGTTATTTTTATGACCATTGGACTAAACCAACCCAGCACCTCTCACAGGCAGATCGTAGTGTCATGTTCTTTAACACAATGGTAGAACAGCTCTGCTGGTGTCTGCCAAAGATAAAGATAAAACAAACTTGCATTTATTTTTATTATTTTAGCTTTGTCTGTGTAGTACTACTGCACAGTATTTCTATTATGTAATAAATATTAGGTAATTCCAGCCTCAAAAATGTTTGAAACAGACATTTATCTCAGCATAATTTAGGCTTCAGGTTATAACTAAAGTTTGCAACCCAGTTTGTTGGTATACTTAATACAATTTGCAACACATCTGCATAAACCCTTTATTGTTGGAGAGAATAAAAGTCTTTTCTTTCTGCTAACTGCACATTCTGTCCACGGGGACATTTTGGATTTTGTAGCCTATTTCAGATATCTAGTGCTGCTCATTAATTTGAAAGCAACCAAATCCCTTGGTTTAATGTTTAAACGTTGTGGTGCTTTTCCTGAACTGTTTCAGAAAGCGCTCTTTTTACTTTGTTACTGGCATACAACTGTGTTATAGACACTTAGAGCAGCAACTTTTCCAATCTTGGCAAATTTCAAAGAAATTGACTAGATTGGGCAATCCAAGAGTTTCCTTTTCATTTAATTGATATTTAGCATTGCATTAATATTTGTTAAAACATTTTTTATATTTATCTTAAGTCTAAGGCAGAAAAATGACCTGCCACTTGTTTTGTACAGTGTTTTGTGTTGCTTTGCTGCTTTTTTTTCAGACACACAGCCAACAGGGTTGAATTCCAGTATTGCCTGCCTGCTGATGGTAAAGGCAATAGTGTTTTTGGCTCCTGTGTGTATGTTTGTCTGTATAGCTTTAGCAAAATATCCCATAAACCAGTGGACAGTTTGTCAATGAAAGTCTTAAAAATCATTTGATATACACCTGCAGCTGATTACCATTTGAAGTCACCCCAAATCAACACACTTTCATGGAAATTCTTTAATTTAAAATAGAACTGATTGAAACAGAATCGCCGAACAACCTAAATGTACATCTGATTTGTATCTTAACCCTGAATGCCATTGCAGTAATAGTTAGAGGAAGGCATTCATGTAGTGCATCTCATGTTTGAGGCAGGCGAGAGTAGCTACTGATCGAATGAGGGTAGATATCGCCTGTGAAGAATTGTTTCGACTCCTCATTATGATGATTCAAACGTCACATCAATTCTTACTCCCTACTGGAGATTTAGAAGATGTGATGGTAATTTAACAAAAACGGGCGGGTGTGGGGGGGTGTATTTATCCTCAGTCTCCACATGATGCCTCATTACAGATGTACACACAGACTCATAATTGTCTTAAATATAGCTGCAATTAATTGGTGATTAATAAGACCTCAAGCTTGAACTGCTGTTATACAATGTTTTGTGCTCATTAGTCCTCGGAACACATCAATACTCATCCAGATTTGAGTTGGGATTTACTGAAAGGAGGAAGAAAAATGGAAGTTTTTGGACACATTACTTATTCTTAACTAGGTTTATAGGCAAAAGGTCACAGCTGGATACTCCTACACAAACGGTCTGTTTTTAAAAGATCGTGTATAGAAGCTTTTGGTGTCAGGTCTCATGATGCAAGACAAAATGGCACCGGACATGAGGCTGAACATTGATGTGACTCCGCTCTCCTGCCACAGACTTAAGTATATACTCTGATCTAATCTGCTGATCGGTTGTGTTGCTCAACTTGAATTGAATCTATAAAATGATTGTTTTTGATGTGGGTGAATTCAGCATTCACGTAGTTGTTTTCCTTTTTAAAGTTTATACTCTTCTTTTTTTGGCAGTCCAACTACCTGTACATATTTGGTGTGATATCACCCATTCATATATTTAAAACTTTGGCTTTATCAAGAATAGTGTCATGGCTTTTATACTTTTGGAATTGGTTACTTTTTATTTAGAAATTTGTCTCTACAGAAATACTTGCTCTGTTTTTTGTTTTTTTTATGGTCCTTTTACCTTTTAGCAAATATTTAGCCAAATCTGGCTTAGATTTAATTAATTTGCTTTCATTTAATTTCAGATTTTGGCTTCAATTTGCTAATTATAAGTTTTAGCTTAGGTTATGCTAATTGTAGCATTTAGTTGTGGTTTTGCTCAGTGCAACTTTTCGCTACTGTTTTGCTACATTAGCTTTTTGCTACAGTTGACTAATTTTAGTTTTTTAACTGCAGTTTTACTCTTTTTTTTTTCTTTTGCTGTGTTTAACTTAAACAATGTAGTTATCAGTTCCTATTCAACAAATTACAGTGAAATCATTCAGACTTAGCTAGTTGTGATTTTGTGAAATTTCCCTTGTGTCAAAGTTCAAAGCCTGTTTTACTCAATACTGTCAGCTAATCTTGGAGTTAATGGTTATAAAAGTTTGTGGATTGTTGTCATAAACATTTACTGGGCTCATATCAGAAGAGATCTGTCGGATGTGGAAGAGTGACATGCGATGTGCTTTTGTATGTGAGAAGTGGCAGACATGTTGATCACACGTGTTTTTGTTATGCAAGACTTAATACTCGCAGTCAGTTTAAGGAATTTATTGTGTCTAAAACTGAAAAACACAGAAGACATTTGTTTTATTATAAATATATTTTTTGTTACAATTACTTTACATTTAAACTTTGCAGGAATCTGGTCGACTTTGGGTTTTGTATACCATCTTTTGTTAACAGGTTTTTACTGTTTGTCCACTTCCCAGGGCATGACTGTTGGATTTCCTGTTTTACAGTGTTCCCTATTCATAAAGCACATCTTCTGACACACATGCAGCTAGAAATACTGGTTTGTCTTATGATATTCATCCTTTTATGTCATTGTTTGGGCAGTTATGCACAAGTTGAACAAACCGGATCATCCTCTGGCTGAGGTCTGATCGAGCTGAAGCGAGAGATCTGTTTAACGTAAAGGTCATGTTGAGAAAATGCTGAATTAAGAGCATGAAGGAAGTGATTTTGTTTAATGTCATTATAGATCAAACATAAAATGAGTGTATAAAATATATTTTGATCCAAATCCACACATGTGCATTGACTTACCTGTTGGCCACATCCACAGCCCTGGTGTATAGTAATACATCAGGGCTATTCAAGTGGCGACTTGATGGCCACATAGTAGAGAACATTCAAACTCTACCCGGAAATGCCCCCGATTCGATCCAGCAACCTTGCTGGGAGGCAACAGCTGTACCAACCAAGCCACCGTGCCGCTCAAATTTGTAACTAGGTTCAATCAATTTATAGATTGTTTATGTTTATGTATGCGATGTATAACATTAATACTTTAGGCGTGTGTTTAAAACCAGTGTTTTCAACAAGGAAGTACTGCTGAATGTCTGCTTCTTAAAAAAAAAAAA
>JAVKLF010000142.1:2808181-2829379 GCA_034783495.1 Millerichthys robustus
GTTCTGCAGAGTGATTATTACTTTTAGTTCTGATGTTACTGTAGTTCTGTCTGTTACTGACAACAGAGACGAATCCTTTAAATGGCTTTCACTCACAAACTAGTTTTGTTCAGGCAGAGTAGTTTATTTTTAGGTAATTATTTCCAGCAAGGGGAACAATGTGTTTACTTTCAATTAACCTCGAGCAGGGAGAAAAGGGGTTGTTTGTTTAAGAAGAGAAGTTGCCATATATTTTACACAATGATTTTATTTTGTTCTTGTTAAAAAACAAAACTTGTTTTAAAACCAACTTAGTTTTACCCACAAAACAAGCAACAAACATAAGCCAATTTAATTTTCTATGTTGACAACAAAACCACATAATACAAATTCCAAAAATTTGACTCTGGCTTTAATTGATTGATATTTTGAGGTGCAGTCAGTAGGAAGAATTGGAGAAAGCTTTTAGTTTGTTTTTTTCAAGTGTTTTCAAGGTAACCTCTCCCTTTGCTTTCTCTGATTTGCCTGTGCAATTATCATCCTTTTTCTTGTTCGCTTCCTTGACTTTTTCCTAACTTAAACTTAGTATCAGCTGTTCCGTTATAGTGGTGTGCAGGGCTTTCTTCTCTTTCGCTGCACCATGTAAAATTTCATCTGTTCGCATCGGAGTGAATTCCTTCAATAATTTAGATTAGTAAAGGTCCGTGAGAATGAGGCCAGAGTCAGCTCTGCCTTAAATTTCTTTTGACTTCCTTGTTTGTGTGTGTGTGTGTTTTGATCATGTGCAAATGATTTGCAGTGTGGCATTAAATGGTTTTCAGCTGCGAACATTTCGTCTGCAACATTTTAGTCTCTGCGTGTATGTTGGGAGGTTTCTCAGTTGTGCAGCAGGATATTACCACTACAGTAATGGTCTCTCTCTACAAGGCCGACGGCAAACATAAAAGGTCTGCACCCTGTGAACCGTGCTTCAAATACAGGAGATGCATTTTTCAGCTTTAAAGCAAAAGTGCTTTTCTCAGTTGCACCTGAAGTGCCAGTCATTATACAAATCTGTTGCAAAAGACACGAAAGGATAGCAAAGGAGTTGACTGGAGCTGGATGACGATTTGCTTATCTGCGCTGCTTTTGTCCTTATTTAGCTTATAAGCTGCTAAGTCATCAGACAACTGATGGACCTCTGAAAGTTTCTGCCTGCTGAAGCTTCTGACTATAGTCTAAAAAATGAAGTTGATTGCATTTTAAAAAATTTAAAAAGTCTGTGTGTGTATACATATATAAATACATGATGGAAAATCCTGGGCAGCTTCCACAGTAGGGCTTTCTCTGTGATAATATTTACAAGAGTTGGAAGAGGTGGCTGCTCAAGAAGCTACTACTGTAACTTGACCCTGGATCAAGTGGCAGATATTGATTGGATGGATAGAAGGACTTGTATTGGTTTTTAAATTGGTTTGAATTTGATTTCTTTTAATTTTAATGTCAAATGCTACGTTTCCTGCTTCACAAAGTTGGTCTTAAACATGTTAAATTATTTATATATTATATATATATATATACAGGATACCTAAGGCTTATCTTTCCCCTTATTTTTTGTAAGTTTGCTGTTCCTTGTTCATATTCCTGAGCCAAACTAAACATCAGAGAGCAATAATGTGAGAACCAAACAATAATGTCCCTTATTGTCCTCACATCTATAATTAAAACCAAGGAGAGAGGT
This sequence comes from Millerichthys robustus, assembly GCA_034783495.1. Lineage (NCBI taxonomy): Eukaryota > Metazoa > Chordata > Actinopteri > Cyprinodontiformes > Rivulidae > Millerichthys > Millerichthys robustus. The sequence goes on from JAVKLF010000142.1 coordinate 2,809,881, forward strand.
GGCCATGTTAATGTGTGTCCACATGTGTCAGTAGGGGGTTCGCTTAGCCTGCAGCTGCCCAAAAATGAAGGAAGAATCAGAAGACAAAAATAGTCGGACATGAAAGAGGATAGGAGAGGAAGGAGGACTGAAGAGCTGAGCGCCATGGATAAATGAGAGACAGCAGAGGAAATGTGTGTAAATTGCAAGGGTCAGTTGATGATCTCTAGTTTGCAAGACACTATTTGCTCATGACGGAAATCTTAAAGGTTTATAGTTGTTAGGACTGACTATTCTGCAAGGAACAAAGAAAAACAGACGGGGAACATATTAAAATGTGAGGATTGAGATGCAGTTTTACAGTTGGTTTTCCACTAATTCTTACTGTAAAAGCTTAATAATTTTATAATAAAACAAAAATTATTAAGAAAATAGGTGAAATTAAGTGACATTGCAGCACAATTGTGTGATTTATGTTTAAATTAGTAATTGTAATTAACACTCATCAAAAAAATAAGGAAATTTCTATAAACTGGTTAAAAAAAAACTACAGTGCAAGTTAGGGTTGGCCAATATTAGTGGTGGTCAATCCTGGTAATCGAACCTCTATCCTGCATGTTCTGTTTGTTTCTCAGGTCTGCAGCATGTCTATAAGTTCTGTAGAAGCCTGTTTATCACTTGTCCATTTAAATCAGGTGTGTCAAAGCAGAGAAATGTCTTAAAACCGGTAGAATACTGGCCCCTGAGGACCAGAATTGTCTTTATTAGTGCTTAATGTAGAACATTTGATCTGCCTCCTACTCTTTCCAAAAATAAAAATAATTTTGCTTTATCCCTCATTCAAGACCACATAAGTCCCTTTCCCGATCTTCCTGGTTTTATGTGACTGTCAGTTCTAAATCCTTGTTCCCCCGCATTCGTTAAAGCTTAATCTGGCCCATTACATGTTATTCAAGTCTACAGTGTCAGCATACGGAAGCTCGTGGGGGGGTGATTGAGACGCAGACATTAGATCATACCATCTGGAGAAGGGGAAAAGAAATGCTCAAAGCTGTTTGAGTAATCATGATCCTCTTTCCCATGACCCAAAACTTGGAGAAGGGGGAAATGGTTTCGTAAAAACATGGAGGGTGGGTATATTACAGGAAGTGGTGAAGCTTTAATTTGGTCATTTGCAGCTAGTTTACATTTGAGGTGGAGAAGAAAGGACATGGCCTATTCAAGTCGTCTTACATTACAGCAAAACACAATGTCTACCATTGATAGCCACACATACCAGCAGATCAGCACCTTTGTGTTCACAACATTGTGCTTTAGTTTGTGTGCACCACACACTGTTTACTTCATAGACTGTGTGTGTGCATGTATGCTTGTTTGTGCCTCATCACCCTGGTGCCAGTCGTCCTCTCCTCTGACCCCGATCCCCGTCACCTGTCCTCTCAGATCACAGACACACATCAACAGACGTCTATAGATGCACACGGTTGCTGTGACCCTTTCCTGGAGGTGAAACACAAGCGCTGTTGCCAATCATGCAAAACCTGCTAGCACAGCAAGGTTTGGTTTTGTTTTCTGAGAGTGGGCTTGAGACGAAGGACCAACTGCCTGTTGCTTTGTTCATAAAGAAAGAATTCATTTGAATTCATAAGGAAAGAAAGTTCAGATTATTTTATTTTTTGGCCTTGTATTTTTTCCTGCAGATTACATACAGTCTGTGTTTCAAATAGGTTGCAACGATGTGGTCAAAAAAATACTTTATCTGGAATCATCTGAATTTTTTTGTACAAAACTTAATTAACAGCATCAATGTTTTTGGGCACATTGCCCTTTTTCAGACCACAAAATTTCATTTATTAAAGCTAAGGTTGGCAACTTTCATTGGTGCACAGATCAATTCTTAGTGTTTCCATGTTGGCTAACTCAAAAAAAATATTGTGAAGTGATTAATTTTTTAGTCAAGTTACAACTTGCCAGCTTTCTGCTTTCTAATTTCAAACCCTGTTTACCACAGATTAAACAGAACTCTTCTTTGAGAAGTAAAAGAAAATGAAGTTAATTGAGTTAAATGAGGTTAATTTTACAGCAATAACTGCATCACAGCAACAAAAAGGTAGATAATGTAAATTACAAACCTGCTGCTGTCTGTTTAAGTAAATAAGTAAATGCCTTGTGCATTCCACTGTGTTTGTGAGAAGTTATATTTATGCATTTTTAATGTTTTTATTTTAATAGGACAAGTTTGCTATACTCCTTGCTTGCTTCCTGACTATTGTATCTTGAGAAGCTTTATTATTATTAGTTTCAGCACATGTGCAGTAAAAACCCCAAAAGTTATGGAGTCACCACTCTTGGAAGATAATGTTGCAATTGTTTAATTTTGTTTAAAATATAAACCCCAGACATGATACAAAACCGTCATTTTTCTAAATTCTAACCAGTGTAATGACTTATTCTTAAACAGTTTAACATAATGCATAATGTTTGTTTAGATTTATAAATGTTGTTGGATTTTTAAAATATTTATCCTCAAATTCTTACTTTCAAATAAATAAATTTAGATGAAGTTGAAATGAACAAGTCAGAAGTGTCTTGTGTGTAGAAGTGTTCTGCTCAGCCATTGTTTGTGGAAGGCTTATCAATGTGACGTGGGACATTCATTTTTACACTTTGAAGCAAGCAGAAAAATTAGTCACAGATGGAATCAACATTTGTGTAACACATCCCATTTGTCACAAATCAAACCTCTATTTCCAGAATTCAAATGTGGTGTTGTTTTTTTAACCAGTCTGTCTATATTGAATATCCTCTATATGAAAGGGATTGTTATATCAATTTAGGACAAAAATGTTCTGTATATTTGGTTAATATGAACAAGTGTCTAATTTCTTTTCTGTCCCAAAGTCACCTTATCTCTAACTTGTCACACTACTTTATGCTTACTTATGCATCTGTTTTCTGCAGGAACAGAAGTCATCATCTGGCCGATACAACATGTCACAATGTCCCAACTCCAGGTCCATGACCACATCAGATGACCAGCCGCACATCGGTAACTACCGGTTACTGAAAACCATCGGCAAAGGCAATTTTGCCAAGGTCAAGCTGGCACGACACGTCCTCACCGGAAAAGAGGTGGGCACACACTGAAAGCTTTAATCAAATCCAGTCGCTTCGGGATTTTACTTGAACTTATTTTATGAATTATGGACTGCAATTAAGGCTAAACATTTTATTCTAAGAATCTAAGTATCTTCACATGTCATTAACCAATTTGTATTTGTATAATTTGTTTTGTATAGATTAGATTAAAACCTCACAAAACAGGTATTCTGGCAAACTCAGTTTCTCTATATGTTTGTGCTTTTTTGTTTTTGGCTTTTACAAACAAATATCTTTAAGTCTTCAGGCAGGTTGAATAACCTTAAAAGCTCTTTTAAAGTGTTGTTTGGTTTGAGGAGTTGAGGTTTTTGGTTTTCTGGTCATGTTGTGTACTGTCCAGTTCAACTTAATGGTACACAGTGTGACTTGACACTTCAAAACACTAGTAGGACAGTCAGTGCTGACCTTATTATCTGGACTTTTTGCTTCTTTGCACATCTAAAATCTACATGAATCTGCAATTACTCATATATTATCACAAAGTAATTGTAGATTCATGCAGATTTTAGACTTCAGGTTTTAACTAAATAATGGATTTATCAAGTTGTGATACTGCTTTGTTGTCTGAATCAGAACCACCATTTAATCGTTTTGTGTGAAACTCAGTGAGCCCTGTAGATTGTGGAACATATTTGAACTGGAGGTGGTTTTGGCTGCTGAATTAAGAATACAGAGAGCATTTTGTTATCATAGGGCTTTGTTGTCAGAAAGGTTGAACGTCAAACTTATTTGTTTGACTTTAGCGGCAGGGAGATTATACGTGACCGAGGATTTCCCCAGTAGTCCGCTTGGCACTCCTCTTCTCTTGCCTCTTCTAAACCAAATAATGGATTGCCTACTTCCTTGTCAAAGTCCACACTCTCTCACAGTCTTTTTTTATCCTCCCCCATCTCTGCCTATGAGCTTCCCTCTTCTCTCTGCAAGGTTCTGACTGCGGCTCGGTTTAACTGTCCACAGCTCAGGCCGCAGCTTCACCTCCATTTCAATCAGCTGCAGCTCCATATTCAAATATCCTCTCAATGTTTTGATTCAGACACTAAAACTAAACACACTAAACTACACTCTAACTATAAAAATCAAACACATTAACTATCATATATCTCTTAAGTCTCATTGCTCAGTCTTGATCTTGCAGTCTCTCCCACTGCCACCAAAGTTCATTCAACTTTCTCATCTTTTTGTTTTCTTCTTCTTTCAGATTTTTTTGGGCTTGTCAAATGATGTCAGACACCAGTTAGGAAGGAGTTAGGGGATTTTATGTTAGTTTAGTAGGGTTATGTTTGGTGAGGTGAGACCAGACGTGTGGATTGAGGTGTTTCTTCCATGAATCTGCCTGTTTCTCAGCCTCCCATTGTAAATGTGCTGGTGTCCAGGGACTTCATCGTCATATTAATCGTTATCGGCTAAATACCACAATTAATCATAATTAATATTTTTGCCAATATTGTCCAACCCTAGCATGATTGCAGATACTTTTGATTGTTAAAGTTTATATTAAAAAAATTCTGCAACTTTAATATCCCATGCATACTCCGTTAACTGTTACTGACTGTTTTTTGTAAATGGTGCCGTCTAGATGAGATTTTTGGAGAGTTTATGAAAAACAAAGTCTTAAATTATGTTAACACTCCCAGCAAAAGTGTATGTTTTTTTGGGTCCCATATCAGATTTGTTTTAAACATGACAAATCCGACCCAGGCCCTTTTCATGTGCTACTAAATCAAGTGAATATCCAAGGTTTTTCTAAGCGACTGCAATGTCATGCCACATTTTACCCAACTTTTACACCGTTGAGGAAAGTGTGTACAGATGGATTCAGATATTGATAATATTTCATATAACGTTTTGACTCCAAACTTAATTCATGGGAATGTTTTGGTTGTATTTACCAGCTACGGAGTACTTTATCATTCAAATCTATTTAGAGTTGAACAAAAATGGCTTCTGTGTTATTTGTCAAATGTAGAACTTGATCCTTGTCGTTTGACTAATTTTTAAATGGTGTCCTGGTAGCTACAACTACAGAAAGGCTCATAGTGATCTGATTGAAAGCTTGCACAGTTTTAGATTCTACATCTACCGGGGGAGATTAGATGAGCATTGTCAACCCGGGAAAAAAAAGCTTAAATGTTTCCGGAGTACTGTAACTCTGATCCGACTGTTTCACAGAGAAGCCGTGCCTTCACTGAGCTCAGGCTGGGTTCTGTCTGACTCCCAGTCGAGTTGGTTTTATTACTTGAGTAGAAATATACAGTGGGCGGGCTCTGTCGATATGTGACAGCCCTGTGCCTGACACTTCGATAACACTCCACGTGACTCGCCGCTCACACAAAGAAAAACAAGGGAGAGTCAGAGGGCAGAGAAGAGTCAGACAGGCACAACCAGAAAGAGTGGTGAAAGAAAGAAGTTACAAAAAAATAGTAGATCTATCTGTTCTGTGTCCTCATGTAGAGATATTCTTTGTTTCCCTGCCTTTATGCTGTCGTCGTCTTTTGTTTCGTTTCATTTATGATCGCCCACATCAGAAAAGTGAGGGCAGACAATAATGTTTTTACTTATGTCTGCTGTGCTTGTTTGTGTCTTTGTCTGTTATCAAAATATCTTATTACCCACTGGATGGGTTTTTATAAAACTATCAGAAAGTAATAACTGGATTTACACTTAGAGCTGATTAGCATTTAAACTCTACCTGATTCAAGATGGCTGCTCTAGCTATCTGACCTTAAGAACACAAAAAGGTCTACAAGTTAGTCCGTTTTACAAATATTGACCTAGAAGTTGGTGTGGTTGTAGCTGAGACTGATCCCCAACACTTATTCTGTGTTAGCAGATTGCACAAGATCAACTCTGTGTGTTAGCGAAATATATCATAAACCACTGGACAGATTTTAATGACTTTTTTTCACTGAATGTAGCTCTACAACTGATTGACCTTTGAACCCAAATTGAGATGACCATCCCTGCCAGCTCATTTTAGAAAAAACAAAAAGGTTATAGTTCAGTCGATCATACAGATATTTTGCTACAAATTGGTGTTGTAGTAGCTGAGATTTATTCAAAACAAAAGAAAACAACGCTGCGTGGCGCCAGTTGTTTTTGTGCAGGGTTTCTGTGAGTAACACGCCTCAGTGCTTTAGATGACGTTAATAAGAAGATGTAATAATCAGTTCCTGTTTCTCTTCCAGGTGGCTGTCAAGATCATAGATAAGACACAGCTCAACTCTTCCAGTTTGCAAAAGGTGGGTTTGGTTAACTCACTTTCTTTCCCTCACACACAAACAGGCACAAATTTGAAATGTCACTCCCCCTTATTGCTTTTTCTCCGAAGTCGCTCTTCCCGCCCCACACATTCTCCCTTCTCCCTGCTCCTCTCGAGCCTCTGAAATGGTCCGGTTTTTCCGAGAGAGTTTTAATTACAGGAAACAAGCTGCAATTACTTCCTTTGATCGTGGCAGGGTGGGGTCTGTCCACTTACACACACACACAGCCCAACCATGCGCATTCGCACACTGAAAGCACGTAGCAGACACTCATCTAGTCGATGCACACTCGTATCTGAACTCAGACTCCGATGGCAAAATGTAAAGAGTATGTAAATGTAAACATTGAATCTGGAAAACACGACTTAAATTTGTTTCGCATAAGCAGGAATGCGTAGAATATAAATGTAACATAGATACACACACCACCTCTGTCTGATGGTTTGATACTGAAACCATCTGGCTTTTCTCTCGCAGCTCTTCCGCGAGGTGAGAATCATGAAGATGTTGAATCATCCCAATATAGGTGAGTCTGAAAGAAACACGAGTGTCCGCTGTGTCATCACTGTTGGACTCGATTTTTATTTTAGGGTCACAGCATGTTCAAAACATCTTTGTGTGCCTATATTATCTTGTTTTTGCATTTCCTTTTGCTCTGTTTATCTCAACTTGTATCCAATACTCATTTTCTTTCGTTGCTTCCCCCCCCATACACCACCTCCCCCATTTTTCCTCTTTATTTCTCTCTCTGCCTGCAGTCAAGCTCTTTGAGGTGATAGAGACAGAGAAGACTTTGTACCTGGTAATGGAGTACGCTAGTGGAGGTAAGCACATGTTTCTGTGAAATCATTGACCCAGCGGCTTGTATGTTATATAATAAGCTAAAGGTCTCAGCTAGCATAAGTTTATTAATGTATAGGGGGAAATGTATTGGGGGGGGATATGACTTGATTGTTGATTAGTTGTTTTTATGTTAAGCTGAGAAAATAATATTTTCAAAATTTTAACTCCAACTCGCTTCAACTTCTGCATGAATCCTATAAGCATAGTGTTTGGGTTCATCATTGTCTTCTGTTGTTCTGGTTTTAGGGGAGTCAAATATTAAGTTTCAGCACTAAAGCTCATCTCTTTTTCTTTTCTTTTATTCCAGGAGAAGTATTTGATTACTTGGTTGCCCATGGCAGGATGAAGGAAAAAGAAGCACGTGCCAAATTTAGACAGGTGTGTGTGTGAGGGGGGAAATATCCATTTGTACCAGAGCCAAAATATCATATCCTAATCCTAATCCTGAACCCAGGACCTTCTTGCTGTGAGGCAACAGTGTTGACCACTACTCCACTGTACTGCCCAAAAATGCTGGCTAAAAAGCTAAAAATAGTGAAATACTGTCTAAAAGTAACACAATGCTGGGTAGCTAAAAGTAACAAAAGACTAGCTAACAGCTACAGTGGAATTAAATAGCAGAATTAGCATAGGCAGTAAAAGCATTAGCTGGTGTACAATTTTGATTAGAATTTGCAGAATTAGCTTTAGTAGACCTAGTCCTTTAGTAAGCAGATATAATAACCTTGAATCATTTGAGGTAAGTTGAACTGTGTGCAGTTAATTAATGTCAGAAGGTAATTTTGAGGAACAACTTTACATAATCTCTTTGTTTTTTGCAATTAATGGTTGACCCATAAAATATAAACGTGATAAGCTGAGTTTGAATCCCAAGGCCTTGTTTGTTCCTCATAATTACCTCCTGATTAAATCCTAACAAAGCATACACATCGTCTTTCACCTAATTGTCCAATGATCTGTCTCATCATCTTGTTTTTTTCCTCACTGTCCAGATTGTGTCAGCGGTGCAGTATTGCCATCAGAAATGTATAGTACACAGAGACCTCAAGGTGAGCAAGCACACAATAAACAAACACACTTGATCAAATTACAGTCAAGTCTGTGTGAAAGGAAGCTCCCGCTGTCTGTCTCAGCCTATTAATCTTCATATGATTTCATTTTTTAGATTAAATGCTGCCCCCACAAACAAATAACCCAAAGGTTAATCACAGAAATGAGTTAATGGCCTCGTTTCAGTGTTTGGATTTTAACTGAAACACACACACATGTATTTGTATGCTATTCCCCTCTGGCCTTCTTTTAGGCCCTCTGTTTGTGTCATTTCTTTTTAATTCACAGTATTTAGCTCCAGAACTGACTCACAGTTTGTACTCTCTGATCCAGACTTCCAGGTCACTATGGCTCATTGTGTTGTTCAGGGTTATAAATCCTCTTAATGGGCCAGAACGCAGACATGTCGACATTATCATGATTACTGTTGCAATCACCTCAGAGGAACTCACTAAAACATAAGCAGATAGTTTTAATTTTTATTGGAGTTTTCCATTTTGACACTGAAGGTCATGAACATTTTCTTCTTCTTAAGCTTTTCATGTCAAAATGGTTGTTAATTAAAAAAGGCAACATGGGAAATTAAAAGTAGATGTACAGTTCTTATTGTAATCCTGCAATTTGTCTAAATCACGCATAATTTAAGGGTGAATATGAAATCCAGCAACTCACAATAGTTCGTTTTTAGGCAGTTGAAAAAAATTTATTTTAGTATGTTTGATCAAAAATGACTCCATCGAAAAATTGGAATGTTTGTAGGAATCCAGGCTGACAATACTCAGTGGCATTAAGTTTTAATCATCTGGGATTTAAGGCTAAACATATTTCATGCTGACTTTATGAAAGTCAAGAAAAAGTATATTTTTAAAAAATCTGCACAAAAACTAAAATCTCTTTAAACTCCTCAGTAAAAAAGATTTCTGATAAAACATTCATTCATCTGTTCCCTTTAGCTCAGGGTTAGAGACTATGTCCGTTTTTTGTATTTACTGTGCTTATTCACCCAGACACTCGCAGAAGCTGCACAGTATTCAGAGCAAGTTGAAAGGAGAGCACACTTGTTGCTAGGCAACCCCAGCCTCCCCACTTGGTGGCTCACTTTATGCTTAAAGAAACACACACAATCACACACAAAGGTATAAGCTCTGGCAGCTCACTTTGCCCATTGTGTGCTGCCTGCCAGCCCCACACTATTACTCTGAAAGTGCTCTTTTGATCCAACAGCGTTCCCCCCCCCACCCCCTAAGGAGTGTTAGACAACAGTCTCAAACTAAGTGGAGTATTTATTTTTCAAAATATGATAAATACTTTATCTACATGTCCCTTGAAGGAAATATAAAAATATAATTCCTAATCCATGTCCTAGTCTCCTAGTTTCCTATAGTGAAGATAGTTTCAATACCAGCTAGGAAACCCCCAATGTCCCAATATGGTTTGAGGTTTCTTTTTTCAAATTATCTTAAGAAATCCTTAATAAATTATGCAAAAAGTACTATTTAGACCAATTTTCCAAGGGTTTTCCTGATTAGCAAATCAAGCCACATCTCTAGAATTGCTCATGATATCAGAATGCTTGAGGTATCAAAAAGTAGCTTAAAATGCCAGGAATCTGAAAATGTGCTTAGTTTAGTTTGACCAAATGGGATTTAAATCTTGATTTGATGCGATGTGTCACATATCGACTTTCACACACGCAGTCTGTTGATATAGTTCAGTAAACCACTTTAATGTATGTTTTATTGTTTGCAATGAGTCTCTTTAGCTAAAACTTTCTGCTTATTTCCTCTCTGTTTCTCTACAGGCTGAAAACCTGCTGCTAGATGCAGACATGAACATCAAGATAGCTGATTTTGGCTTCAGTAATGAGTTTACTCTGGGGAACAAGCTGGACACTTTTTGCGGCTCCCCACCCTACGCGGCCCCTGAGCTTTTTCAGGGCAAGAAGTACGATGGACCTGAAGTGGACGTCTGGAGCCTGGGGGTGATCCTCTACACGCTGGTCAGCGGCTCGCTGCCCTTTGATGGACAAAACCTCAAGGTTGGGAAGAAGAGAGTGTTTGTTTTTGTGTCTGTTTTTGTGGCTTGCATAACCTGATGTCTGTGTTCTGTGGGCGGCTGTAGTATTTATCATGCATGTTTCTATTCTTTTTGGCCTGCTGAAATTAAAAACTAAGTTCATGACTCATTTTGGAAGCACAGCCTTGATTTAGTGCACAATATGACATTAAACTTGATGTGAACAACGTCAGAAAGACATTCACACTGTAACGTTTTTAGACAACTTATGTTGACATCTGCAAATTTAGTCTAACGCTGGTACACACTGAGGAAGAAACGAAAATTAGCTCAACCTGTGACTTGCTGATTCCACACTTAATGATGAATTTTAAAAGCATTTTTGCCTCTTCTTGTCACTAAGATTTTTTTTATTTGTTTATATAAATCTGAAAAGGTCGTCCCATCCAAAAATCATAAAAGTGGTTGAAGTCTGTTCTGTTGGGCTTTTTGTTTTCTTGAATTAGCATTTTAAAGTCACAATTTTTGAAACAAAAATACATCTTTTAATGTAATAAATGGATCACCTGTTTTCTAAGACAGTATTTTGTTCAGGGTTTAGCCACAGTTTACGTTTTGATGTCCTAAAAATTGAGTTGCAAAATACAAATGATTAGCAGTGGGTTTATGTTGTTGAAAAGAAGCACAAGTTTTTGATTTTCTTTGTTCTTATCATTTTGCAGGAATTGCGAGAGCGTGTGCTTCGTGGTAAATACAGGATTCCTTTCTACATGTCCACTGACTGTGAGAACTTGCTGAAAAAGTTTCTGATCCTGAACCCTTCTAAAAGAGGCAGCCTGGAGGTAAACAAAACACACAGCAGCTGACAGGAGATAAAGGGAAATCCCATTTTATACCCATTTTATTTTAAAACGTCATTCAAGTCTTCTCAACTTCACTTGAGTCAATAAGCATTGAACATTTTTCAGCAAATAATTTTTCTGATATGAGGGGGGCACAGTTCGTTCTCAGCCATATGTGACTTTGTAGCTGAAGTGTAAAATGCTTTTTAACGGCATAGTAAAGACATGTTAATTTGCCATTTTTGAACCACAAAATTTGCTCAAACTAATTGGAAAAGAGTGGTATTTTGCTCAAAATAAACCAACAAGTGCCACATTAAAGCGGTCTTTTGTTTTGTCATGCTAAATATCACAGCACTGCTGGAAAAACCTTTGATTGTTGGTAAATTGAGTTTGTGTCGAACTAAAACAATACAGCCATTTGAATCGATGCCTGTTTCTCACATTTCATCAATGCTCGGTGTTTTGTATTTTTAAAGTCTGGGGACATTTTAGTTCTCGTTCGTTTGAAGATATTTATCTGTGTATTTGCTGTAAATAGAGCAAACTCCACCAGAAGCAAAGGTGTTAATGAACAGGAAAAAAATTGTTTTTGCGGGTATGATGTTTGACAGCTCCTGTTATCCTGATTGTGTTTGGTTTGATCCCAGCAGCAGATAATGAGGGACCGATGGATGAACGTGGGCTACGAGGAGGACGAACTCAAACCTTACATCGAACCTCAGCCAGATTATAAGGACCCTAGGAGAACAGGTTCACAGCAGTCAAATTTATATTTTCATAAAATCAGCTTTTGTTGATGTAACCCCGCCTTTTATTAAAGATCACAAATAGATATATGAGTGTACCATGTGTACATAATGTTCATATGTTTCTTTGGTGTTTTTGTGCAGAGAAAATGTTGCGGATGGGATATTCTCAAGAAGAGATTCAGGACTCACTGGTGAACCAGAAGTACAATGAAGTGATGGCTACGTACCTACTTCTGGACTACAGAAACTCTGAGGTTAAAAGCTTCTCTCACACAGTTTGTTGTCTGGTGTTACTGCTAATGCTAAACAGATAAAACTACTTGTTTTACTTGTGGTTTTCTGCTGTATATTAGTGTAACTTGAGTAACTCCATTAGTGTTCTCACAACTGTGTAGCTACTGACTGCAAAGTGTTCTAGAGTGTTTTGATAAATTTAGCTTTCAGCTAAAGCTTGTTTGTTGCTTTTTCTCGCTCAGCTGGATGAAGGTTGCCTTAAGCCACGGGCAGGAACTGATTTAAGCAACATAAACGCTCCCTCCCCTCCTCACAAGGTATGAAACCCCCAAAAGACAAGCCTATCTACTTGTATATTGTTTAAATTTTTATTATATCTTCAATATAAATACTGCAAATTTCACACATTTTACATATTGAATTTTGTTTTGTTTATTTTTAGAAGCTCTTTGTATAAAAAAGCATCTGTAAAGATTAGTATTGCGTATTATTTTCTTCATTTAAATGTGTCTAAATACTAATAAGAATAGTTGACTGACCCGAGAATGACTTGCCTCTCTAAGGTACAGCGCAGCGTGTCATCCAACCAGAAGCCTCAGAACCGCAGAACCACTGACCAGGGTGAGGTTGGTGTGTCTGGAGTAGTTGAGTGAAATGTGTGTGTGTGTGAGATCAAATAGCTGAAGATGGAGTAAAGATTAAAAGTAAAATAAAATAAATAGATGAAAGAAGTCAGGTCAAAGTTTAAATCCTTGAACCAACATTCTGTCTAACAGATTTAATTTTTATGGTTTGTATACTTGTATTTTAGGCTCCTCCTACTCCAAGAGAGGCGGTCAGTCTGACAACCGATCTGGAGTGGAGGATTCTGGGAGGAAAAGTTCATCAGGCAGCTCCACTACCAAGGTGCCAGCCAGCCCTCTGGTGTCATCTGACCGCAAGAAGAGCGCCACACCTTCCACTGTGAGACCCACACCGCTTTTAATGTTATTTGCACAAAGTCTAAATCTAAACATAATATATTACGATGAATCAATTGATTTCTGTGTCAGGTGTTTTAGAAAATTTAACTCGGAGTTAACTTTTATTTTCGAAAGCCACTTTTTCCCTCGATTATAACCTGACATCAGTCATAAGTTCAAAGATCAACTGTAATTCTAGTTAAACATTAAACTTAATGAATGCTGTTAGACAGTTAAAGTTTACAACACTTTTATCTGCTGTCTCCCTTTTTGCCAAGCCATTTTCAGATCTTGTCAGATTCACCTTGTGCTTTAGGTGTGCACAAACAGTTAGAATGATATTGTTTCTGCTGGTAAAACCATAAAAACACTTGTGAACTGCAGCCGTGCCATCAGGAGAAAAGCTATCTGTTTGAACATAATATGTCGTTTTCATGTTATTTGGATATTTGAGGCTGTGAAGCATCAGGAACAACAGGTTCCACTATTTTACTGTCAGCAGTTACCAGTCTGTGACTGGTATTTTAACTTGAAGAGGAAGTCCATCTCAGTGGTGTTTACCAAAAACAAAATATTAAAAATATTTATGAGGGGCAGTTTTGCATGACTTATCTTTGACAAACCTCAGTTTTACCAGGTGTGTGACAAATACCAGCAAATATTTTAGTTATTAATCCAAAATACTGGATAAGTTTTATTTTTATTTTTTTAAGTTGTATCTAAATCCTGACAACTGAATGGTTTTGTTTACATTTGCTGAAGAAGCAGAAAGACTAGCTAAAAGGAGCAAAATAAAATGTTTGTGAAGAAAATTTGAAATGATTTTTAAATATTTCTGTGTAGAAATTGTACAAAAAAAATTGGTAAAAAATAAAAATGTTACAGCACTCATCTCCTGAGTGAGCCAAACATTCTGAGTGTTTCAACAAACTGGTTTCTTACCTCTCTCTCATTCTGAGGTCGGTGTTTGAACTGATTTTTATTTATACATGAGCTTTGGTGGCCAACATGAATTGCGTGTGTGTATTTGTGTGTGCGTGTAGGAGTGTGTAGTCTTACAATCTTACAATTATAAGTCGGGTGAGATTTTAATGATAAAATAGCTTCAGAAAAATAACTAAAAAAAGAAATCCCCTTCAGGTTTAATTAGGTCTTGATTAAATCAGTGTTATGTAATTTAAACTTGTCTGATTGGGAAGTTTGCACAAAACAGCTTCAGAATTACCTTCCACCGTTAACTGTATTCACTTTTGTGTCTCTGAAGCAGTGCAACTAACAGTTTCTATTTTGTATCGCTCTTCCTCTTCAGAATAGTATCCTGTCCACCGGTACCAGTCGCAGTCGGAACTCCCCGCTGGCTGAGGGAGCCACGCTCGGCCAGGGCATTCAGAACGGCAAAGACAGGTACGCAAACACACGCAAATATCAGGTGTCATGTTAAACACTCCTACACACAGCCCTCCTCTCAGGCGTGCAGCAGAACAGGAACGCGCTCCTGATGGTTTGTGAATGAAGCGGTCACACAGCTGCGTCAGTCACTGATCCTCACATTTTGGCTGTTGCTCTTCAGAGCACTGCCAGCTGGCTCAGGGAGGGTAAGCCCTCCTGGACGTGAAAATCAGGCCAGACCTCCGGTAGATTACAGATTACAGATCCACGATGGTCACATGGAGGCCCGCCGGTCGGAGCAGGGAGTTTGAGGGAAACAATCCTGGGACGGAGCAAAAAAATAATTCAAGAATTAAGTACAGTCTGCCCGTTTCCTTTTTCTGGATTGGGACGCTGATTTCATAAATCTAGTTTTCACCTCCACGTCTCCTCTCTTCTTTGGACACTTTAAACCTCTCCAGTTCAGATAAAAACATGGTTTCTCTGCACTGGAGTTTCTTCAGGTTAAGAGATAGTTCAGCTCTTTTTAAGTGAGGTTCTGAAGAAACATTAACAATAATCATCTTACTTGTTGTGGGTGGCTCTTGGAATTCTGATCGGATTGAGAGGCTGATAGCTAGTCATACGTCTGAAATGTTTACAATTGAAAATAAATAAAATTTGTTTTCAGCTTGAAAATATTTCTGTCAAAATTAAGATGAACTATTCATACAACTTCTATAATAAACAATATTATTTAGAAATTTTCTGAGTGTATGCAAAAAGAAAAGGATAATTTCGTTCAAGCGATTTACTTGTTTTTGTAGAACCATGTCAACTTGTTTCAATTTTTCTTACATTTGTAGAAAATGAGTAAAGCAAGTAGCACACATAAAGAATTATGACCCTTAATATCTTAAAAGGAAATGAACATGAAAATAGGTCAGTTTATTGAAAACATAAATGTCCACAAACAAAATTTAGCTAAACTGTATCAAAGACTTGTTGTCAATTTCAATCTGAAAATGACTGATTCATGTCAGAGTTTCAAGGAGTCACTTCAGATGGGTTAAAGCACCTCATGTGACTCCAGAGCTTTAGACCCATCGGCTGGTTCGACAAAAATGGATTACTGCCCTCTTAAAACAACTCCAAGCTAAAATAAAATGTATCAGTTCACGTAAATTATGTTTTGTAAATACCACTATGTATTAATAATTTTCTGTTCATTTTGCATTATACGGTTGTTCTGACAGAAATATGTTCCTACTGGAGAGACCCATGGCTAAAATGCCACAGCTAGCTGCTGCTGCCATTTGTGTTTGCAGCTAACCATAGAATTCTGTGTAAATACCTATAAATGATCAGGAACTGTCGTAAATGTTTTAAGATTAGACAACATCAGTGCACATCAGTCAGACTAGCCATTAGCTCGTCAATCCAGTCCGAGTTAAACGTACTTTCTGTTGACTGAGGTCGATCATAGAGCTGTCCACAACGGGTATGGTATTAACTGTTTATAACCAGACTTTCAAAGGTCTGAACTATCAGAGCAAAAACAGGACGGGTACCTTTCCAGAAGTTTTGATTCTAAATTCTTGGTGAGGATTAGTCCAAGTGCTAAATTCTGGGATTACACAGCTCCTGCCTCGCCACACATACAACCATGCTTAACCGGCCATATGCTCTGTGTGCTTTTTCATAAGCATTAAACATCAAACTATCGTCCCTAACGTGACACAGTGTTCATGTTTCATAAGGCTTCATTGTCGGTCTCAGATGACCTCCTTTGTCCCCAGCAAAGTGTTTTGTTTAGCAAGAGTTTAGTGCTTTATTTCGATTATTCAAACATACAGTTATTTGATCTATCTTATTTGCTTCCTGGTGCTGAAGAGGTCATCTGAGTCATCATTGCTTTTGTTTTTAATTCTGTGGTGTTAGCCTTGATCAGCTCTGCTAACTTAGTGGTGATCATCTGCTTTGATTTTACAGTTGCTTTTTTTATACCATCGTTAATGCTTTGAAGTTTGGGCTGTTTTACTTGTTATACCCCACCCACCCTCTGTCTTTCTCTCTCTCTCTCTTTTCTTTTTTTTTTTAAATGTTCTTAATTTGGTCGTCTTTTATCCATGTCTGAGCTCTTATCCCTCTGGACCCAAAATCACACACTTTTTCTTTGGTGCCTTCCTTTTAAAAGTCTTGTCTTTATACTAATCTTTCTTCTCATTTCTGTTTTCCTTGACTCTCTTTTTCTAAGGAGATTAGAAAGACTTGTGATGGAATATTAACACTTACTGGCAATGCGTGTTTTTTTATGCTGCTCTTTTAATAGGCTTTCCTTCAAAACTATGTAAACAGTGATGCTGTACATGTACACACGTGTAAACCCTGTAAATGTACATGTCACAGATGAATCCATCAGCCTTTTCTAATCCTTGTCAGAAAGAAGCCGTGTTCCTTCCAGCTGTATGTGTATATTCTGTGTAATAAGCTTTCATTGGTTAAACTCAGATTGCCAGTTCTCTCTGTCCTGCCTCTGGTACCACTCTCCGCTGTCCCTGACAGGGTGTTTTTGTTTTTGTCTTTGTTTTCAAATTAAACCCAGTTAGTCAGTGAAATATGCAGAGCTCTATAGCAAGCTTTCTGGTTACCAGAGGGGTTATTTACAGAATAAATAGAACTTAAGGTTTGGATTGCGGGACAAAACGAGGGACAGAAGAGAAAGAAGTCTGCTGCTTGACATAACACAGGTCATATCTATAAAGCTCAGAGTAAACTTTAAAGGGACAGTTCAGATCTGTTAGTGTTGATTCTGTAGAAAGGTCATAAATACTGAATGTACTACTTTTTAAAAGAGTTTCTCTTTGAAGAACCTCAGACCCTGTTTACATAAGAGCGTTTTTAAGTGAAAATGACGCATTTTGTTGCTGCTTTTTAGTTGTTTGTGTGCATGACATGACAGTGTTCATTTCCTCTGACACAAGTTTTTTGAATCCAGGTCTCAGAGTGGACGTTTTTTTTAGAAACGGCCGTTTCTCTGCGGGAGTGGATTTAACGGTAACAAAGGCGGATAGCAGAATGCTGTTTTTGCTCATCACTCTTTTCAAATTTAAGAAGTAAACAAACCCCATCCTCGGTCCAAACAAACGTTCGTGTAGTGGTCATTTTGGATTTAGGCATTTTTATTCTCAAGACTGAAGTGTCTGCAGGCATGTGCGTATTATTACATACAAGGATCTTTGATTTTTGGCTCTGGTCGTACTAGTGTTTAGCTCATCAATCCAGTCAGAATTAAACTCTATTTCTATCTGTATCTACAGCTGATGAGATCTTAATTACTATCTGAAATATCCCTTTTACCATTAGAGCTTTTTCAGTTACCGTAGTAGATTTCTATTTATTTGGGTTTTATGTGGAAATAGATGTTTAGTCTGACACTGAGTGACAATTCAGGGAAATTTGATAATTTTTAAAGAAATGCCAGTGTGCATATTCAGATACCAATTGGATAAACAACATTACGTACATTGAGAAATCCTCTTTTTTATTATTTTTTATTTTAAAGTGCTTCTTGGGAAAGATTACTTTATCATTGGCCTTAAGTTTTTTTGGTTTCGTTGCTTTTCTGTCGTCCATCTTTTGTCGTCTTGATCAACCTTTCAGCCAGAGAAAAGTGTGTGAAATTTCTTTTTTTTTTCTGTTTTCTGTTCAGTAAATTTAAAAAAAAAGAAAACAGAAGTAGTTGCCCTCTGATTGTGGTTCAGTTTCTTTTTGTGGAACCACAAAGATAAAAGAAGACCAACTCTGTTCTGTTCGCTGCATTTCCTGTTCTTTCTCTTGTCTCTCTGCTGTCCCCCACCCCCCCTTCCCTCCCTCTCCCTCCCTTACTGTGTTTTGATGAGTGCTGCCTCTAACCATACTCCACCTCGCCTCCCCGCCCACCCTCACACACCCCACCCGCCCCCGCCCGCCTGTGTTTGTCTTCATGTGGATGCTGGATCCCTGCGAATGTGTTTGGATGGATGATTTGGGTGGGGCGTTCCTCCTCCCTCCCTCCATTCCCCCTCCCAGCCTAAACACTCCGGGCTCCCGAGCCTCCACTGCCTCAGCTGCCGCCGTCCTGTCCTCCTCCTCCTCCTCGCGTCCCCGCCACCACAAGTCCCTGTCCTCCTCCAATCATCCATGCCCCTCTGACCTGCACGCACCACGGCCCAGGCAAGTCTAAGTCTTTGTGTTTCTCTCAAACACACACTCTTCAAAGTTTTTCAGTTCAAATCATTTTTAGATTACCATGATTCCTGGATAAAAAGGAGAAAACAGGATGAAGTGAAATGTTTGCTCTTGTTTTTTTTCTAATAAGGTTTTCATTCTCTATATTTACGTCATGATAAACTCTGGCATGAAGATGTAACCAGATGTCAATCATTTTTTTCCCACACTAATGGGGGAATTAGTGTAAGAAGTGTGTTTTTCTCCCCAAATAGATGCTGATTCATTTAACATAAACTGCTCCGCTGCCAAAAGCCCCCTCACAGAGTCGCTCAGGACAAGGACAAGTTTTCGCTCAGCCAAAAAATAACCAAAACCCAAGGGTAAATCTTGAAAGACCTTCAGAAAGGCATGAAGAAATTTTGATCAAGACCAGTTTGTTTTCAGATTACACTCTTTTTGAAAAGAGCCTAAGCAAGACTTTTGTACAGTGCTGGATTTTACTCCCCAATTAATTGTAGCAAGTAGCATTTCTAAAACTGGCCATCTCAGATTTTGTGGTTACTTAGCAACAGCCAGGAAGTAGACGGTAGAGTTCAGGAAAGCGTGAGGAAGTGTTGACACAACTCATCTTCGGCCAAGCTGCCACTGTCATGTTGCACTTTTACCTGCTAGACCAAAACTGAACAGTCAGACATTTCAGATCAGGTTGGGCAGAGTTTGTCCCCCGCCCTTCACTTTTCTTCTGAAAGGCAGGGTTTTTCTTTTTAAACCCCTTTTCCTGGTAAGAAGAAAATCCTCCAGTTCATAGAAAACCAATATAAC
>JAVKLF010000142.1:2863894-2877716 GCA_034783495.1 Millerichthys robustus
TGGCCGAGCGGTCTAAGGCGCTGGATTAAGGCTCCAGTCTCTTCGGGGGCGTGGGTTCGAATCCCACCGCTGCCACAACATTGTTTTTTTTAAAAAAAAGAAACATATGAAGCTCAGTATTTTCTGCATTATAACATTAACATTTCCACTTCATTGTGGCGATTACTGACATTGCTTACTTATATACTTTACAGTCTAAATCGCTACAGCTCCGTAGCATTATTGTGGTTGATATTTTAAAGTGGCCGCTTAATCCGCTTGGGAAAAAAAAATGCTAAAATTTTGTTCGTTCTAAAAGAATTAAATACCTAAACAGAAATAAAGACGCAAAAGATCTAACGGATAATTTACGTGCGGTTTACTTATGGCAGGATGTGTAGTTTAAACAGGAAGTCTATGAAAAATCGTAGCATAGCGGGAGGTAAGTGAATGCAGCACGGTTGGACGCGACGGAGAGAGGAGGAGGAGGAGGAGGAGGAAAGAAAGAAAGAAGGCGATGAAAGGAGGAAGGACGTAGCCCCGTAATTAATTCAGGCACGCAGTCTTGGCGCCAATCCGATTTACAGAGAAATCTATTGAATTTTATATATATATAATCTAATAAATCTTCGACCAACCTTTGTTGCCTTCACGTCCACCGGTTGGTGCTATATCCAGCTAGCCCCGTTTAGCGCACTATCTATCACTGTCACGTTAATCTAAACCCCCTTTTTTCCGGACCATTCTAATAACCGGGACAACAGAAAGGTGCTTTTCTTCGGGGGGTCGGCCGATAAGACACAGCTGCAAAAATGGGGGTGAGTTATGTTTATGTTTGTTTTATTTCTCTCTACATTTAAAGTTAAATGTTTGGAGCTGCCGATGATTAGGAAAGAAAGGGAAAGGAGGAGGGGGAGGACGAGATGGTGCATAGATGACCGTTTGGCTGCATCCAGACAGCCTAGTTAGCAGAGCTGTTAGCATGTGTTAGCTTCCCCCCACCGCCACCATTATCACTACATCGTTCTTCCTGTTTCTGCTGTTATGTCCTGGTGTGTGTTGTGCTATTGCTAACCAAGCTATGTTAGCTAATAAGGAATGGCGTTTGCTAGCTGTAACTCCTAATCACCTGTATGTGCGTACTTCTTTACCCAGCAGGCCCAAATGTGGTTACATCTGTTGTTACAAAGTTAACTTTCCCTTGGGATTAATAAAGCATTCTGATTCATTCAAGCTAGCGCACAACCAGACAGACCCATGTCGTGTAAAGCTGAGTAAAAACCTAACATTCCTCTTCTCTTCTACTTTCTTTGTAGTTTTGCCTTAACCCAACTGTGCACGTGTTTGTCAGAGTCAGTCTGCAGCCTTTTTTGTGCCTGGTACTCGGAGTTAATTCTCTCTGAGCTCAAAAACATTGGCAACTCGTTGCATTCCTCCTTGTCTGGAATAAATGAGGAAGTTTTTTGGGTTGTTGGACTTCATTGGAATCTGTGACTTGCATACTTCGATTACAAACGAATCCAACCATTATCTACAGCTTGTTCCAGAGTCGGGTCACGGTGGGGCAGCAGCTTGAGCAGGGAGGCCCAGACCTCTCTTTTCACAGCCACTTCTTCCAGTTCTTCTGGGAGGATTCGAAGGCGTTCCCAGGCTAGATGAGAGATATACTATCCAGCGTGTCCTGGGTCTTCACTGGGGTCTCCTCACAGTCAGACGTGCCTGGAGCGCCTCCCTAGGGAGGCTTCCAAGAGGCATCCTTACCAGATGCCTGAACCACCTCAACTGGGTCCTCTGGATGTGGAGGAGCAGCAGCTCTGAGTCTGTCCCAGATAACTGAACGCCTCACCCTGTTTCCATTGACACCATTGTTATTTAAAGTACATTTGTGTGCTTGGATGTGCAAACATGTTTGTTAATGATGTCTTAATTTATTTAGAGTTGTATCATTGCATCAATAAAGGCACCTGTTTTCCCCAGATGTGTCTGGACTTGGGGGTTACGGTTGCAGGACAGAAGCTTTTTCTTTCAAAGACCAATTTCCAAAGCCTGAGTTGAAATTTATTTTCTTCTGATGCGTTTTCCACCATTGTTACCCTCCCCAAATCGTATTTTTCACTTCCTCCTTTATTTCCTATGTTCAGAGAAAGTCCAGCAGAGCAAAGGAGAAGAAAGCACGGCGTCTGGAGGAAAGGGCGGCCATGGACGCCGTGTGCGCCAAGGTGGACGCAGCCAATAAGGTGATTCTGTTGCAGACAAACCTGCAGCGTCTGCTGACTGCACAGATCAAGAGGGAAGCGACCTGTTTGTGGGGAAATTCATCAGTATTTCATGCATAATGACAACAAAAGCTAAGGCTACCCCTCTCACTCTAATCGAGACCTATAGTTGGTCTCCGCATGACAGCAGAAGCTAAAATCAGCACCGTTTGCTTCGTTATGCATAATTAATTGGTGTCGTTAATTGCCAGCCGTCAAGTCGAGTGTTGAGCTTCCGCAGCTCGGATGTCTGAGCGAACAGTGTTGATGTCTGGAGGAGGACAAAAGCTCAAACACCCACCTCTCGCTGAGCTGCAGCTGCCTCCTCAACAGGCTTCGCTTCGTCTCGTTACGCCACTTTCCACTAAACACACCGAACGTCCCTTCATCATATCTGAGTGTGTCTTATCTGACAGATGGCGGTGTTAAATAAATAATTAGCAGAGCTGTCCTATTTCTCCTACCTCCTCGAGTTTCCTGCGATAATTGGCTGCTGCATCGAATTATATTCGCAGCCTCTCAGGCGAACAAACGACAGAAAAATCACGTTTTCCAATCATTTCTGCTAGAGTTTCTGCTTTTTGTCTGTTCGTACTCAATATAGTCGATCAGAATTTCAGATTTTTCTCATCTGTTTCATTCATCCATTATCTCCCGCCTAATCCGAGTCGGGTCGCGGGGGCAGCAGCTTGAGCAGGGAGGCTCAGACCTCTCTCCCCAGCCACCTCTTCCAGCTCTTCTGGGAGGATTCCAAGTCATTCTCAGGCCAGCCGAGAGTTTCTCATCTCTGTTTCTTATTTGTTGTTTACCAAAATAAGTCTGCTTGTTAGTTTTATATTCAGATCAGAAGACTGGGGTCGTTCAAATAACTATCTTCCAACAGATGAGATATTTGTTTATAACCTTTCCACAGGACCACACATCAGCAGACACAAAGTATCTATTTAACAAACTGTGCTTTATGGAGGCTGCAACTTGTTCGGTAAGATTTGAATTTGTTCTTCTCGCAGCTCGAGGACCCCCTGGCTGCGTTTCCTGCCTTCAAGAAGTACGACAGAAATGGGTACGGACTGCTCTGTGCACTTATTTATTACCTAAGCTTTCTGTTTGTTTGACACGGTCAACTTTTCGTCTCGCCCAGGCTGAACCTACAGATCGAATGTAAGAGAGTGACCTCGCTGAACCCGCTGGCCGTGGAGTGGGCCTTCGAACTCACCAGAGCCAACATGCAGCCGCTGTAAGAAACTTCCTCCTTTATTCGTGTCGATTACCAGAAGGTCAAAGTAACCCATATTTTACTGAGTCTCACGCAAAGTGGAAAAGGAAAAATGCTGACGGTGAAATCGGCTCCCGCTCGCTTGTCGAGATTTTTTTGTTCAGCGAGCAGTTTGGTTCTTTGTCGTTCTGAAATGACTTCAGGGAGAAAACTGAGCCTTTCTTCTGCTGTTGCTGCAGATATGAGCAGAGCGAGTGGGGCTGGAAGGAGAGGGAAAAGAGAGAGGAGATGAACGACGAGAGGGCGTGGTACCTGCTGGCCCGAGACTCCGACTCCACCCCCGTGGCGTTCTCTCATTTCAGATTCGACGTGGAGTGCGGGGAGGAGGTTTTATACTGGTGCGCTGCTTATGGGTGTGTGCAATTTAATCCAAGTTTGGTTTGACATCTTTTTTTTTAATTTTTTTTTTTATCTCAACTCTGCAGCTACGAGGTGCAGTTAGAAAGCAGGGTGCGGAGAAAAGGCCTCGGCAAGTTTCTCATCCAGATACTACAGCTCATGGCTAACAAGTAAAAACCACTGCTTTGCTTTCAGCTGCACCTAAAGATGCTTTTTTTATGTGAAGTGTGAACAAGTGAAGCAAAGTTTTTGTTTCTGTTCAGTACACAGATGAAGAAAGTGATGTTGACAGTCTTCAAACACAACCACGGGGCTTACCAGTTCTTCAGAGAAGCTTTACAGTAAGTACTGTTCAAAAGATACATTTTATAAATATACAGGAGTGAAATGCTTAACTCTAAAAGTGAAAAAATGAGTTAGCAGACAAGCAAAGAAAAAAAGGAAATAAATCATCGTATATTTTCAGGGCTTTATGCATTAGAACTAGAGCTGCACGATATTGGACAAAACTGGATTTCCTTTTTTTTTTTTTTACCCTGCGACATGAAAAAGTACAGAAATTGTCGACGGATGATTTGAATAACACTAAAATATGCTGTCATCTTGTTGGCAATAAACCTGACAATCTTACTTTTCTTTTAGTCATGTTACAAGTACGTTTTGTCTATTTAAGAATTGTTATTTTTATTGTGCTGAGACCTGACTACACGTTTCCTTCTATCGTGCAAACGTGAATTGTTTTACCACAAATGTGTTTCCTCTGTGTCTATCTTAGTCTCCGTTTCCATCACACTTAAACATTAGCCTTCATGCTAACCGTATTTTACCTCTCTTCCTCAAGTTCGTTGCAAATTTTCTCATTTTCCTCGTTTTCATCAAGATCCTCACTCCCACAGCTGGAGAATTCACCGACAGCACTTCTCCGAAAAACGTTGCCGTTATTGTCCCAGCAGATTCACGACAAAATGACACTTTTAGTTTTGTTGACACGAAGCCGCCCACTTCCACCAGCAAGGCAACCCGTCAAAATAAAGGCTGTAACACTCATTGATTTAACTTGCCTCCTACATCGCAGGACCAGCAGTGTGACATTTGCACACATATACGCTACGATGACGATGCTCAAACAATATATCCTGCAGCTCTAATTAGATGGGACCAAAGGAGAGATGTACTGATGGAACTGGGCCGCTCATTTATAGAACGTTTTTACACAAATTGCCTAACTTTTGACTCCGACCCTAATAATTTCATTCTTTCTCCCCCCTCCACTAGATTTGAGATTGACGAGACCTCGCCGAGCATGTCCGGTTGCTGCGGCGACGACTGCTCCTACGAGATCCTCAGCAGGCGGACCAAACACGGCGAGGCCTCAGCGGGGCACACTCACGGCGGCGGGCACTGCGGCGGTTGCTGCCACTGATCGGCCACGAGTCGGGCCTGTTCCGCCATCGATCTGCTCCGCGGGTTCGACGGGACACCCGGTCAGGTGGAATCTGTTTAGTTTTGTGTATCTGTTCGTTCTACAGAGGCAGTATGCAGCTCAAACCTTCACGTGTTACTTCTTTTCTTTTTGTTTTTTTCCCTCTGACTTGTCTTTCTGTATTAACTCAGAACTGACAGTTATTCCCAATCAGAAACAGAAGAGATGTTTGCAGTCTGTCTTTTTCACATCATGCCCCAACTCAATATAATGGGCAAAAATGAGATTTAGGATTAATCTGTTTGCTTTAACCAGCTGGAATTTAAAAAAAATTTTTTTTTGGTTACCTGGTACTGAAAACACTCAATTTCTTTTCACTGGAGCCATCACAGGGTTAGACAAAGTATGTCATTTGAAATAACTATGCTTTTCTAAAAGAATCTGTCATAAATAATGTTTTATTTGCGTTCACAAGAACAAAAAAAAATGGCTCATGAAGCTTCCTTTTTGTTTTCAAGTTCTATTGATATTTTTTTTCAAGTAAAATCTTCATATAATTTTCAAGTTGGTTAATCTCAATATTTAAATTTAGGCGATTTGATCAGAGGTTCAAATGAAAGTTATTTTTTATGGATGAAGTGTGAAAATACATTTGTTAGTTTTTTGCCGTCTTCTTTGTTTTGATGCTTTAAGATTGAAAACAAACGCTGCTTTGTAAAAATTGCATCTGCATGGTTTTATTTTTATTGAAGGTATTGGTGTCTCATTTTTAGCCACCTTTTATAAACTTGTGTTCCTCTTGTTTTTCAAAGGCGCCATATTGAATCTGCTTTCAGATGCATTTAAATCAAGCCAGTATAATATTTGAATTTAACCAAGTTGAGGATTAATAGTAAGATCAGAATGTTTTGTTTGTTTAAGCATTCCTTTTCTTCTCACTTACTTTTCTCTCTTTTTAGTTTTTAGGCTCAGAGTCTGTTTGTTCAGCATGTCTGTGAGGATCTTAAGTTTTAAGTTGTTTAAAAGTGGTTGTATCAGAGGTTTTGTACGGTTTAACGTTCAGAATAATGTAACACAATTTACTGAAATATGAGTCAAACTGGATAAAGTTAGATCCAAAAAGTTATCACAAAAACTGTGTATTGGTAATTAATGACTCAAGGGTTTAAAGTTACTGGTTTTGGAGAAATGTTTGTTCTTTTTCAGTGATCTGAATCAACAGGAACACCGGGATAGTTCTCAAACTCATGTTTTGTATGGTCACAGGTAAAAGACGCTGTTGTACATAGTGGTGGTAAATAAATCGACTCAGTTTCTCAGGTCAAACATTTTCAGACCTTATCGGTCTTTGGAAAACAATCAGCTTATCGTCGGGGCCATCGTGCTGCTCTGATCCAGTTTTGTTTCATCCATTCATTTTTTTTTGAAGTCTCTAAACACCACCAGAATTGTTCAAACACTGAAATCCTTGTAAATAATTTGTTTAGATTTTTCAATCTCATCCAGTTCATTTAAAATGTGACTTTTGCATGGGTTAGATTTGGTTTTTAATCTTATCAGTGGTTTGATCCAAACAGAACGACTTCTTACTGACGTCTGATGGGATTTTGTGTTTAAAAAAATCAAAGTATATGACATTACAAAATAGGCTGAAACTTTGCCAATTTGTTTTGAGGCCAGTTTTGTTTTCAAACACAAATATACAACCTCTCAATTTGTCACAACTTTTTCTCTTTTTCTTCTTTTGTGTATGTAAATATAAATCTATATATAAACTGTTGTGGATCCATTCTCTTCTCGGCTGTTTACAGGCAAAACACTTTTTTAAACATGTTAAACTAAGGAGAACTGTGTTTTGAGTGAGTGTTCAGTAGTTCCTTCCATAAGTGACAATGAAAGGGAAAGTCATTCTGCCTTGTTCAGTGTTTTATTTGTATGTTACAAATAAAGAAAAGTTGTCTGACTTTACAAGATCGCCTTTTGTCTTCCTTTCACCTAAAGAATTTAGAGATAACCAAATGTAAAATAGTTAAGTATGAGATTATTCACACAAAACTTAATTATTACAGAGGAAAAGATGTAATATGCTTGAATTATTGATTATTAACGATTTTGCTATTCCATCTGTAATCCCTGGAAAGATGAAACAAAATAAAAACATTATTTTTCCTTTATTACAGCATGAAATATCTCTCCATATTGTTCTACCCTAAAGATGCAACTAGTTTAAACATGTCCTGTAATTAATGTTGAGTGGTGTGATCAGTGTTTGAGTTCCATCCATAACAATAAGTAAGCCATATAATTTTGGTTATTTAGATTTTATGTACCGTCTGGTTTGTCCTGTTCAATCTCTACGGAACTGATTGTAAATGTTTCGAGGGGGACTCGTCATCGCGTTGCACCGGACGTTGTTGGGATATTTTGCAGCAGAAATGACTTAGCTAGGTGAAATGAATGGTTGCTGTCATCCGTCGAGGTGCCTTTGAGCTCACATCTGTTCAAGATGACATGAAGCTTTAAGATCACCCGCTGACTTCCGCCGTTTCCCGCTGATGGTGAGCGCAAAAAATTAAATCAGTGTCGGAGCTCGTTTTTAAGCTTTAACTGACTGACTCGACGTGTTATTTATAAAATTCGACTTTTTTGTGTGCGAGTCCAACCTCGGTTTTCAACAGTGTCTGCTGCCTTCTTAGAAAAAACGGAAGAGATGGCTTTATTTTTAGCTTTAGCTTTAGCTAGCTAACTAGATTTAAACCCATCGCCACTGCGCATGCGCACTTACAATCTCACCGCACAGCCTTCACAGAAGGGTGAACTAAACGGTTTAAGAAAAGACGGGAATGGGTGATTTGTTTTTGATCCGTGTAACTTGTTGCCATCCCAACAGCTGGTCTGGGTGCCATGGCAACCAGGATGAAGCTGAAGCTGAAGACTGTGTTTGTGCTGTACTTCATGGTCTCACTGATGGGCCTAGTCTATGCACTGATGCAGCTGGGTGAGTGCACGACAGAAGCAGAGGTGTAAAAACAGTGGATAAATATTTGATCCAAGACGGCTGGTAGTGAGTCAAAAACACTTTCAAATGTACCTAGTAGCTTATTGATACATTGCAACATTATTGGTGACCCATTTTATTCTTATATTCTTTAAGTTTTTAGAGGTCATCTTTAGTAATTGTTTACTTTATATAAGATCATTTTAACCAACAAGCGTTTCAAATGACAAAGTGATTGAGAAAACTTGATTTGAACAGGTAAAAGTCACTTAGATTTAAAGTTTTCTGCCTCATTTGTGTGTGCAGTGTAATTTATAGCATGCTGTCCTTCACAGGTCAGCGCTGTGACTGCTCCGAGCACGATCTGCCCAAAGACCGGGCCATATCTCGCCTCCGTGACGAGCTCCATCGTCTCCAGGCTCAGATCAGGAAGCTGGAGACGACGAAGCACCCCCCGAAGCAGCCGCACGAGTCCTCCCTGCCCACCATTTTCGTCATCACTCCCACATATGCCAGGTAGTTTTTCTGCTCCGTCTGCTCTCCTTCGCTGTCTCACGTCTTCATCGCTGTTTTTGTTTTTCTCTCCGCAGGCTGGTTCAGAAGGCCGAGCTGATCCGCCTGTCCCAGACGTTTCTCCACGTCCCTCAGCTCCACTGGATCGTCGTGGAGGACTCGCCGCACAAGACGCCTCTCGTGGCTGAGCTCCTGAGGAAGAGTGGCCTGGCATACACACACCTCCACGTGCCCACCGCCAAGGAGCGCAAATTGCAGGAGGTCTGGGTCCTATCCTGAGTAGAAATGTTTTTTTGTTTTTTATAATGTTGGTTCTGACCACTCTCTATCTGCCCTTCCTTCAGGGTGACCCCAGCTGGCTGAAGCCCCGCGGTGTTGAGCAGAGGAACGAGGGACTACGGTGGCTCAGAGAGGACAGGAGGGACCAGAACCGGCAGGGCGTGGTTTACTTCGCTGATGACGACAACACGTACAGCCTGCAACTGTTTGAAGAGGTGGGACCAGCACTATGAGTGGGTTCGCTAGTTTCTCTCCTCCCTTTCAGACACCTGAAAACATCTTGTCTCATTTCAGATGAGAAACACTCAGCGGGTGTCCGTTTGGCCGGTGGGGCTCGTTGGCGGCATGAAGTATGAGAGCCCTGTGGTAGAAGGGGGGAAGGTAGGTGGTTGTTTGTCTGGTTAGTGATGCTTAGGAGCTTCTTTAGGGAAAGAAACAAAGCTGCTTGTTCAACATTAATCCAGTCTAAACAAAATCCAGAACAAAAGTTTGAACTTTCTGTCCTCCTTCATCGTTGAAGGTGGTTCGCTTCCACACCGGCTGGCGACCTAATCGTCCCTTCCCAATGGACATGGCTGGCTTTGCTGTGTCCCTCAAACTGGTCCTGGCCGATCCGAAGGCCTGTTTTGACGGGGAGGCGCCGATGGGCTTCCTGGAAAGCAGCTTCCTGAAGGGTCTGGTTACTCTGGATGAGCTGGAACCCAAAGCAGACAACTGCACGAAGGTAAGAAGGCTGAGTCAGGAACGGATGTGGAGATAAACGCTGACAAAGCTTTTTAGGATTAATTTAATACAAATTTAATTAAAGGGTTGTGTATTCTTGTTTAGAACTTCCTTTGAAGTAAACTAGATTCAAGATGACCGCCATAGTTTATCAGCCTTTGCAAAGACAAAATGGCTGTTTTGCAGATACTATCTAAAGTTTAGTATGATAGTAGGACTTCTGTTTAAAAATGTTTCACATTAATTGTTAACTTGAATCAGCGGACAGGTTTAAATAAAACTCGACGCCCCCTCGTGGTGTTTGTGTTCTGTAGGTGCTGGTGTGGCACACTCGGACGGAGAAACCCAAGATGAAGCGAGAGGACGCCATGCAGTCGCAGGGACTGGGATCAGACCCAGCTGTGGAGGTCTGAAGAACAAACCTAGACAAAAGAAAACAAGGAGAGGCATTTTTAATTAACTTGATTTTGTCTGCCTGCCTGTTAGGTCAATATGTTTAAATGAGACACTGAGGGGGATGTGCATCAGTCATATAAGTGTACGTGTCTTTTATTTTTTTTTTTTTTTTAGTTTAAAGACCTAAATTTTTTAACAAACGTGGACATAAACCGTGCAGCTTAAACAACTGCCTGAAGGGGGCGCCAGTTTATAAACATTTTAAAGCCACACTGTGTTAAAACCGGTCCGTTTGCATTTTCAGATCAGGGTATTTTGTTTTATTTATCTCAAAAATAAATCCTCCAGCGTGCCTGGCAGCAGGTAGTTAAATAGGGTCCATTCTGCTCCTTTACTCATGCATGACTTTTGTTTTAGCATGACTAGTGTCTGGAAGTCCTGATTCGATCTTTTAATGTGCTTTTCTTTTGAAAGTAATACAGTTAAAGAAAACTTCACCATTGGCAAAGACATGAAAATATTTTAACTACATTTTAGATTTTTTTTTTCCTGTGGATCTAAGTGGTGAACTTCTGGCAGTAAAAAGTATTTACATCTGAAACAGCGGTCTCTAATTTTGAAACGGCAAGAGAATCCAAAAAACAACTTGTTGCTGTGTCACTGAAATGGTTTCCTCCCCACTCTGAGGCTCTGAGCTCAGACGTTAGTTTCCACTGTCAGAGTCACAACGAATAAATCTTCTCAACATACTACGGCGTTTTGTCTTAGTAACACTTTTTCCAAAAAATCCAATAAGAAATGATGAAAATGTCCTCAACAAGGAAACAGTACTACTTCCACAACTTTGTCTGAAGTCAGAGAGTCAAACGAGCTGCTGTTGTATTTATTACTGTAAAAACAGCTTGTGCCTGCATATATTTAGTGCCTGTGAGACAGTTTATCTGCTGGTGTTTGTGTATTTATTACTGTAATATGGATCTCTACCTTGTGCAGTGTGATAATAATGAAAATAAACCTGCGTCATGTCAAACGTCCCGCCCTTCTTTCTGTGGGGGGATTTACTTCCTCTTTAGGCGTCTGCAAACAAAAACGGGGAAAATCGCTGCTAATACGCAAAGAAAGGTAACTCCATCCATCCATTTTCTTCAGCTTGTTTCAGGGTCGCAGGGGCAGGGAGGTCCAGACATCTCTTTTCGCAGCCACCTTCTCCAGCTTGTCTGGAAGGACTCCAAGGTGTTCCCTGGCCAGCCGAGAGACACGGGGTGGTCACGGCCACCATCGAAAACTCTTTGGCCACCCCAGTTCTTTACGCAGAATATTCATTTCAGCTGCACTGCTCAGATAGGTATTTCTCATGATGTAATTAAACATGGTAGTCTGCCTAAATGGACTGTACCTAAATAGCGCATTTCTATCCAACCAGGATACTCAAAGTGCTTTACATGAAAACTTTACTGAAAACATGCTGTCTGGAGAAGGCACCCTTCCAACCTGAGACAACTGGAGCAGTTTGCTAACGAGGAGTGAACAGGTGCAGGAGTCTCATTGACAAACACAGAAATCGTTTGATTGCAGTGATTGCTTGAAAAAGTTGCACAACAAAATATTAAGTTACAGGTACCACCACACAGTACTGCTGGGCCCCGTGGGTAGAGACCCGGTCGCTGGTTCTGACTTCAGGTTGAGGCCCCTTAAACCCACGTCAAGGTGAGAGACATCGAGCCTCTTGCTGTTTTCTGTCCACACAAATATCTTTGTCTGGCCCAGGACCAGTCTAGCCTTGAGAGAGCCGACCGGGAGCTCCTAGGATGATTCAGACCCACAAACTACTCCTCCGCCGTAAGGTGATGATTAACAGAGGATAGATCAACCGTCTTGTACCTTTTATTTCTTCAAGGTTTACATCAGTTTTTTTTAAATGTGGGGCTCTACTGAAATGTGAAGTTATCAGCCGACAGAGCAGCTGTTTAATCTGAGTCAGACGTTTTTTTTCTTCAACGCCCCCGAGGCAGAGCGACGACTCTCTTCTGTCACTTTCCTCAGACCTGCCTGTGAGTTTTATCACTTTTCGTCCGCCCCTCTGTAATTCTGCCTCTTCAGTTTCTCTTTGATGACTTCATCATCCCAAGGTGTCTCCATGGCAACCAGCTCCATTGTGACACTATGTTGTCTTTTTTTTTTTTATGGTGACTGACAGCTGCTCCACCCTCTGAGCTGGGAAGTTTCTGCTCTGCGACTTTATAAGGAGTGTGAAGGAACACACACACACTCAATCACTCAGGCGTGAGAAAGACCCACAGTGACTCACACACACACCTGCTGACCAGACTACCTGTGACGGCTCGTTTCAAGCAACAGGCTTTGACTGATCCTGCCTCTGGGATAATTACGTCATGAAGACCCAGTGAAATGTCTCCCGCTCAGAGTGTTACCGTCCAAACAGAAAGACGCAGGAACTCTGTCTTCATCTGCTTCAGCCGAGGCCAAGGAGGCTGTCTTCGCGTTAGAAGAACATCCTCATTTCTGTAAAGAAAAAAAAACATAACAAGTGGGATCTTTTTCCTTGTGGTTCCAAACACGGTCTCGGTCTCAATATGGGTCGGCAAACATAAATGAGACAGAGACAGAATTACATTTAGACGTGATCTCTGAGGTCATGTTTTGATGCAAGGCATTAAAAGCAGAGGGTGATGAGTAGAGACTGCTACCTCTGACATTCGGGGTCATCTTCTATCTCTGTGTCCTGTCAAATTTTGAAAGAACTATAGATATAAAAAAATAATTAAAACTCTGTTAACAAGCGTAAATTCCTTTGAGGAAGGAATTCTACACTTTGATATCATGGGTTTTTGTTGATGTTCAAACAAGTGTGACATACAATGTGACCAGGAAGTCAGTCACGCGTGCTTCCCCTATTTTATGTGTGTCTTTGTTTGTGTGTGCATGTGTTTGTTGTCTTGTGAGGACCATTTTTCCAAGACACATTGCCTTGTGAGTTGAAATGCTGCGTTTGGGTTAGGAGTTAAGCCATTAAAATGAACGTGAGTCAACGCAAAGTTTACATAGCAAAGAGCTTGCTAAAAGTAGCAAAACACAAGCTCGGAGCAAAAAAGCTGCAGATAGCTATCTTTAAATAGAAAGGTTAACTCAGAGGTAAAAGTAAGAGAACAGTAGCTAAAATCCAAAAGAAGCAAAGAACAAAAACTAGCCAGTTGCTACAAAGCAGCAACTGGCTAGTTTTACGCTAAACGTTTCCCAAACTAGCTAGAAATAAATGTAGAAGAACAGTAGCTAAAAGCTCCATTTAGCAGAACTGTAGCTAAAACCCAAAAGTAGCAACAGGTTATTTATATATTTTACTTCAATATTTAAGATCTTTGCAGCTGGTGTGGAGGTGACTCACTGATGACATGTTTTACTTCCTGCTGATCTGCTCTGAACGTCAGGATCTGTGTTACAGATTTTAGATTTATCTCTGAGTGTGTTGAAGGACGTAATGAGAGGGTTTTTGTGTTCATGAACAGAATGAGACATAGAGTCCTTGATACTGAGAGTCTTTGCTGCTGCTGGTGTGTGTGTGTGTGTGTGTGTGTGTGTGTGTGTGTGTGTGTGTGTGTGTGTGTGTGTGTGTGTGTGTGTGT
>JAVKLF010000142.1:2909593-2922042 GCA_034783495.1 Millerichthys robustus
TGCAGAATAAAATCATGATTTGTATTTTATTGTTCTTAAATCTAAATATACTATACATTTGTTGGTTTATGGTAATAGTATTGAATAGAAATATGAAAAAATACTGAAAACAGTCGATAAATACGAGGAAATAGAAAATGGCGGATGAACATATGATGTTGGTGTAAAATTATATTTCAATCTAATTTAGATTTTTTTAATATAGTCTAGCAAGGAATAAAACAAAAACAGCATTTTGATGTTAAAAATTTGAGATTCATTTTGAAAGATGGCTAAGGATGTTATGATCCAGTAACACACTTCTTTTTTGTCAGTCTAAACCATAATTTAACATGACATATAATGATATTAAAACTTTTTATTTATACCTAAATAGGATTTTCTTCCACTGCATTGTATTGTGTCTCAGAAGAGGACAAAAAGGCTGCTGAAATGTAACAAAAACCTAAATTTCAGGGTTTTTTTTACTTAAAATTAGGAAATATTTCTTTTCATGCCATGTTTGCATCAAAATAACTGTTTTGAATTTCCAGAAGATTTACATAATTTTTAACAAAAGAAAATATCTTATTTATGTAAATACTTAGGAATATATGGTCATGATTCAGTGTGAGGTTCTGGGTGTGTGAGAGAGTTTTGACTGTGTTTATATTTATGTTTCAAATGTTTTAATGCTGGTTGCTGTAAAGGCTTTATAAACATTTTGTTAATAAACAAGTGCCACCTTGGCCACGCCTCTGGCTCCACCTCTTCTCCTGAGTCGTCTTCTTCTGTGGTGTCTGTATGATCTAACATGCGATGTGATCAGGAACTGACATAACGTTCAGCCTGAATGATCTTGGATGATTCCTTCTGGGTTTTATTCATCCAATCAACACGGGGTCGCATTTCGTCTTGCGTCCACACCCTGTGAGGTTGGCTACTACGTCATGAAGCTTATATATTTTAAATACCTTGATCATAGGAACATGGAGCTTCTTAGAGGTGATCTTGGAGCTTTTATCTTTAACATGTACATCTAAAATCAAAGCTCTCGTGATTTCTCTGCTCAGTGTGATCAACACAACCAAACCAAACTACCCCAGTTCGCTCCCTTTAAATAAAGACGGAATGATATAATGCTTGAAGGCACCTGTGATCCTAATTAAAGCCAAACACTTTGATAATAAAGCAAATATTACAAACAATTCTGTTTGTGCTATTTTAGCACATCTTTGTACAATAAACACATTCCTATTAGGAGTTTTTTTTTCTTGTTTTATCTAATACTAGCTAAAGGCATACAGATAGACATGAGTCAACTGCTTTCAACTGGATCATAAAGCATATTTTCTGCCTAACTTTTCATTTAGCGCCATCATCAGGACAAAAATAACAACTTTAAATCATATTTAATGCTCAAACCAAAATATGGACTCTTCTGGGTTTTTAAAATGATTAATTACATTATTTTAAGGTGGACGTTTTTTCTGGCTCTAATTGGAGCCACCTGAGCAGGTGAGATCAGACGGTTTCAGTGAGAGGAACAATGGGATCTGATGGTTTGTTGGGGTGAGGGAGGTGAGGAGGAGGAAGAGGGAGTCAATCTGATACACCAATGAAGCTCTGCTGGAGGTCAGCAGAAAACATTTCAGAAAGAGATACAAAAATAAATAAATAAAACAAAACAGCAACCTGCAGTCAGAGCTTCTGCGGATAGTGACGCTTACGGTAACTGGATTTTCATCAGAAAAGCATCCCGAACACGGAGCTGAAATAATAAATAAATAAAAATAACGCATATAAATGAATAAATAAATAAATAAATCCGTGCCATAGCGTCATCCGCAGTGAGGAGCCTTTTCTCCCTCGCCTTGCGCCACCTTTACACAGCGGAGGAAACTGGAGTCAAGAGCGGAAAAGCGAGACGCAGCATCTTCCGGTAGCTGCTGTCAAAATAAAAGCACAACGATGTGCGGCTGCTGAATCAAAGTTGTATTTTTTATTGTAGGCTATTTATTTACTTTTATTTAGACGGGTAATCTTATTAAGACAAGTGGTGTCATTTACGAGAAAGAGCTGTAACACAAACACAGGACATCAGCTACACAAAGATCATAAAATGGGTTTATTTTTAAAAGGGAGCAAAATTAAACAAAACGTAAAAGCAAGAACAGGCTTCAAAAAGTTAAAGTTAGCTCTGGCTTTTAAACATTACAGGAGGTGTAACCCTTATCAAGACTGTTAAAAATTTATTTACATACAGTATTTACCAACTTAACGATTTTCATTATTTTACAAAGATGAGTTATGACGCGCCTTAAGAACTCACCGCCTTCTATTTTGAAAGACCAAACGCCTCACTTCCCGTCTCTTCGAGCGGCTACACGCGCTTTGACGCAACTCACCGAGGAGGCGCTGCGAGAAAAACCGGATAACGGAAACCGAGAAGGAGGAGGATGAGGAGGAGGAGGAGGACCGGAGCCGAACGGATTTAGTCATACAGACGGTGTGCTGTTGTTTAGCTCGGGACTCTGTTTTTTATATAATTAATTTCCGCTCCTCTAACGTTTTTTTTTCTGGTCGCGAGACGAGAAACGGAGCGGCGGCAGCGGCGGAGGAGGAGTGCATCGGCCGCTGACTTGGCGGAGGAGGACCTGCACATGTCGGTTTGTTTCTCCGCCCTGAAACGGTTGGAAGACGGCAAGGAGGAGGTGGAGGAGCGGTGAAGAAAGGAGAAGCTCCTAGGAGATACTAGACGAAGGTTTCGACTCCGAGAGAGGATAAAAATACTGTGATAGATCAAAATAAGAACCCAGAAGGACAGCAGTGATGCGGCAGGCAAGGTGGGCCCAGATTGATCATTTAATGATATCATCGCTCAGAACCGGACTCTGATTCTGTCGATATCAATTCTCATCGAGGAGGTTAAACAATAAACGCACCTGGGATTCGTTTGTTTGTTTTGACTCGGATAGGCAGCAGCTGAATTATGAAATATCCCAAATTTAGGCCGATGACTTGAGTTTGTGTGAGAGCATCACTGGGGATTTAAAAAAAAGAACTGAAGATTTCAGGGATGCTGCTGCTGCCATTTTATCTTCTTAGTTAAAAAAAATCCACACAGCTCAGAAGTGGACATCCTGAAATCTCTCTCTTCCCCCGTCTTCCCCTCTTTCTTCCTCCTCCTGGTCCACTGATCCAGAAGGCCATCCTCTGTGTGCCTCACAGACCGTCATCTATAACTAACACCCATCATCATCATCATCATGGAGACCAAGCTGCCTCCGTCCAGCCCGTCCTCGCCCACCACCAGCTTCTCGGTGCCCTCCGCGGAGAAGGTGGACGGCTTCCCGCGGAGGTCAATGCGCCGAGCGAGGCAGAGGAGGTCGCACAGTTCGTCCCAGTTCCGTTACCAGAGCTCCCAGGTGGAGCTGACCCCGCTGCCCCTGCTCAAAGGTTAGAAAACTCACCTGATATTTTCTTATTTTTTAAATTCCGCTGTGTCCTGATTAGTCTGAGCTATGCTTTCTCAGAGCGGAGTGACCACTAGCAGCAAAACAGCCCCACAGCATGATACTACCACCACCATGCTCACAGGTTTGAAAGTGCCACAGTGACTCCTCCCAACATGCTAACCCAGCACAGGAAGATCCCAGGGGTTTGAACCCATGACCTTCTTGTTGTGAGGGAACAAAATTAACCACTGATCCATCGTGCTGCCAAATATGTGACTCGTTCTGGTGAAATGAGTGGTTTTCAACAACTAAAAGCGTCAAAAAGATGCATAGTTTGTTGAAATTTGTTGTTTTGTCCCCAGCCAGACAACAAGCTAATTGAATTTACAAGAGACTTGATCTGAAAACTAAATTTTTATTGGTCTGGAGTGACGTATTTGTCAAGCTCAGCCCTGAATTTAAGAAGCTTCACAATGATGCCAAACATTATACAAAGGGATTTCCTGGCTCTACAACAGAGCAAATGGATCCATTTTTAAAGAAATTAAAAGTATTATTTTTGATCATATGCCTGTTAGAAAACTTGGATTTAAAGGTACGATAAAAGCAGCTACAACATTTTTTCACAACAAAACGTGATCTCAGTCTAAAACTCTGTTAAGGTGGTAGGCGATGTGCTGTATTTTAAACAATACTAAGCCTTTAGGTTAATAAATTGTGCTGAAGCTCTATAATATCTTTTAAATCAACAGTTCCAAGTCGAATTTCTTCTAGTTGGTGATTACAATTGACTGCAGCAGGTAGTTTCTTTTAAAATGATCTGTTTGTCATGAATCACTGGATTAACTACAACTCACCTGCTGCCGTTGAATGAGTGAAAGCTGGTTTGGACGTTCAGGAGACACTAAGACTCAAGGCTGAACTGGAAACTGCAACTCAAGATTACCAGCGTCTCTGTCCTCAGGAACCCCATCATCTCTGTCCTCAGGAACCCCATCATCTCCGTCCTCAGGGACCCCAGCGTCTCTGTCCTCAGGAACCCCATCATCTCCGTCCTCAGGGACCCCAGCGTGTCTGTCCTCAGGAACCTCAATGTCTCTGTCCTATTCATTTGTTAAATTATTATTCAGTCAGTTTATAATTACACACTTTTTTAGGTTAATAAATAGGGTTTAGAATTCAAATGTGGCATTCAAAAGTGAAATTTAGGAAAATAAAAACAGAATTTGGGAACAAATAAAACAGATTTTGTAGAGCCGTATGTCTGTCTTTAGTGAAGCCACTTTAAGATTTACCTGGGTGGGGTGCTGACTGTCCTTCAAAAGCGAAACCTTCAAAGTTCAAGCTCGACTGAAGGAGGACTTGAGGTGAAGCTTTTCAAACTTCAGCATGGTGGTGGCAGCATCATGCTGTGGGTCTGTTCTACTGCTGGTGCTACTTGTTGTCTAATCGCTCCACTCTAGAAACAGTTCTGACTATATGACATCATCTCTCTCGTGTAAGTTTTAAGTCTTTTATCAGAGCTGTAGGTGTCTTGTAGTCCTGTCCCCGTCTGTCTTTGTGCTCTCTGAGACACAGTGTGGCTTTGATTGATGAAACATTTATAAGCATTTATCCTTCTAGACATTTAGACTTGTTTTCTTTTTTTTGATTTACGATCAGTTAATTCATTAACCGAGCTTCACACAGAACACCTGAGTGCCAGGTGGAACACATAAAACACCAAGAGTTCTGGTTCTGAACGCGTCCATGTGAAGAGCTCTCCATCCTGAGCGGTACGTCATCCATCATGCAGACAGTGGGAGCTGCTTTGTTGTCGCTGTAGCTCTGTGGTCCCACAGCTGCTGTAAAAACGCAGAGGACATTTTGATCTACGTGAGTCCTTCGGGTCGACTATGAAGCTGCAGAAGATGACGATAAGATGAGCTGTCACCGTCAGACACGGTGCGCGCGCTCCGTGTTTCCTGCAGATCCTTCACTCTGACAGACGGCGTGTGTGCAGAAGTAGTGATAAGAGCTGCTGAATTAAAGGTGGAACTGGCTGCTTAGTTGTCGCCCGCCGCTGAAAGGCGCGAAGACCGATGGTCGGGATTACTCCGCTTTCTGTCTTTTACCAGAATATCTCACGTCTCTCTGGTTGAATTTGAATGAAAGTAATCTTTGGACGAGCATCTGAAATCGATAAGCTTTTCAAGTCAATCCAGTTCAAGATAATTCAAAGCAAATAAACCATAGCAAATACAAAAAATGACTATCTCAACCAATAATTCAGATTTTAAGTTGAAATTTGGCGTAGTAGTAGCTGAGAGTCCTTCACAACGTACTCTGAGCATTGTTGCACGCTCATAATGTCACATTTCTGTTTTTCATCTTTCAAAGTTGAGAATTTACTGATTTAAAGATATTTCTTTATTACACTTGATGTTTATGCATTGAGGACATGTCAGAGTAATCAATATTTGTGTACCTTTCTGAGTCCTCGTACTTCTGCTGTTTCATCTCTCCAGCTCTGCCTCGTGGGTCAACTGTATTTTTCGCAAATGCCTGCAGCACACAGGCAGATTGTACGTGTCCATATCTGCATCGGACCCCTCTTTATGAGGTTACTCCTTGGTTTCACACAGCCTGCAATCTCCTTCCATTAACTCTCTCTGAAGGAGAGAAGACTTTTCTACTTTCAGGGCTGGGACGAGCCGCCTCTTTTTCTCTTTTTACACCTCATTTCCCTCCAGTTTTCAACTTCGCGTCAGGTGCATGAGTGAGGGATGTACCACACCTATAGTTCTGCTCCGTCTTAGCTCACATGCTGCAGCCATCAAACAGTGAGGCCCAGTTATTACATGGCTGCTGCGGCACTCCTACATCCCCAGGAGGAGCAGATAGTAAGATCCTGCAGCAGTGTGCAGGAGGAGAGTTGGCTGTGGGGAAGTCTCTAACAGGCAGAATGTGGGCCAAGTGCAGACAGACCTGTAGGTGTTACTTTTTTCCTTGAATCACATCATATTCACTCTGCTAACAGAGTAGTTCAGCTCTTCTATTTGAAAGGTTATTAATGCTTCTAGTTTTAGGCGACAATTATAGCATGAGAGCCACAAAAAGATAGCATAAACACTGAAAACCAGCAAATTCAGTTCAGCTCTCTGTCTAACCAGAGATCAGTACTTTATCCCCCTTTCCCATTCGGCTGTGAGGCCACAGACACCAGCTTGCCTTCTTGGCCACGGTGTTGTGCCATCACTGTCAGGTTCACCACACTAAAGGTCGTATTGCTGCCTAACATCTCGTTAACAAGACAAAGTTGCAATCGAGATTTGTGGTCTGCTCACACACCATGACAAGTTTACACAAACGTGACTACAGAGAGATTTTGGAGCTTTTAAGAAGTTAAATCATTTGAAGAAGCCAGCAGTTGGATCTTCTCGCAACCTTTCTACAGAACCCCTCTTCAGAAGATCAGAACTATCCCTTTAAAATGAATCAAAACACTGTCTCGTTATCTATCGCACTGACCCATAGTGAAACTTTTAGTTTCGGCTGCGGAGCAAGCGTCTACCTGAAGGTTGGAAAGAGCTTGTCAGATTGTAGGAACATAATTGCCGCGTATAAAAATATCAGCCCGTTGTAGAAACGGGATCATGGTGGGATAAATGAGGATGTAGATTAAATAAAGCCTCGCTGCAGGTAGAAGTGTTCTCTGTGCACAGAAATGTCTCCCAGCCAGCGATAACCACGATTTGTTTAGAGGCTGGTAATAGGTTTGACCTTTTTGCATGTTATTATGCAGTATATCAGTAATCATATTCAGAGCTGCCTGAGAACGAATTCTCACAAAAAAAAATGTTGCAGTCAAATATTTATCGACGCCTCAGTGTGTGTTTCTTATGTGTGTTTATGTTTAAATATAATCTTGGGACAGTTTTAAGTCTATCTTGGGATTTTCAACATTATTGCTGCAAGCGACTTCCTGAGCTGAAAGAGAAAACAGACTCACAGCTCATCCCAACTCGTTCCCCCAGCATTCTCTGCTCAACACTTTTACTCACCTCTTAATGCGATTCGAACTGCAGTAGATGCTTGATGGCGTGAAAAAAAGTCTGGTAAGGTCAGGCAGGTTTGGATGGCCTGCTGAAAAAGGCAGCCAACAATGTGCCTCTCTTCTTTTAAAAATCGAAATTAGGCCTTCAGCTCACATGTTTCTGTATTTAGAAGTCACAAGATGGTCATATGAAAACTGTTTCTGTAAACCCAGTTGTCGCCACCGGCGCTGGTTTCCAGTCCCAGTTATCGAACAGCAGCAGATGGAAAAAAAAAATAAATATGAAGTCCAGCTTTACCGCAGCTGTTTCTTACACCCAGCCACGGTGTTGGATTTCTACTCATCAAAAATTTATACCCACTTGCTTCTTATTTTCTGATTCCAATATGAACGCTGCAGAGCAGCAGCTGGCCTAATTGTTGTTTTGTAAATGATTCAACACACTTAGCCTCAGTACTCCCATCTAGGTCCTGAATTTAAAAAAAAATCGTTTTATTGGACAACAATACCATGACCAGAGTTAAATCATCTGGTCTTTGACTATCCAAAAGAAATATATACATAAATAGTTGTGCATAATATTCTGTCCTTGACATTTCTATCATTTGCAGCCAGCAGCAGTGACTTTTAAAAGGCCTGCTGAGTGGCTTCAAATAGCTCTAAAGGATGCAGTGTTGGAGTGTGAAATCCTCTCCACCTGCGCAGAACCATTTCTGCTGGTTTCTGTCTGAGTTTAAGTGTTTCTAAAATCCTTAAAACAGCCTGCAGGTGTAAATCTAACGCTACAGACAATGTGAATGAAATCAACTTAGTTGGATTGAGTAACAAACGGTAAGTGAAAGCTAAACGGCAGGACAGGAAGCGTTATATGCAAACCTTCCATAGGCATTATTGGGAATTAATTAAAAATTTAACGCAACAACTCTGTACTAAACCTTGTTGCTATTTTTACTTGCATCCCTACGTGTCCAGGTGACATAGGTTATCATTTTTCAGGATGTGGTACCTCTCACTGCTTAGTACAGCAAGAAAATCTGGTTGTTTTAATAAAGGTTATGATAAAATTCATTTTTCCAAAATACATAGTTAACCTTCAGTATTTTAAATTCCAGTTATATTGCTATTTATTCCTCTTGTTGCAATCCTAATTGAAACTTATAGTTTCAAAAGATTTGCACAAATGCTGTTCAGCAGGTCTGAGTGTGCTTTTTGCGAGCCTTTCTGTTTCTTGTAGAAATTGCATTTTAAATGCTCCCACTGCAGTCTGCCTTGTACAAAAATACACTACTGCTTGTGTTTCATAACATGCTCAGAACTGGGACATTTTCACAGCTAACAATGATGAGATTAGATGGAAAACATGCCGCCAGAAACCCACATCAGAGCCCTAAAAAGCATTTCATGAAAACCAACAGAGTAAAAAAAAGAGTGTCTGTTTACTCAGTTTATCTGAGTTCAAAAATATTTCCAAAAGGATTCAAATATAAAAACCTCTGAAGTCAAAATAAAACAAAGAAAAGAGAACAGGGTTTAGTTTTGATAGTATTTTCTTTTCTGAATAACTCTGAACAATTCTAAAAATACAGTTTTATAATAAAATCAGTTTT
Organism: Millerichthys robustus; assembly: GCA_034783495.1. Classification (NCBI taxonomy): domain Eukaryota; kingdom Metazoa; phylum Chordata; class Actinopteri; order Cyprinodontiformes; family Rivulidae; genus Millerichthys; species Millerichthys robustus. The sequence goes on from JAVKLF010000142.1 coordinate 2,918,674, forward strand.
ATTTCAACAGAATTACAAATATATCTTTTGTGTGAATTTCAAAGATAATAGGAAAAGTTGACATGCTAGGTGACGCTAAAGCTAAATGTCAAACCACCTCGACAAAGATAAAATCTTAGCATGTTTAGCTGCCTTGCACTATGTTCAAAAGACGGTTAAAGTAAAAAGTTTATAATCTGAAGTTATAGTTTGTTTTTAGCAGAATCTGTTTTTAGTTGACAGATTGTTAGCAAGTTAACAATTTCTTACTAGCTTAGTGTGTTAGTAATTTCTTCACTATTATAAACAATATGTTTGTGAACTATAGTGGGTAAAATAAGACATATTTTCACTTTGTCACTATTTTGAGTGATTAGGGTTTATTTTTGGAGTAGAACAAGAAAATCAGGGTTTTCAATATTTGTCAAAATTTAGAGCTAGCTTATGTCTATTAGCGTAGCATCTTTTGGCGAGGTAAAATTTCAAATTTAGTGGGAACAGTGTGCTAAACCACAAGTTCTCCTATTTATTATTACAGCATAATAAAATTTTAAAAATAATTATTAAAATAATTATCTGCCCACTGAATTTGATTTTGGTTTTAGATTTTTTAACTAAAATTGGTTGATGTTTGGTAAACAGCAAAGTGTAGATGAGGACTTGAAACCCTTTTTTTATTGTACATTAGTAAGAAACATAATGTTGCATATATGGAAACAGTACCTCTATTTTTGAAACACATGTTTAAAATACATTTCCTGCTCATATATGATTCTTTTATATTTTTCTCTATATATTTTCTATCAGAAATGTTGACTTTCTAACACAAAACAAGCCCACACAGAGTGTTTATAAGTTAAATGAAATAAGTAAACATGCTTCTAATTATTCATACAGCTTGTTTGTACATATTGTAATAATTAATATACATAAAGCTCTATTTTAAATGTGATGTTTACTGTAAAGCGAGCACCTTCTCACACAGATTGTATGTGGGTGATTGAATGACTCTAAATGTGTGTGTGTGTGTGTGTGTTAGGTCCAGCTGGATGGCTGTGGGTGTTGGGTTACAGAAGGCATGGCGTAGTTTTTGCTCTCAGATTGTCTAAGATGAATTAAGAGGAAGGGTGTGGAAAGAAATCAAATAGATGAAAGTAAAGGAAATGACTTAACGTCGGGTCGACCGGTGGAGGAGGAGAAACGACGACACAAAAACAGCAACATATTACAGAGGACATGTAATGAAAAGGCAAACAATGCAAGAACCACAATCACTGCCATCTCACTGAAAGTCTGATTCTTAAATGATGCTCAGGATAAAAAGCTCTCTGAATCACCACGAATCTCACGTTTCACACTTTAATAATCAGTCGGAATCCAAGTAAACAAACGAAAAGAAAAAACAAATCCTGGCCGAGCAGAAATGATTTACTTTTGAGGAAATTGATCATGATGTAGTGAGATAGGAAAAGCAAAACCTTTGTGAGAGGAAAATAATCTATTTTGGCTTCCATTTTATATCATGTAGCTTAAAAAAAAAGATCAATCAAACGCAAGATTTATTTTTCCATTTGCCATTTCTTACTTCCAGCAGCTGCAGCAGTGCTGTTGTTTCCAGCTGTGAGAGCCATCTTCCGTATTTGTTTACTGTCTGCAATTTATGTTTACATTTCACAACCAAACATTGTTTTCAGAAGACATTTCAATATCTTCAGCTCCTTCCCCACCAGCTCGATGAGTTCCAGCATTTCAAACTAAAACTCATCTTGTAACAACTGAGTCACTAAGCAAATCACTGTGCTGATATTTGTTGGCTTCATAACTAAAAACCTGTATTAATAATCTTGAAAAGGTTTGTATGGAAGTGCATCCCTTTCCGTGGCTCCTTGAAACACGCTGCCTCTGTGCAGAGTAATGTTGTGGACTCTACATGTATTATCGGAGGAGATTAGATTATTTAGAGATGGACTTGAAGTGCGTCACATAAACCCCTTAAGGTGATATTTATACCACCCCTGACTTCTACGCTGCATGGAGCGGCTCTGTCTTAATTGCTGCTGTTCCTGTCTACTATATATAAATGCATTTTCCTCCTCTTTATCCCCCTCTTTGCCCCTTCCTGTCTTTTCCCGTCCTCTTTGCGTCATCCTGTCTGTGCTCTGGGTGCTCGGTGACAGAGGTGCAGAGGCGGTTTGGATGGTAGCTGAAACAGAAGCTGTCCTCCTTTTCTTTCTGTCTCTGTGTGTCACACACTCAGCCCCAAACAGAATAACTGTTATTTAAAGACCAGAGCTGCTCATTTAATCAAAACAAAGCCTCAGAGAGATGAATGGGTGGAGAAGAGAGGAGAAAGGGAGAGAAGGAAGGGAGGTAACCTAGTGATGGAAGGATGGGAAAAAAGGAGGAGGAAAGGAAATGATGTCATCCTTTTAACACCGTACCACTCCCCCTCTCCTTCCTTCCTCGTTTTTTTTCCTCCCCAGATTCTTCCTCTTCGTCTCTCCAGCAAAACTATATTTAGATTTATGCAGCTGCGCGTGTGTGTGTGTGTGTGCTTTGATGCTATTGCAGTGTGTTGGTCCTGCTTATATGTCACAGCTACTTAAAAAGACAACACAGGTTTCATTACCTCACATCCTAAAATCTTTATACTCATCAAAGTGGAACCATAATTAAGTCCAGTGGTTCCGCAGGGGGTCACTGGTGCTTATGTCTATCAGTCACTGTGTGAGAGGCAGAGGAACACCTGGACAGGTCTCAAGTCCATCACAGGGACACATTCAGACAAACAACTGTTCACCGTCTCCCTCACACATAGGGACAATTCATCCTACTAGTTAACCTAACATGTGTGGCCCCTTAACATAATTTGTAAGGAGCCACACACAACATTTGGTCCATTTTGTCTGTTAACAGTGAAAATGCAGTTTGTCTAACACAAAAAGAAGTTTGAGTCACAACAAGACGTAAACATTGGTTCCGCCTGCGACAGTTTTAGGTAAGGTCAGTTGCAGTGACGGGCACAGTTCTGCTAATCTGCTAAAAGCTAATAGTGAAACTAACTTTTCACTTAGCATTTTAACTAACCTTGGACACCGTTAATGCACCAATTAACTCCTTCTTACTCCAACTTTTTAGAAAAATGTTCTTTACATTAGTTTTCAAGGAAAAAAAAACAGTTTAAAAACAATTAGGCAGTATTATTCAGTTTTCATTTACATTTTACACTGCGCCCCAATCATTTTCCAAAATTAGGTTAACCAATATTTAACAGAAATCTTGTAAATAAAACCTTGATGTATCCAGATAAGTATGAGTAAGGTTCTTGAAATGAATTATTCTGATTGTCATTGCTCAGCCATTTGAAGAAAAGCAACAAGAAAAGTACAA
>JAVKLF010000142.1:2948343-2962272 GCA_034783495.1 Millerichthys robustus
GGACGCTGGAACTGAACTCAGACCAATAAACAGACTGGAGTCGATGAGGAGAAGAGGCTGCAGCTGTGACAGGTGAACAGGGCGCAGGTAGAGGTGGGCGTGGCAGGACTGCCTGAGGAGAAGAAGTAATGAAATGAAATCACGACATAAATCGACCTAAAACACAAAAACTATAAAGAAAGTTTTTTAAAAATCCCAACCCAGATCCTGACAGTTTTAATAAAATGTTTTGGTTGTAATCGTCTCAGCTGTTAGATGTCCTCAGTTCTACGCTCAAGGGTGTCCAATCCCAGTCCGGGAGGAGTCACTCTCCTGCATGTTTCGCTCGTATCTCTGCTCCGACACACCTGGTTTGAGTTAACGGGCGAGCAACAGGCTTCTGCGGAACCTGAAGAGGTGATTCAGTCACGGCATCGAGTGTTTCTCAGAAGTCAGAGAAAGAAAAGTGCTCCGTGTCTCTAAACTCTTTTAAAAATTAACGTGCAACATTTTAAGCAAAGCCCAGATGCAGACGACTTCCACATTTAGGACTTTTCACGTGGGGATAAATGGGTCAACTGGATGCTAGCAGGAGGAAAACTTTGCTTAATCCACTCTTTACTTTGTCAAAGTGCCTGAACACACACGAACACACACACACACACACACCACACGGATATGATGTAAGTTGAACTCGTATTAAAATAATAAGGCCAAAGTGGAAGCGGACATGTTGCTGACATCATTTAGGATTCCCCGGGCTTCATGGCAACCGAAGGCGACAAGACGACACAAACAGTCGCAGCGCTGAGTCACTGATCTGTGTGTGAGTCTGTGTGTGTGTCTGTGTGTGTCTGTGTGTGAGCGCCTGAACATCCCGCTGCAGCTCATTCAGAATCTCTGCGTTTTCTCCTGTTTCAGTTCGAGGAAACATGTTTCCGTCGACACATTTTTAGTTCTGTGTGTATTTGCAGCGAGGACGATGATGTCACACATTCTTCTTTCCACTTGCACAACTGGACTGGAAACATTAGGGGCCATAAAATGATGAAGATGACGGTTGTTTTCTTTCTGAATGAGCAGTAATGACCTTTTAACCCGAAAAAAGGAATCATAATTTGTAAAAAATAAAGAAAAAAATGGTTGATATGTTGATATGATGGTTCAGGTTGTGCATATAGAAGATATTTGAATAACTTTGTATGATGCCTTCAAGGTAGTTTGTTACAAAATCTTTTTTTTTTTTACTAAATTATATTTGTATTCTAAATAATATCCAATCATAAAACCAATATCTCGCTGGGTCCCACAATCTTAAAGCTTTGTAATGAATCAACCAGAGAGCTGGATGAGTGCGATTCTGAAAAGAAACCCAAAATCGAGAACTCTGATGAAGGTTTCGAGACGATTTGGAGTCTTCCTCACCAACACCATTCGTCAATTAGTCGCAGCTGGGTGAGAAACCGGCGTAAACAGCAAATGAAGCGTGTGACATTTTTGCAGTTGTTCAAAGACGGCAGCAGTCCACAGTGGTCTCGGCTCCGCTCTGACAGGCCAGTCAGAAAATTACAGAAACTCCCCAAACTGAGATATCCACAACAGGTAAGATCATACTGGTTAAAAACCTCTCCACATAACCCCACTTTGAAAGAGCTGAGGAATCAGAACCAACGTTTAGCCACAATATATCCTAACCACAAGCCGACCCACAGAAACATACCACTCAAACACACAGAACCTCCACAGAACCTTCTGACTCCATCAGGTTCGTCCTGAAGCTACAGACAGAAAACGTCAGAATTTAGCTTTCACTTGATTTTCTTGCTTTAACATGTGTGAGTCTCCATACGTGTAGTGAGGTAAAGCTCTGTGTGTGTGTGTGTGTGTGTGTGTGTGTGTGTGTGTGTGTGTGTGTGTGTGTGTGTGTGTGTGTGTGTGTGTGTACGCACTGATGGAAAACCTGTCTAGTTTTCCTGTGTGTCACCGCAGTAAGTGGTCCTCGTGACGTTTTAAAAGAAGCTGAGGACATGAAGGTACGACACACAGCAGCAGAGAACTTGGGTCAGAACTTTCCTTCAGTTCTGCAGGACGAGAGAAAACACACACACACACACACTCACCTCTGCAGCTGTGGGTGTGTCGGTGCCTCGGCTCTCATCTCTCTCACTTATATCCCTGCATGAAGCTCACCTGTCAGACAACACACCTGAGAAGTCACAGCTGTCCAGGTAAGAACTTCAAAACACTTAAATCTCATCGTTGTTCAGCTCGTTTGCAGCTTTTCAGCTGGATTTTATTCTTTGTTTTTAGTCTCAGTGATTTAATGTTTTTTGATTTTTATTTGAATTGGGGGTTTTTTTCAACTCTAAATGAAGCTGGTGTCATTAATTACTCCTTCAACTGAAAATAAAGAAGGTTTCTGATGTATTTTAATGAGCTGCTGTGTGTTTTATATTAAAACTGTAGATGTTTTATAATTAGAACTGAGTAGTACCACGTTCTGCATATATTAACTGTCCATACAATCAATACGTCTAATTTCAATTCAAAAATGTATATTTTAACATAAATTTAACAGTTTGTAGAAACAGTTTTACAGTATTAAGTTTTTAAAATCGAGTCAATTTAATTTTTTGTAAAAACCAAGTATTCTTGTTTTTTTCATCAATTTAGTTTATTTTAGAACAAAAAAAGAGTCAGACTGAAACTGAACATCAACATGATGTCATTCCACTTGTTGTTGTTATTAATATTATTGCCTATTTTTGAGTAGACTGGAGTTGTGACAAAGAAACTCTGCAGGTCGTTCAAAGTGCACGGCTGTAATTTATTATTTCAATGGAGTTTTTAAAAAACTACACAATATTTGAGAGTCCAGTTTAACTTTTAGTAACTACAGAGATATTTTTAGAACTATTTGTTCTCTAAAAGTTGCATTGGATGATTTTAGATTTTTTTTGTTGCATTTAGAAATGAGGAAATCTGTAAACTCAGGATCCCCATATGACAGATTTCAAGTTTTTGCTTCAGCTTTTTCGTGCAACATTGAGTCTGATCAACTTTGTTTATATTAAAATTTTTAAAAAGTCATAAAATAAATGAAATATAGATTTTTAAAAGAACTTCTAAATATTAAAACAAGGACAAAAAAAGTCAACTCAAAAGAGAAAATGTGCTGAAATTGAAATCTTTGATTATTTGCTGCACATAGCAGCAGCTAGCTGTAGCGTTTCCCGTGCAGCCTGGCTCAAACCCTGCAGGAATATCAGAATATTTAACATAAACCTTGAGGTCAGCAATCCACTTTATGGTCTTGGTCCCGTTCTGACAAGCTGTTAACTCATCGGTCAAGTCAGGATTAAACCCTGTGTCCTTGAACGGAAGCCAGTTCCACAGAACCCCACTTTAAAGGATCTGAACTAACCCTTTAAATACCATAAAGGTGTGGAAGGTATGCGCTGTCATGTCTGCAGCTATGTGAGTGTGTGTGTCCGCAGGTAACGGTGAGACGAAGCAGATAGAAGCGATAGAGACAGGGAGGTTTTCACAAAACACACAGACAGTCCAGCAGGAGGGAAACCACCGGGCCGGGGGGAGGAAAAGGGTGGGGGGTTGAGTTTGAGAGGAAAACTTGAGCAGGAAAAGAAAATTCTACATTTTCCTCAACCTGTTCTCAACAAACGGTAGCTTTAAATAGCCAAACGCTTTTACAATGAGACTTGTTTTGCTCCAGCAGCTCCTCACGTTTCTGTTTGATCCGTCCAGATGTGGTCCAACATGGTCTCACTCGTCTGCCTGCTGACCTCGCTGCCGCCGCTCTTCTCTCCTCTCACCTGGAGCTACGACGGCCTCGCGCCAGGATGCCACTTGTATCGTGAGTTTGATCCCAGTTTTAAAAACTGCAGCGGGAAAAAAATAACCCCAGAATAAACAAACAAACAAACAAACTTAAAGTACAACATGGGAGGAAACACCAGAGGTAGACGTATCTCCATCTGTGTCCAGGACGCAGAGGAAACAGGTGTAGCCTCCAGCAGGACCCCGAGGCTTTTCCAGGCCAAACTAAAGGCCTGTGGGCCAAATGGTTTCGCCATGACATTTTCTGTCTCGCGAGAGTTTCAAAGATGTATTAATGTCTTAAAATAAGCGGATGTAACAACTGATGCATCAGGAAAACTGGGGTACCCCACCCTGACAAACCCGGTACAGAATAACTCTGGTTGGACAACGTGGCACAGCAGGTCAGGTGAGGCTGGTGATGTCATCTTCACACCGTACGGTCTCATCAGGCAGCCAGCTCTGAGGTTTGCGTCCACCAATCCCACGTGGGTTACCTGCGCACTGATTTACACAAATCACACAAACACAACACCACAGTGGTTGGAACGTCCTTTTTCATTAAAAAAATGTCACGTTTGGCTGAAGTAAACCTGGATGTTTCTGATCTGGTTTTGCAGCCTTCAACGTGACGATCCGCAGCGACCGCCGAGGCACCTGTAAAGGCACCCATCAGGTCTACGCCTGCGTGGGGTACTGTGAGTCCAGCGCGTTCCCGTCCAGGTACTCGGTCCTGGTGGCGTCCAACTTCACGCACAACATCACCTCCGCGTCGCGATGCTGCACCATCAGCAAGGACGCCAAGGTGAGAGGAAGAGGACCGAAGGAGGAACTTGCCTCTAGATATTCTGTTCACATCCTCTGGGTCATCTGTTCCCTTCAGGTCAAAGTTCGCCTGGACTGCCCTCGAGGTCGTCACCACGACGAAATAGAGATCCTGACGGCGAAGGCATGTCGCTGTGATATGTGCCGCAAATCCCGCTACTGAGGATGGAGCAATCACCTGTTGGTCTACAAGATAAAACAAACTGGCTGAGGTGTATTTTTCTTTTAGCTCATCAAACTGAAAACTTTGACTCTATAAATCAATGTTTCTCTAAAAAAGAATTAACAGAGCTGCCGATTCTAATTTGTACATCAGCTCAGGGGTCAGTGTCGTGTTCTTATCCGGAAGCTGCAGGTTTTTCATCCAACAAACCCCAGATATTACTGGGACGCAAACTTTGCTTTAACTCTGTTAAACATAAACAAACTTATTACCTATGAAACTACTTTTAGTCATTTATTATTGTAATTTTGTTTCAATAATTATGGTGAAAACATTCTATAAGCAATTTTTTTTCATCTAAATTGACGTCTGGAAATCCTCTGGGGACCCGCACTTGATATTTTGTGACCCACAGAGGTGTCCCGACCCCAACTTTAGGAACCACCAGTCTAACCCTAAAGCTGTGTACCCCTAATATTTCAGAATAAATGCAAAGTTTACTCAAATTTAAAGCTTTTTGCTAAATAAGCTGAAATCCGGAAAGAATGTTAAATACGTTTCACTTGGATAAATTTCTGGTCCTATTTTCTTTTCTGAATGTAAAATGTGAGCGTTGTTTTTAAAAACTGCTGAAGTGATTTAGGGAAGGTTTATGTGTTGTAAATACCATCTGTCACACTAAAAACACTGATGTTTTATTATAGACTACAACCCACAAATCACTTCTATTTAAAGTGATTCTGAGCTGGATATGAAGATATTGCATTTTAGTCCTTTTTTTTGTTGAAAAATATCCCAAATGTAATTAATTTTCATATAAAATATTGGTTCAAGACATTTCATTCTTTACAAATAACCACTATTTACAAACAGAAGACCAAAGAATGTACAATAAATTATTTATTGATAAGAATTTAAACTGAAAGACATTTTGTAAAAAACAAATTTCTGTTGATCGAACCAGAGACTGTTGGGAATGTCAGTTAAATAAAAATAAAAATAATGCACTATACACTGTGATAAAGCTATATGTCGATAAAGTTTATTTTTGCAACTTTAAACTGGATTTTTTTTTTCTGTCGCAATGCAACCGACTTTAACTAAGAGTCTTTTCTTACTTTAAATATAACATCGTTCCTGAAAAGGAAACAAACACCCAACATTCGACATCAGCGTTAACGTTTCACCTCACCGGTAACCGTCATGGCTTGAAAACAAAAGGGAACACGTTTCTGCGAAGAAAGAGAAAAGAGACACACATAGAGTCTGTTTTAGTGTCTAAATTAGCCATGAATCCTTCTGCAGCCCGGATGCTGGTATTGGAACAACAAAGTCTCATCTGCCTGGGGAAGGTTTGGCACCTGTCACAGCAGACTTGTCACAGGCTTGTTAATCTGTCTGTACGTATAATAGGTGGATTTCCCCGACGCTGTAATCTGACAGCTTCTTTCTTCCACATCGACAGTACAAATCAGCTCTGGTTTTGGCTGCGGGCCTAAAAGTCAGTCACACCGTGACGTCGCCGCTATCCTCACGGGTCTGAGAGCTACCCTGCTGTGAGGAGAACGGGCTGACGATACGGTGTGTCAGTCGCACCAACCTGGCCAGTCGCTTCAGAAACCCCGGCCTCTCAGGCGTTCTCTCCTCCTCGGGCGGCGTCTCGGGCTGCAGAAGAAATCGTAGAAGAGCTGAAAAAGCTGCTGTGAGAAGCAACAAATAATAACCGCAGTGACTAAACATCAACAAAACTCGAACTTAACCTGAAATATGTCATCCAACTCTTAAAGCTCGTTTAGTTTTTCTGAAATTCTGTGGAAACTTTATGAGAAGCTAGCATCTTATCTGTTGCAGGTAGCTCCATAAACAGCTTGAGTTCATAGGAAAAAAGTTTCATTATGACCAGAATGATAAGTTGTTGGTTAGTTCGAAGTGGACCGAGTCATCTTAAAATATTACACTTTCTAAAACTGCACAAAGTGGGGGTGCAGTGTCATCGTGTGGGGGGTGGGGGTCGTGGTATTACTTAATGTTGATATCAATCAATTATGACACTGCTAGTGTAATGGACAGGTTTTTGACGGGGCTCCCACAAAAATGCAACAAACCTTTCTGTAATTTTATTTTTTCCTCTCAAGGAGTTGTTCGTTTTTTTATTTTTATTTACCCATTTTGTAAAAAGAGGTCTTTTTCTTTTCAGTTTACTGATAGATGTTGAATATTGTCGCAGTAAAAAAAACAACTAATAACACTATAAAGGTGGTTTGTAGTTTTGTTATTTAAAAGATGTGGGGGTTTCTTTTTGCAACCTGGAATTTATTTCAGTTTACTTTTGTTAGTTCAATTGTTCCAAAAAGGTTGAGGTGAGAAATAAACTGTGATGGAGTTTGAAAACCAACTTTTTTGTTGGTTATTTTCTGCATTTTGTACTTTTTTTTTAACATTTGTTCTGCACACCTGAAGCTCACTGTAAACATGAATTTTTAAACACCTTCCCTGTTTTGTTTTGAACACTTTGTACAGAACACAATGTTCAAACTGAATCCCTTTGAATGCTTTCAGATTTGTTCTGGCACTATAAAAAACTTCATGGGCTAACATGGTTTACATCATCTTTTCCACTAGAAACATGTTAATAAAAAAAACAAACAGAGATTGAACAAGTGGAAACCAGTCCACGTGGACAAAGTGTAAGAAGATGAGATGAGATGGAAGTCATGAACCCGACAGGAGCAGAGGAGGGTAATTTCAGGACTTAGTTGCTAAAGTGAAGCAGAAACACGAACACACAGCTACACTTTTACTCATACAATCTGATGTCATGCAATTATTACCCATAATCACCCTTGCTATCCTGCTTTTGTGTGCTAAGGTTAGCCTGAGGGCTGCAGTAAAGAGGAAGATGCTAAAAGCATGTGACCAATAATGAACACGTTCAGATGGAGATGAAAACAGGAATGATGGAGAATCAGAATAAAATAAATTGAAATAACTATAAGATGAATTGTTTGACTTTTTGGTTTGAGGCAGAAAAATGTGACGTATCAGTTAAAACCATCACCTCATCAGCAAGTGTTGGCTCTTCGGTGACCTCCTCCTCTTCCTCCTCCTCCTCCTCTGGGCACTGATGAGCCAATTCCACTTTGCTGCAGGAGTGAAAATTGAAAAAAGTAACTGAAACAAATGTTTTGATGAGTAACCGTTGATGAAAAACTTTCTTGGAAGCATGTAAAATATAACAGACAAAAACAGAGAATTGTTAGGTAGAAGTTGTTTGTATGCATTTAATTTTTCACTCAGTGCCGTATGTGTCTAAACTAACTTAGACCCAATAATTAAACCTAAAGTTTAAGGTGAACCTAATAAAATGTGTTGAATGATGTTTATTATCGAATATCCACTGAAACTTCCGTCTAAAACAGCAGTTTTTAGCTGTAAGCACTAAAAAGCAGAAAAACCCCAGGATGATTTTTAAAACTCATCATTTTCAGTTCTGATGTTTCAAGCAGGTTAAACACAAACGTAAAAGATCTGTCGCTCTGGGGCATCATGTAGACAAACACACGAAGCCTCTGGACTGACTGTGTGTGTGTGTGTGTGTGTGTGTGTGTCATACTGTAACCGTTGTCTGAACTTGAACCTTTGGGGTTTTTTTTGTGCAGCATCACGGAGAAAGTTTCCTGCGAAAAGCGACTTCTGCTCCGGGCGCCGCCATTTGTTCAGATGTTTACACGGTTTGTGCATCTGAGCGAGCGCGGGTTAACAGAAGGAGAAGCTTCAGTTTATATAAGTTCAACACAAAGTAAAAGAGGAGGGAGTGGGGGATGATCTTGCTTATGCGTGAGTGCACATTTGAAATAATCATTTACGCCCAGACGACCTGACAGTCAGGGTGATTGAGGTGGCGCCCGTTTGCCTCTTCGTAGGATTTTCGCCGCAAATTTCCCTTTTTGGAGAACAAATGAAGGATTCTTTCCGTTTCATGCCAGCAGGAACCACTGGAGGGTGTTCGTGTGTAAATGTGAGCGTTCATCACGATAAATGTCTGAGGGTGGAGACAGGTGCCTTTCTGAGAAACTGCATGATGCTGTTAGTCAGTACGAGCAGCTCATCGATGCAGAAAAACAATCTGTTGACAGTCAAATGAAAAGTAGGAAACAGATGTCAGCTTTATACACCCAAGGTTTTGTCGGCACATTACACCTCACTGCAATCCAATATAGAGCCAATAATGACTTTTTAACTAGTGAAAGGCCTGGATATGTAGTTCTCTCGGCTGAGATGAGAGTCGGCTCCCCTCAGTCTGAGTTCATGGTTCTCTGCTGGAAAGAATTCAAGCATCTGGGCATTGAGAAATGGTAAGACGGAGTGGGAGATGGCTCGACAATCAGAACTTCATCCTCAATAATTAGAGTGTTGCTTCAGTTGGTGGTGAAGAAAGAGTGTGGGTATTAAGGCAAAGCTCTTGTTTTACTGGTTTATTATAAAACCTTTCCGCCTGGGAACACCTCGGGGTGCCCAGGAGGAGAGGGATGTCGGGCTTTCGCTCCTGGACCTGCTGCCTCTGCAACCTGACCACGGAGATGTGGCAGAAGTGGATGGTTTAAATGTAAAACCTAAATAATGACTGAGTTTAAAGTAACTTAACAATAGGGCCATTCAAATGAAGACACATGAAAAGTAATCTAATCCTAATTTCACATTTGTGGCAACCTACAAGTTCAGCTGTTCAGTTGTCTTTGAAGCTCATATAAATCATTTTAGCTGAAATACTCCTAACCATAAAAACAACCGACAGCTTCGGACGCGTCACAGTAAATGTTGGACACTCACCTGCTTACACACCTGTTGCGTTCACCGTCCATATTGTTGATTACTTCCTTTATTACGGCCTCCTCTAGTGGTGAGTCTCTGCAACGGCGCTTTGACTGAGACTCAGAAACACTGGAGCTGTGTCGCCTTTCATCCTTTTCCAGAAAAACGCACAATACAGTCATTTCTGAAGCTCTGCTTTGTATAGGTGTTAGATTAATGCACTTTGATAAATATATTACAGCAACAAAAAACACAAGTTCCAAATCTGCAGCCTCCCTGTTTTCATTCATGGTGCACTATTATAAAAGTGTTCCTTAAAATTTAAAGAAAAACCTGTTTTGGTAAACTGCATACAAGTCAATAATAACACTCCAGTTGTTTAATGTGAATAAACCAGAAATAACTCACCTCATCTGGTTGCTTCCCTGAAACAAGATTAGAAAACTTGTTATTTTAACCTGAACATCCACAGAATTGGGACTCATTTTTCTTTAGGGTTTGTCTACTGATTCACAAAAACAATGAAAATATGTTCAGTAAATAAATTTTTTTTTTTTTCCATTTTTACGGTAGCCACCATCATTTACTTGAAATGTTTTCAGTAATTAAATATCCTGTTTTTTTAACAGTATTTTCAGTTTATGTCCTCACTTTTGTGCTCATTCTTCTCTAAGTAGAGGGTGATGGTAAAAGGGTAGAGTTTCCGTTTCTTCGTGCTGTGTTTGTGTACTTTTTCCCAGGGCTTCTTGTCTGAAATGATTGTAGTTAACAGAACAATCAACACCAGTGAGGGGCGCTACAAATGTATAAATCTGAACGCAACCTTTTAATGATGTAATACAATTTTAAATACTTTTTTAGACAAAGCGTACAGAGAATAGTGATGTGTGGCTCAATACTAAAATATTGATACTAGTTATTATGCTCTAAAATCGATTCTAAAATTGAAATATCAATACTTTTATACCTCGGTCACTTCAGGTCATAGGTCATGTATTTAATTAGGAAGAACACAGTGAAAAGAAAGTAAACAGTTGAAATCTTGTCTAAATAATACATGGTTGGTGGGAACTACTTTTTCTTCCGCCTGGTGAGTCACTCTGTAGATATTCAGTATTTTCATGTTGATAGTAGATCTTGATAATTAAACAATATTTTATTGTAATGGTTTAGTTTACTTGATTTTTTATTGTTTAAAAAATCATTTTCGTATAGTTTTTAATTGTGTCCTCTGTTTTTTCTGTTGTATTAGGCTGTATTGTAAATGAAGACGCTACATTAATTTACTTCTGAGTTTAAAATGAATAAGTAAATCACTCTGTCTCGTGTTCTTAATGAAGCTGTGATTTAAAAAACACTGCTCCTTTTAGATTTCCCAGACATATTAGAAAGTATCAGTATTGGATCAGTATCGCAGAAGTGATGGTTTTACTTAATGTTGATGTTATTAAATTAATGATGATATTGTTTAATGTTGTTTTCCCTTTTTTTAAATCATTTTGCTACCTCAGTATTGTGAATTTCCTAAGGAATAATAAAGTCTTATCTTACATCAAACATCACTGGCACAAATCACAATAAGTAGGATGAACAACAGACTGAACGAGGTAAAAGATACAAGGAAAAACGATGTGCTGGGCAGTGGAAAAGGGCTCCAGGTTGTCCAGATTGCACAGAACTATTCTGACAATATCCTGAAAGCAAATAAGAGGTCAAGTTAAAACAAAAAAAAAACATACAGAAGCATTTAATTATCCAACAATAACACTCCACAAATTATTATAGCTGCTGAAGCCATTATTTACCTCCAGTTCTTTATTGAAGCATCCTCTTTCAAAAACGTCACCTTCACTGATGAAATATATTTAAAACATTAATAAATACATGACTATCTTTAGAGATCAAATAAGATGTACTGCTAAACTTGTCTTTATATTTGACTCTTTACTTTAGATGTTGGGGAGGCGGAGTTGCTGATTTACTTATTTCAGTCTATGTGTTGTAGATTGTCTAAAAACAATTTGTTTTAACTAGTTTGTATGAATGGGGTCATGTCTGCCTTGCCTGTAGCTGCTTCCTCCTCTAATCTTGAATTTGTAGATTGAACTACCAGCCTTTAAAAACCGTGTTTCTGGGACAGGGAATGAGAAAGGCTGAAGCGGCATGGCTGACCTGTACGTTAAAGGAAAATTTCAGCTAATTTGCAATTGAATTGGCTAACTTTCATGAATATAATTTAGTAAAAACAGACGTTATGTTTTAACGAAGCGGGAGAAAGAACTTCGAATATTTAATATTCGAAGTTCTTTCTCCCGCTTCTAAAATTACCGTAACGTTATCAGAAAACGGCGACCTCAAATTTTTGTCGTCCTCTCCGCTGTGAGTTTTCGACCTCCGGCAGGACTTCAAGTGTTAAAAACTTGCCTGTCAATCAAACGCTTAACGTGCCTCGGGATTCGCTAAAAACGTACTACCCCCGCCCTCTAGCCGATTGAGCTGCTTTTATTGGCTACGTCTTTCTTCCAATCAGCGGCGGGCCGGGGCCGATGTCGCTATGGTGACGGCAAAAAAAAAAAAAAAGATTTCCGCCCAAACTGTGTATCACGTGACCATCAGCTGGAAGCACTCGCTCAGGTTTGTCCAGCAACAAAACAGAGGTTAACTGTTTTCACATTCTTTCCTTGCATTTGTAATTTTTTTTTTTACATATGAGTTTTCAAAAACGGTGAGATTAGTCACTTCGGACTTTATTTTTTTTAACAGAAGTGTCATAGAAGAGTGAAATACGGACATTTTATTTAGAAATCACATTTAGCTCGTTACGTAAAGTTTTGATGCTGTATTTATTTAATTAATGCTGCTTATAACGCTTGCTGCGTGTGCTCCTGTGTCTGCCTGTTAGCAAAATATCTCATCAACCATCCGGCAGATACGAATAAACATCTACAGTTGATTAACATTTGGAGTTACCCCAATCCAAGATGGCCGCCACAGCTAATCATCCTAGCCAACACAAAAGTGGCCCTAACTCTGCGACTTTTACAGACTTTGGATCAAAACTTGGTGTGGTAGTAGCTGAGAGCTGCACTCAACACATACCTGAAAGGTTAACGAATCATTTAAAATCTTGCAGTAACTCACGAGATTGTTTACGAGGGCTGACCTTTATGCATTTCTTCATGAACTCCAAGACTTTATCTTAACTTTGCATCTTTTTGCTTTTTGTATCGCAGTTGAAAAAATGACCTAATGTTTCTCTTTCACTGACAGAGTTGGGCGGACCAGGTAGTTCGTTCGAGGGTCGCAAAGAAAGCCCGTGCCATGGAGACTCAGGAGTCTTTGTCCCTGTCTGTTGTCCTAAACTCAGGACATCGGATGCCCGTCCTGGGTTTAGGGACCTACAAGCTGTGTGGGTCTGAGGAAGTGTTTCAGGCAGTGGATGCCGCTCTGGCCGCTGGCTACAGAGCTTTCGACAGCGCAGCTGTCTACCGAAACGAAGCAGACTTAGGCAGAGCCCTGAGGGAGGTCCTACCCAAATACGGCCTGACCAGGGAGGACGTGTTCATAACCAGGTGGAGAGTGATTATTGACTTTTTGACTTGAACTGACTTGTTGCAGATCAACAAACCGACTCTCCTTTTCTCTCTCTAACTCAGTAAATTGAGCCCTAAGGATCAGGGAGAAAAGGCCATGGAGGGCGTCCTCCACAGTTTGTGTCAGCTGGACTTGGGTTACATTGATCTCTATCTGATCCACTGGCCTGGCACACAAGGACTGCCAGTGGCTGACCCACGCAACCCAGGTAACGGGCAGATTGCAGCTGGAAATGTTGGAAACATTTGGGTTTTGAAGTCACAGCATGCAGTACGGACCGGACTCTTTGTAACGGGGCGTCGTTTCACTCACATTTCTGTTTGATTCCAGGAAACCGAGCTCAGAGTTGGGTCACACTGGAGGAGCTGCACGGTCAGGGGAAGCTGAGGTCCATCGGAGTGTCCAACTACACCCCGGCTCACATGAAGGAGCTGATGCAGAGCTGCAAAGTTCCTCCTGCTGTTCTGCAGGTAAGTCAAAGGAACGGAGAGAACGTTGCGTACAGAACAGCTGATCTTGTTTAGGCTTTATTTGTGGGTGGGTTATTTCCCCTCCAGGTGGAGTTTCACCCACAGTTGTGCCAGTCGGAGCTGAGGAGTTTGTGTAAAGAGTATGGAGTTTGCTTTCAAGCGTACTCCTCCTTAGGAAAAGGAGAGCTGCTCACTGAGCCTCTTATTAATGAGGTGGCGAAGAACTGCAGTCGCACACCTGCACAGGTA
>JAVKLF010000142.1:3080838-3100921 GCA_034783495.1 Millerichthys robustus
TTTTTTTCTCTCCTGGCAGGACTTCGTCTCAGAGCTGCTGGATAAGATCCGAGGGATGCAGAAGCTCTCCACGCCTCAGAAGAAATGATGGCGGCGCTCTTCATCGCCCCACACGCTCCCCCACCCTTCACCTTCCTCCTCGCCCCTCACCTCTCGTCTTCCTACCACACCCCACGTTTTTATTTTTATTATTATTATTATTATTTGAATTTAACTTCAGATTGAAAATCATGAAACTTTGGTTTGAGCCTCAGTTTTTCTCTCTTGTTGCCTGGATTCAATCTGACGTCACTTTTTTATTTGTTTGGAGTTCTTACGTTCATGAAAATGTAAAAGTAATTATCAGCAACGAGCAAAAAGTCAAATCTAAAACGGGCCGGTCTGCTAAGGTCCAGGCTCCCCCCCCCCCGTTCTGAATTCCCAGGCAGCCACCGTTCGGCTCTCCTCTGCCTCATCCAGCTTCTCTTCCTCCCATCTGTCTGAGGAGGAGCAGGAGGGGAGCAGAGATGTGCAAATACTTTCAAAAAAGAACAAGAGTAAAAAAATAAAAAAGATTCCACAGCCAGAATTAAAACAAAGAAAAACAAGTGCAAATCTGAGGTACGTCTCAAATTGTTTCAACTTAAAATGATACAGTTGTCATTTTTAAATATTTACTTTTTTGTTTTTTAGTTTGAAGGTTTTTGTTGTTGTTTTTAATTTTTTTTATAAACGGCCGTTTTAGGGTCTCAGTACTAACTTACCCCCCCCATCCTAAACAGAGGCATTGCTGCAGCGTTGCATTTAAAGACAGTTGTCTTTTTGTGCGTCTCTTTGAGGAAAAAAAAAAGAAACGATATGCACTGTGTCATTTTTGGGAAGAAAATCTGGACCTCTGACCGCCGCGGTTTACATTTCGAGCCGCACCGAGGAGAATTTGATGCCTGGGGACAAAAACAAGCCATCGTGGTCGGAACAGAAAGAATCAGATTTTCGTTTCGTTTTGTTTTTCCTTTTTTTTTCTTTCTTGCAGCATAAAAACGTCAGATTTCTTTCCTCAGATGTGTCGTGCCGGTCGGTCGCTGGTTCTGAAGCGGCTGAACGTTGGACCCGTTCGGTCCGTGTTGCTAAATGCTAATAGTGTGTGCGTTGCTACATAATGTACAGCAACATCTGTCCTAGTATGGAGTGTTTCTGGGCCTGTATATTCTGCTGTTGCTGTAGGACAGATCTGTTTTTATCAGTATGGGACTGGTTCCTGTTTTTAGTCGTTCTCACGCAGTCCGAACAAAAAGCTGCCTTTTTTAAGAAACAAACAAAAAAGCCAATTTGTCCTTTTTGTTTTGAATAAATTGATCAAACGGAGCGGCCACCCCCCCTGCTTTGAGAAACAGGAGTGACGTCGTCGTTTTAAATCCTCCTTCTCCCCCAAACGCCCATCGTCTCAGAGATTAAAGCCATCCGGTTCTGATCCGACCCGGTTCAGAGGGTTTAGGTGTTGCCGTGACACCAGCTATTTTTAAAAAACACCCCAAAAAAACTCCTGCAGAACTTTCTTTTACTGCCTCGCCTTTTTCTCTCAGCATTCATCTTCATCCTGCTGCTTTGTCATTTTCTCCTTCATCTTTTTTTCTTCCTTTAAGTTTCTTTTGGAAAAAAACAAACAAACAAATGTTGCCTTAGGTATAATTTATGTTACACAAACCAAAAAAACAACAAAAAACAGGAGGATTTGAAAACAGATCGACGTGGAAAGAGTCTCTCCTTGTTTTGAGATTTTTTTTTTTTTATTCTTTTTATTTTTAGACGTGTTTTAATACTTTTAGACCTTGATTCAAGCGGTTCTGTTTAGGTTTGAACTTTTATCATGACACTCGCTGAGCCTTGGATTAACCTGTAAGTTGGACAAAAATCCACCCGGACGAGTTCGGTTGAGATTGTTGATTGTTGCCTTTGTTTTCTTTCGTGGTGTTTCCAACCCGAACTTTTTGGTTCTGATCGGTCCGATGTGAGTGGATTTTTAAAAGACTTTTATTTCTAAATGCAGGTTTGGGTTCTACCTTCTTAGACTGTTACTGACGAGTCAGATTCTGTTTTTGTGTTATTGTTGTTTTTTTTTTTTACTGTTGGCAAATTTAGGGGAAATAAAACTTCTATATCAACCAATTAGGATTGGGCCTGACTAGACGAGCTAAAGGTTGGTTCGGTGGTGGTGTTTGTTTCTTCTTTTTGACAATTATTAGATAAAAGACATGTAGCAATATGAACAACAGGTTTTGTTTTTGCCCAATTTTGTTACACTTTTATGCAACTTTAATAATAAAACATTTCGAATAAACATTGAGTCGATCTGTTTTATTGTGCTGAGTCAGCGTTCTCTGTTGTTTATAGCTTCTTCTGTATGATTTTCCACAAACTTCTGTAACATCTGTATCCAAACATCCTGCTTATTCAGGAGTTTGGTGCTATCAATTTTAGAATTTGAAACTTTCATGCTTAATTATTTAACCTTTTATTACCAATATTTTCTCTATAGAAATGCATTAGGATCTCTTTTAGCTGTTTTGCTGACTTGCTTTTAGCTACTGTTTTGATTATTATTATTTAGTTGTAGCTTTGCTAAATTTTAGCTTATGTTCTACTTGTCTCATCTTTAACAATTTAGTTTAAACTTTTCTTTAATTATCAGCTAAAATGCAAAATGTGCGCTGCCTTTTAAAGCAGATAGTTTTAGTTGCTTTAAAGTGGGATCAACACTCATTCTGTTGATCCCAGAATATATCAATTTTACCCAATAAACAAAAAAATTGTCCAGTATAATCAAATTAACTGCAATAAACAATAAAAACTGTCGCGTTGTACTTTATGCTAGGTTGTGATTGGTTGGTCAAAAGCGTTCCTACGTTCTGATTAGTCAGAGAATTTCCGGGAGGTTGCTGCTTCCTATTGGTCAGCAGACCTGAAACTACCGGCGTTGATTGGCTGGGCACGCGGGATTGTTGAATCCGGCAAAGTGTCGAATTGAAGAAGAGGCAGTACGAGGAAGTACTTTTCAAACATGGAAACACACAAATAAAACTCGAACTTTTAACTTTCTGCGCCTCAACGTTTAAACCAGGTGAGCAGCTTTCTCTCTCCGCTCCAAAAGCGGAGATGATTTGTTCACAGAATGCACCGCCCGCCCGCCGAACGGGAGGACGGTGTTTGTTAATCCGGTTGTGCGGTAAAGAAGATCAAAATAAAATACGCTCCAGTGATTCTCGTATTTATACACATTAAATCGCGGATTATATACTTTTCTGTCAGTCGCTCTATCGGTTGGGAGGGAAAATGTAAATAAACAAGTTGTTTAGTATGTAAACAACATGACGAGCAGGCAGTCTTTCTCCCGCTGTGTTGTTTCAGTGTTAGCTAGTGTTGCACTTGACTTCGCTGGCTCGATTGCCGCAAAATATTTTAAAATAAAAACAATAGGACGAGATTTTGTTTTTTCCTTCAGGGCTCATAAGTAAGACAGACAGTCGATAGAACTGACCCCTGTCAAATTTGGGTATTTAATTAACTCAAAACATCCATTGTTACTGTCGTCGTTTAACGTTTTACTCAATGACATCACGGAAGCTACCGAAAGTTAAGCTAGGCACGACCAAAACCTGACTTCCGGTTTACAACAAAATAAAATCTTTTTAAAAAATTTATAATTACATTTGACATTTTGCCTTAACTTTTATTGCAGTGTATTTTTTTAAATGGTTTGAAATGCAGAAATGAAGTGGGGATTTTCTTTGGTCAGTTTATGAGAAAATACGTTATTTTCTGTCTTTAGCAGAAATTGCTTTACTGACGTGATTTGTACCTTAAAATGATTGATTTCTCTCAGTTTAATGTTTTTTCTTGTAATGTTTGCCTCCTTCACAGAGTGAGACATTTAACCTAAGTCTACCAAGAAAAACTTAGAACTGATGTGTAGTTTTATTCCTCTAATGATCTTTAAATAAATGTCTTGGGCATTTTTCCCCCCTGTAGATATTTTGTTGAGCAGATAGTTTTGTAATGTGTGCACAAACTGTTGGTTGTACTAATCTAATGAATGTAGAACTAATTTATACTACGAAATTATTGAAGTGACTGCAACATGCATTTCCATTTCCAATACTAAATAAATAAATAAATTGGAAGAAAATTTATAAATTTTTTAAGGAATTTATCAGGATTTTACCCATTTTTGTCACATAACTGGCATTTTATTTTTTTACCTTGAAGTGCAACAGGAAGTGACGACAAAGGGGAACTCTGACTCTTCTTCATCTCTGATTGTGACTCAAAATAAGAAAGAAATCTTTGCTGCTGTCTGTGTTATTTACATGCAGGCGTTCCTCTTTTATTTTCACTTCCTGTTACTGCACTTAAAAAAAACTGAAAGTGGTCGTCTGACCTCATGTCTCCAGCTCACCATGCCTGCCCAGCCCCCCGAGAGGGGACCAGAGGAGGAGATGGAGGCGGACAGAGTGTCGCTGCACCTGGAGGCCAATGGAGACGTGGAGGAGCCGAAGGAGAACGAAAGAAGAGGAGGAGAGGAGACCATGGAGGAAAGTACAGAGGAGAGGGAGAGTGACATGGAGGAAACTGAGGAGGAGGAGGAAGAGGAGGAGGAGGAGGAAAGTTCAGGTAAAAAAAATCAAAGTGAACCTGTTTATTTTAAAGCAGTTCTAAACAACAATATACTTTATTATTTTCTCTTTTCCTTCTGTGTGAAGAGATGGACGATGAAGACTGCGAACGGAGGAGAGGAGAGTGTCTGGATGAGATGATGGATCTGGAGAAACAGTTTCAGGAGCTCAAAGAGAAGTAGGTTGTTCACAGCAAACAAAATGCAAAATAAAAAAAGTTTATTTTTCCCGTTTCTAAAGGACAAGCAGTGCGGCGTGGTGTAAAGTCTCAGCTGAGTCTAAATCCAGTTTAGCCTCAATAAAGCGTCACAGTTCCTCCTCAGACACCAAAATAAAAACTCCAAGGCGGGTGGTGGAGGGATGAATCTCAGCCGTCTCACTGTAATGTCCGAGGAGACGGAGAGCCGCCTGACTCCGGCTTGTGATTCTGTCGCAGGTTGTTCCGGGAGCGGTTGAACCAGGTGAAGGTGAAGCTGGATGAGGTGCTGACAGGCAAAGCTGGAGAATACAGAGAACCTCTGGCTGCTCTGCAGAACAGCATGCAGATACGAACACAAGTGGCAGGTAAGAACGCAAACAAGGAAACACGTCTCCTGTTCAGTTTCCAACTTATTTTCTGCAGTTACCACAAATATCAACCTTCTGTAGATTTTTGTATCCTTTCTGGACTCATTTCTTAGCTAATCTGGTGTTTTGCTCTGCAGTCTGAGCTCATCAGTTCTGCAAAAAAAAAAACCTCCAACAAATATTAACCGCAGACCGTTGATCAATAATTAGCGTAGATGCTAAGTTAACATTGAAAATGCCGTAGAAAAGCTAACATAATTAGCTTTGTGTTTATCGATGGACATTTATGCACAAATCAAACGTTTCAGAATCACGACTGAAGTCAGTCGTGTTACGATAACTTCATTTATTACTTCCGGACAAATATTCAGTCAAGAAAAGGTGAAAAATGAGAAAACCCCACAGCTTTACTGCAACATGTTTCTGCTACAGGAAGCTACAGCGACTCTGCTGACTGTCTGAGAGTCGCAGCACGGATACACGACCGCTAAATCTAGCTTGGCCCTTTTGAAAATGTTTAAATGGAAGTTCTTTTGGAATGATTAGCTCTAAACCAAACCATTTTAGTTTTGCCTCAGTAAAAGGAACACGTTTGGCACAGATCAGACAGATTTGTCTGCTATGTTCAGAGGATTAAAAAAAAAACAAAACAACTCTTGTTCTCTGCGTCTGTCTGCAGGAGTGTACAGAGAGCTGTGCCTACAGGTCGTCAAACACAAGCATGAATGTGAGCTGCAAGGAGCGCTGCAGCATCTGGAGGTGACGCCGCTTCTTCTTTCAGCTGTTCCCTCCGTCTCACTCTGTCCCCCCGTCTTCCTGTCCTGGCAGCTGCGTCTCTAAACATCCTTCTACCAATAAACCCGCTGTCCCTCCTCTGGACGTGTCCACACCGTCTCAGTCCGGTCTCTCTAAGCTGCTCGTTAATCAGAAACCGTTGTCCTCTGTGCTTCAGAGCGAGCGCTCGCTGCTGTTCGATGCCATGAAGGCGGAGCTGCTGGAAAAGATCAGAAGGCTGGAGGAGGACCGACAGAACACGGACCTGACCTCGGGTAAACCTTCGTCACACGCTGATGTTTCTGTTGGCACGAAACAAACCGAGCCGTCGGTTTATCATCGCTGATAAATGATCTTTCATCCTAATTTACTCATCTGTTCATCAGAACAAAACATATCTGAACTTAAACTGAAAAACGGAGGAACTGAGCTAAAACAAGCAGAACACTAGCTTAAAGCTAAAAGTAACAAAAAGCTAGTTTAACCTAAAAATATCGAGATGCTAGTTACAACTAAAAGTGGCTAATGGCTAGCTAAAGCTCAAAATGGCAAAGATGCTAACTAAAAGTAGGGAAAGACTAACTAAAAGCTAAAATGGCAAAAAAAAATATTTGCAACTAAAAGTAGCAACATTTTAAAGTTAAATTAACTAAATGCTTAAAGTAGTATAAAGACAGATGAGTTAGTTTACCAAATAAAATTGCGACGAGAAGTTTGTGTTTGAAGGAACTTGAAAGATTTTCTGTGGGGAAAATATTTAAGTGAAATATTTTGCAAAGTTTGGAGCTAAAAATAAGTTATTTCACTCGTCTCCAGAAAGAGCTGAACGTTCTGAAACATGAAGGGTTAAAAAAGCACAAAGTTACCAGACGTAGCTTGGTTGCAAAAAAAGACAAACGGTTGGGAAACCAAGCTGTTTGTATTTAAATAAAGTTTTATTTCGACCATTTTTCTGCTCTTCCAGAGTGGAGTGATGAGATGAGGAGCAAGAAGTGTAAAAGAAAGAACCTGCTGGGTCGTTCAGACAGGAAGAAGAAAGTTGCTCTGGTGTCAGGTAAAAATAAATAATAAAAAGTAACAGTTATTCTGTTAAACGTTCAGATAAAAAACGATGTTTGTCACAGGGCCGTTTATCGTCTACATGCTGAGAGACATCGACATCCTTGAGGACTGGGCTGCCATCAAGAAGGTACTAAAACAACCCATCGTTAATCCCCTTCGGACGTCTCCTCATTTGAATTCTTCCTGTTTTTCAGGCTAAAGCGGTTCTGTCTCCGCTCAAAAAGAAAGTAGAACGTGAGTTTGATTCCGGCCTCAGCCGCGTGCCGTTCGAGCGCGGCTCGTTTTCTAAGTCCCGCTGTCCTCGGTGTGTTTCAGAGCGGTGATGAAAGGCTCAGCAGAGACGGCGCTCACATTCCCACTTCCTTCCACCGACACGTCGGGTTTCATGACTGAACCTCAGCAGGACCCCCCCCACCCCACCAGCTGCCACCCCTGCTTGTTTTATTATGTTACTATTTAAAACACGTTCTTAACGACGTGACGTTTATGTATTTATAGAATGATTTATAACGATTAAAATTTTAATCTTTTATGACAAGTCTTCTTGTTCTTTTCCGTCAAAATAAAAGTGCATCACGTGGATGTGATCGACGTTTGGATCGTACGGCGTTGCTTTTTTTTTTTGGACTGCCTGCAGTCCTGACCTCAACCCACCAAAGACCCGTGAGATCAGCTCGGGGCGTTCTGTTCTTTCCACAGCGACCAACACAACCACGTTAATTCTCTCACCACAAACGCTGGTTGAAGAATGTGACGTCATGGCAGCACGCGGAGGAGCCGCCAGGCTGTTGTGGCTGGGTATGGTTCTTCCACATGTTACTGAGGCTCCTGTTTGTTTAAATGTTTGTGTTTTTTTTTTAATAGGCACAACCCACATCTTGAATTCTAAAGCTCAACTTATGAATGCGTTTTCTAAGAAACGTGGCTCTATTTAAAGGGAAATAAACAGACATTTTAACGATATAAGATTTATTACTATTAGAATTAGAACAAAAACAAATGTCCTAACTTACGAGTTTAGTTTAATGGGACCTCAGTTGTTTGTTGGCATCTTAAAATAACGATTTTTAAAAATGTATCCCTGTTATACCAAATGACATGCGTAGATTTTACGTTTTTGATCAATAAGAACTTTAATTTATAATATATAAGCGTAAAATCAAACCCCTCCTGTATTTCACTAACAGATTCCTCTTTTCCTTCTGGGTGCTGCAGTTTGTTGCTTTCCTTCCATCCTCCCCGTCCCTCCATCTTCTCACAGCTGCTTGCTGAGTTTTCTTGCTTGCCTCTCTTTGGCCTCGAAGGCCGCCTTGGTGTCCAGGAGCTCGTCCAGCAGCCGGCGGATCCGGGCCATGTCGAGCTGGGCGGCCTCGCAGTGCTCTCTCAGGGCGGCCGACTCCACCCTCAGCTGGGTGGAGGTCAGGGAGAGCTGCTGGCTGCGTTCGCGGCACTGCCTCTGCATCCTCTTCGCGTCGTTCAGGAGCGACTCCACGCTCGCCGCCACCGAGTCGATCTGGGATCTGGATATTTCCTGAACAGGAGTAAAAAGGACTGATTGGATGTGCTCGTAAAAAGGCACAAGTCTCGAACAGACGCCGAAAAGCATAAGTTCGTGTCATCAGGCAGTTGCCAGAGCATCTGACCGTCAAAACAGTGCTCCGTCAGTAACGGAGGTGTCAGTGGGAGGTGAGAGGACCAAACTACACACCCACACAACTCGGGAATGGCCCTTCTCATTCGTTATAAAGCACTTTCTTTTTATTTCTAGTACTTTCTGTTAATATCATTTTATTTCCTTCCGAAGTCTGTGTGGATTTTCAGAACTCGTATCAGACTCAAAGGTTGTCTGTGAGAAGTCCAGAGCAGATCGACGGGTTTAAAACCGAACATTTGATCTGAGGGAAGCAGCTTAGAGGCTTATCTTAGCGTCCTGCTCTTCTTCTTCCACCGAGTTTAACGCAGCGTCTCTTTCTAACCTGCAGGTCTGAAAGAAGTCGGAACGTCTCACCATGGATTCCAGTCGGACTGATCTCGAGCCTTCTGGTCTTCCTCTGAAACTCGAGTTTGAGGCTTGAACCTTTTCTGTCTTTGTGCTCCTGGATTTCCTTCGTCTCTAAAAAGAAACAAGAGAAAACCTCCTTTTTAAAGGTAGTTTTATCTCATGCAGAACCAGTGAAGAGTTCCTCCTCAACTACGCCCAGCTTACCTTCCTGTTGCTCTCAGAGGCAGCGTCAGACTGGAGGGAGGTCAGCTAATCCACAGATAACAGTTGGAGAATCAATCTGGATTTCCTCAGACCGCCTGCACGTTGGCCTAATTATGTTCTTTATGCTACTAAAACTTATTTGTGACACGTGAAATCTCCTTACTTTTTACAGATTGCACGTTTAGAACATTTTTCATATAGGCACGTTGCCGTTTTATTACTTGTGCAATGTATTCTAGGGAACTCTATTAGCTTTAGAGCTAACATATTGCCAAATCTTTATTAGCATGGGAGCTAAGGCGAAAGCTAAAAAGCTTCCATGAAGCAGCTCAGTTTTCGTGTGGAAACTGAAAACATGACTCCTAAAGCTTAAGCCAGTGAGCTGAAACTTTATTAAACATTTATAAAAGCACACACACTTTGTTAGCGTTCTTTAAATCCAGCAAAGATAACGTTTTAATTCAAAATACTCGAGTTGGGAGTGACTCTGCTCAGATATTTTGCTAACAGACGACACAGGAAGATCCATTTGGCACAATATTCTAGTTACAAATGTGTTTTTTAAAATAGCGCCACCAGAGGGAGACATTTTCTGCTTTTTACTCTTAAACCTTAACAGACTGAAGTGATTTTATTTCAACTTTTGCTTATTTAAGATGAAAAAAAAACATATGCTAATATCTGTTACATCTCAAACTTGTTTTGTGGTTGTTTTTTTCCATTTTTTATTAAAACAAAACTAGTTGTGGGTGAAAAGAAGCAGTTTCTCAGCAGGAGTTTTGAACAAATTCAGACATTTAAACTCAAATAGTTTTGGCTCATTGAACAAATATTTAAATCTTTGGATTATGCAGCTTCAAACCACCAACTGCGCTTTTTACCGTCCTCGTATTTCTTTTTTTTTTTAAATTTTTCAGTGACTTCACTGCGGCCTGGAGGGAGGGTTGAAGAACGGCTCGGTCTCAGCGGCGGTCGTGGAAGAGTCGCCGAAGAGCGCGCCGGCCGGCGTCGCGATCGGATTGGAGCTCCGCCTCTGCTGGACGAACACTAAAACCGCGATGACGAGCCAGAGGAAGAAGTTGACCCAAACTGCCGTCTGAGGAGGGGTAAAGAGACATCGGAGAGTTTCAGTCTTTATCCTGATCACGTTCTGAACTGAGAGGAATGTGTAAATAAAATCAAAGTAAAACAAGTTTTGGGAGAATCTTTAGTCGAGCGAAGCATGTATTTCCTCTGTATTTTAACGTCATATAAAAAGAAGATATGTGTGCATTTTTTGTAGGACTAGTGTGGATGGAGAAAAAAAAATTACAAAGTAGCATAAACAGGGTCTGAATCTGAGGAGCTGGCAGAAAAAAAACTATCAAACTCAAGGCCTGCAGGCCAAATGTGGCCCACCACAGGGTTTTATGTGGCCCATGCAACCGTGTCCAAAATGTTCGTGTTCTTTTGTTCATTTCTTTTTTCATAATTCCATCATTTTTTCCCGCTGCTTGAGCTAAAAAAAAAAGTGACCGTTACTGACGAACACAATGTTTATTCCGGAGTACCAGAAGTGGTATTTGTACCACAGACTGCTGGTCTTGGAGGAGTTTATCATGATGTTACGAAGCTCATCAAAATCCCTCGGGGCTGAGGTCCGAGGTGAAAAACTCACCTCTGATTTGTGAAGGTTGCTGTAGAACTTATCTCCTTGAATTGGACTGGCCCACTTTTTACTCTGCGCTTCGTCACAACTTAAAGAAACAAACAAACTCAGAGTTACGGAGCCAGAGATGAAGGGGAAAATCAAATCATTTAACCAGCTTGTTTTATAACATTTGTTGATTTTTACACATTACATTAATCTGTTTGTATCTGGGTTTTTTGTGTTTATGATCACAATAAACGTGTTTGTGTCACCTTTTAATGTCTTTAAGAGCGTGCTCAACAGAGTCGCAGAGCGAGTCGCGGCCGACCTTCAGCACGCAGCCTGTGACGAGTAGGAAGAACAGGAAGACGCCAGAAATGACCAGGATCAGGTTCGTCCACATGCGCTCCCTGAGAGGGGAGAGGGGGGGACACAGGAGGAACAGAGAGAGCATGAAAACAACGCTGTGAAGGAAAACAGAAAGGAAGGAATACATTTCAGCTTCTGAGAGAATCGTGATGAATTCCAGACACGTGAAATCACACAGAGGGACCTCACTGCCTGTTAGTCGTCTCCATCAGGAGACCACACAAACATCAGAAATAAAAAATAAATCACTCTGAAATCACCGCTTTTGTTTTGAATTTGGCGTTTAGAGGTTATTTGACATAAACTTCCTGATAAATTGCTTAAACTTTTAAAGAAACAAAACTACTTCTGGTGTCAAATAATATATATATTTATTTTTAGAAAATAGTATAGATCTTTTTTTAAATGTCGATTTATTATTACCAGCACATGCATAATCCCAACCCATCCCCAATCCACATATGTCAAACTCAAGGCCCACGGGCCAAATGTGGTCCGCCACAGCATTTTATGTGGCCTGTCAGAGCTTCAAAGACACATTTAATGTCTTTTAAATAAGAGCGTGCTGCTAAGAGCAAGTCAGCACTCCCGTTTAAAACACAGATTATTTGTACTACTAGGTGGAGGTGCACAGGGTTCAAAAGTAGCCAGCAGCTTCATTTAGCTGCATTTTCACAGCCCAGTTGTACTGGGAAGTGGGAATTTCTCATTTATAAGTCATAAACTGAAACTGGAACATTCCTCTTGTGGGTAAATGAAGAGTTTAAGATGGCAGCTACTCACCACAGCTTAACAGTGAGTAAAACTCTCTAACTTTCACTTTTAATATCCATCCATTATCTGTTACCCGCTTCTTCCTTTCAGGGTCACTGGTGCCCATATCCAGCAGTCACAGTGCGAGGGGAGGGGGACACCCTGGACAGGTTTGCGAGTCCATCCCAACTTTTAAAAGTATTTCTGTATCATTTGTTTCACATTTAGTCAGTCGTACATGTAGTACTTTTCAGTGTTTATAAGAGGACGTGTTAAATCATGTATATGCAGGAAATACCACATAGAACTCAGTTATTGTTTGTTAGCGGTGCTCAGCTGTAGCACCGAGACGTTTCGCGTTTAGTCAAAGTTAAACACAAACTAACAAAGTTAAATACCTCGGTAATGTTCATGAGGCCCTCCGTGAAAACAAATTGACACCTAAACCTGACCCCAAAAGTGGCATTTCACCACAGGACCAGTGTAAAAACAAAAAAAACAGTCAAACACACACACAGAGAGAGAAAAGCATCATTTCGTCACCTTGTCACGTCTCCGTCCATGCAGAGCGTGTAGACCCAGAACAGAACCAGGGAGAAACACACCACGGCCACCATGATGGAGATGGCAGAAACAAAATAACACAGAGAGGCAGAGCTGGACGACGAGACTTCGAGGACGTCTCCTGTTGCATTGTGGGTAACCTGTCCGTACAGCATACACACACCTCCAAAACTACCCTGAGAGACAGGAAAAAAAAAGAATTACAATTACTGTTAGAAAGTTACACGGTAAAACGCACGCACTGCGTAGTTGTATTGGCGACGAGCCGCCGGGTCACGAGACTCGCGCTTGCACGTTCGCGCGCGCCGTTTCCTGAACACAGCTGGTGTCAAACATCTGCATCTAGTTCAACTTATTTAACGTCACCTCCCGTTAACGGGTTCTCAAACAAGCGCGTCGTGTCTTCATGAGCTGGGGACGGAACAGCAGAGGCGTTCAGGTGACTCCAATCAGCAGGAAATCAAAGTAGCGTGAGAGCGCGTGCCAGTTCTTTAAATCTTCTAGCGCAATTATTATTAGCGTTTTTAATTTATCGATTTGTGTCACCCGGACTAAAACAACGCTGGCATTAAAAAACGCTAAATACATCACTTTAAACAAACGGAGTCATAAAAAGGTGCGTTAAAGCTCCATCAAAAGTAAACAGAGTTTTCGCGAGTCCACCCGGAAGCGAAAGTAAGAGTTTCTTCAGTTACATTCAAAAACAAATAAACAAATGAAACACCAGACCTGGACGACAGTGAGAGACGCGGCGGTGACGATCCCGCAGATAAAACAGCTGGTGTACACGGCCAACTCCAGCAGCAGCAGCGGCGACACCGCCATCATTGCCAGCCGCCCGCCCGGTGGTGTGTCCCGACACGGACCGGAGTCAAGACATGCGCAGGAAGGACGGGGCACTTCCGCTCAGACGTTTCAAAATAAGATACTAGCTAGATGCATAGAAAGAGCGATATGTGGATAAATGTTATGGTTCTCCTTAAAGCTTATTAAAATAAGGTTTAAATTTTTTTAAAAAAGAAGCCATTGGAACATCAGCCAATGCTATGATCAGAGTTTGTATTTAATGGTTTAGAAATATGTAATTTTAAAATTAGACTTGGTGTGTCTGTTAAAAAGCTGGAGGTTGTCCCCTCCAGTCATGCTACATCCTGAATGCTAAATCAAATCTTGTGACTTGTCATCTGACCACACTATTTGTTTCTGTATGTGAAAAAATGGTAACTTTTTTCCATCTGCATCAATTCACAATAAATAAGTTGCATAAATAAGTTATTAATTTGATTCAAATGGTTAAACGAGGTAAATAAATGTAATAAAATGTGTGTTTATAACTGAGTGTTCATCTCCAGAGACGAAGCAGCGTTTCACTTTAATTTGCTGATAGGTTTAAAACATCAAAATTCACTGAAGACTGAATGAGGCACAGATCTACAGTGAAGAATAAAACATGCACACTGTACGATATGAAAGAATAAGAAATGAAAATCAGAGATTACAGCGCAGAATTTAAAGCTGGGGAACATTCACTTTCACATCACAAATATTTATAAGGAGGAAAAAAAGTACTTTGTTTTAGGTAGAAGAGTCACAATACACAAACTCGAATAATATATTTAACTTAAATTTAGTAAATGTACAAGTGTCCTATTTAGTTTGCCATCACATTAACAAAAATAAAATAAAAGCACGTAAAGATAACAGAACAATATTATTTCAAATTCAGTACAGTCTGCGTGTTGACAGGTTTACAAGTAAAATAAATTGGTCATCATGCACAAAAAAACTGTAAAATAGTTGATTGCTGAGCAAAAAAAACCATAAGTAAAAGAAATTCTACAAGTATCACATCTTTAATTTAAAAAAATACCCTAAATCATTTCTAGTATTGTACAACTGACCAAATACATTTTACAACATTGCTAACAAATGTTCATATGAAATATTTAAGGTGTAGTTTCTCAAATAATCACAAAAAAGCAACTTCAGAAGAAACATGATGAAACAGAAAAGCACACTGATGAATCCAAACACAAGGCAGCAAGATTTATTTTTTACTGAAATGATGATATTTAATATTTGATAATCAATACAAACCACAGCTAATGGAGAGCAGTACTGACTCATTTTAACTGTTTGATTTGGTACATTTTAATAACAATATATTTTTTTGTAGATTTAGAAGAACCAAACCTTCTTCTAATCTTCTAAAATAGAATTAATTAACAGTTCTTCTGGCTTTCTGAATGTTTTATTTTGTTTGTTTGTTTGTCTTTGGATTCTGGCTGCTTGTTTACTCATTTATTGTCCAGCAATTGTAGGCTCAAGTAGGCTCAGGCTTTTATTTTGAAAGCTTTTGTTTTTCCATCTAAGTAGACTCTTAAGGAGTTGAGAGACACAAGTCACTCCAAGAAACATCAGCTAACCCTAAAATGAGTACAGCTGAGGTTTAACAAACAAACATTTCTGCTGAACTGAGCAGGTAGCCTTCGGGACAGAATAGGAGTAGAATGCAGGAGAGAACAAATCCAAAGAAAACTTTTGAAAGACGTTCAGAAAGTCTGGAGAACAGGACTCTCCAAGAAAAAAAAAAAGAGGGATGACTTCTGCATTTTTGCACATTATTTTACATTATTTGTATTTTCTTATTTAGCCAATAATTGTTGCGCTCAACTTCGAAACAGATGGAAAATCTCAGCCATCTCTGCAACGAAATAATTAGTTTCAGCTCTCCGGCTGCAGTAGCTCTCCTCTTCAGGAGAGTTTTATCAAGCCTGCGTAGAAACACGGTGATTTCACGAGTCAGCTGACCCACCGAGGAATGTTTGGAGAAGGAATTCCCTCTTTTTGTCCATTTAAACTCGACGACACGTCCGCAGTGAACGCCATCACGCGACTCTAATTTGAGCACGCCCAACGCGCCTCCCTGTTTGCCATCGCCTCACGGTCCGACATGTTTTACAAAAAAGAAATCCTTTTGATAAATATGTTTTTCGAGCATGCGTTGGAGTTTATGTACAAGGTGAGAAGCGGTTCAGGCCTCAGCCCACCGGACAACCGGGCATTCTGAACGCGTCTGGCAGAGGGCTGTCGAGCTTACAGATGATTTTATAGATTCCTTTCTTCCAGCAGGGGTCGCTGTCCCTCCCGGTCCAAATGGCTGAGTAAAACTCCCTCAGAGCCACCTCCGACACCTCCATGAATCTCTCTGGAACCTGCGGACGGAAGCAAACAGTGAGTTTATTTTACATATTCGATCCTTTTAGAAGATAAATAAATAAATCACTTCGACAAAAAAAAAAAAAAGACTCGTTAGGATGCAGATAAATGTTTCTAAACTGCGATCGAGAAAATCCAGTGGGAGAATCAGAACACCAATCAAAGCCTGGAGGTCATTGCTTTTTGTTGGTAGTATTTGTGGATGGGAGGTACAGAATTAGCTGCATATTTAAAGGGTTTTGTGGTTTTTCACTCTTTACTTTTCACAAAGAATGGTTGGGCACTGAATGGTTTCGTAGCCTTCACAAGCAACACATTACCATGCCGTACACTCAGACAAAATTTTCCATCGCTTTTGCTTGATGAGCTCTCATTGGTAATAAAAAAAAGAAAGAAAAAAAAGAGTGTCTCTGATGTGTTTCCACATATTTCCATAATTCAGCATTATTTATGTTCTAAATTTCAGGTACGAATGTACAAAAAAAAAGGGTTGTATTTTCCCTCTTTATAAAAATAAAACAAACAAAAAACGTCCCACCTGACACGTCTTACCTGGTAAACGTTGCTCTTGTTGTAGTGCATGTTCAGGATGCGGTAGAGCTCCGTGTCACGACCCACTCGCAGCTGACTCTCTCTGCTCAGACGAGGCGCGCCTTCCCTGGTTTGTACAAAAAAAAAACCAGTTTGAAGTGTTCTTTAACGTCCATGCAAACGTCATAACAAACCTCACAACCTGCTAAAGAAAACAATGCTACAGACGAATAAATTGATTGGTTTTAAAACGTAGACAGACGTCTGCAAAGAAAAAAAAAAGAGTTTCCCGTGATACGGCGCTCAACTGGACCCACCTGGTGAGAGCGTCGCGCACGGCCTGGCGTGCGAAGCGCTCCATCTGAATGTAGAAGAACTCCCTGAAGTTGCTGAACCATTTGATCATCTGAGACGTCACACATCGGTTGAACTAGAGAAGCAAAACAGAAAAAAAATAAGACGTATATAGAATCAGTCATTAGTTGTGATCGTCTTCTTGAGATTGGTTTTTGACGAAGGCAGGAATCCACTTCCAACATAAATTTTATTAACTATATATTTTTGGAGGACTTGGGCAGGGCCCTGAAAGATGTCTTTCTGGAGGACTACAACACCCATGAACCAGTCTGTGGACTTTGTAGCCTTAATAGGGTGTGACTGTGAAGAAAGAAAGGTTCCAGTAAAAGTCATTGGTTGGGATCTGCCAACCTTTCAGGAGATCCACACCAGCAGGGTGAGGAAGCGCGCCGGCAAAACCACAACTGCCCCCCCCTCACATCCTGGACATCGATTCAGGACCATCAAAACCAGAACCACACGACACCCCTACAGCTTCTTCCCCAGAGTTGCACTCCTCAACCACAGCAGACACCTCACGTTCTGGTTAGAACTTAATCTAAGACTGAACTAAACATCCAAACATCCACCGAACTGTAAAAAAAGAAAAAAAACATACATATTGATCATCTGCCGGATTGTTGATTTATTGATTCTGTGGAAATACCATCTGGTCGCAGGTTCGATCCCTGACAGGTCAGCTCAGTTTCACTTGTCCTCACCTTCATCAGGTTCCTGATAACCCCCTCCCCCAGGCCGGTTAGCTCAGTTGGTCACAGCGTGGTGCTAATAGCGCCAAGGTTGCGGGTTCAATCCCCGTACTGGCCAGCTTCATATTACTTGTCAAGCAAAACGCTTTCAACCCTGATCCACTTCCAGTTTCTGTCTATGAGGCTGCCTACTTTTAAGGCTTAAAACTTTACTTTTTGTTTAATCCTATAGTTAGGCTTATGTTTCCGGAGTTATTCCTTAGTTCTGATAAAGGGTTAGACTGCTGGAGAACAAACTGACCACATTTCCTCACTCTGCTGCTGTCTTTTGTCAATCTCCTCTCCATTTTTTTGTTGTTGTAATTATGTCCATCAGAAAACTGTTTTTCTTTGTCTCTCGTCCAGTGGAAAGTACACCTGGACCGGGTCGTTCTGTGTCTGTCTGTGTCTCTTTCCTGTTTGTTTTTGTACACTCAGCTGTCCCAGCACTGTTAGCTCGGTTGAGTTAAGACTGAAGACACGTAAACACCATCTGCCCACTACAGGGATTGAACCCGCAACCATCATTAGCACCACACTCTGACCAGCAGCAATTCAACACCAACGTTGCTGGAAAAAAAGTAAACGCAGAACCTTTCGTTGACAAGTCTGTCCTGCAAAGTTCTTCGTTTGCTGATTTTCTTTCCCATCTTGAGCACTTCAGCAAATAAAAAAATAAAAATAGCACACCGGCCAAAGTTTTGTCTTTTTATGAGCACACTCCTGTGACCTATAAATATAGAGAGCCTTTTGGATTCACATACGGAGCCGTTTTGTAGGTAAAAGCTGTCAGTTTAGACAAACATTGTTCATCACCGTGATGGGACACACTAACCTTGACATCAGGGAAATATGTTTTGAGTGTGTTGGAGCTGGGGTAGCGGGTGTAGAAGAACATGAGCTTTGCTTTCTTCAGGTGGCAGGGAGACAAGCCTTCCTGAGTGTACACATGATGCCAGTTGAGGAAAACAACACCAACACACACAGCAACACAAACACTCCTTAATGTTGTTTCTTTTCTATCTCGCTAAGAAAAACAACAAATAAAGGATATTCCTCCGGCGGACAGGTAGAGATCCCCTCCGTCCATCCCTCCTCTCATTCCTCCATCTCCCCGCACCCCTCTCTCCCTGTCTCTGCCTCCGTGGCGCGTCAGGGTTTGATCCAGGTGACCGAGCAGAGGGAGCGGGGGGAAGGAGGGGGACGAGAACTCCAGGAACGGGTCCGAGCCCAGGTAGTCCTTGCGGGACGGGCCCAGGTGCGAGAGCTGAGGGTGGTGAAGCGAGCGAGAGAAGAGCTGCTGCATGGAGTAGTGCAGCAACGGGAGAGGAAGAGGGGGAGGCAGAGGAGGGGGAGGCGCGGGAAAGGAGGAGGAAGACGAAGAGGAGGAGGAGGACGGGTGGAAGGAGGAGGAAGAGTGATCCTTGGATTGAGAAACCGGGGGTAAGAGGGGAGGGTGAGGGAGAGGAGTGGGGCGAGGTAACGACGGGTGATGAAGAGGAAGGCCGGGGTGAGCGGGATTGAGGTTTGAGGAGAGAGGAGGTCCGAGGAGCGGGTAGGCCTTTCGCGTGTCAGGTGATCTGGGAACGGCCAATGGCGTTGGCAGATCTGACGGCTCGGAGCGACGTGGCGGTCCAGGAGGAAGGCCTCCCCCGTTCTGACCCTGCTTCTCTCTGTCTCCATCCACTTTCTCCTTCGTTTCCTCCACCCTTCTTTTGGTTAAAAGTCCGGTCCACCCTCCACTCTCCTTGCCCCCGTCATGTCCCGGATCAGACGGGTGCAGGGACACGGCGGCGGGGGGAGAGGGAGGAGCCACGTCCGTCATCTCCATGTAAAGACGGAGGACTCGGTCGATGACTCGGGCCACAGCACTGCCCAGCTCCAACTTCAGCGCCTGAGCGAACTTCTGTCCTCCTTCCTCGCCCTCATCTTCCATCCCTCCATCCCAGTCTCCTCTCATCAGCCCCCCACAGTCCAACCACAACCCCGATCCCTCCATCACGCCATCCGAGTGTCTTCCTCTTCCTCTCTCCAGCCGTGCTTTCCTGTCTCCATGCAGCTCTTCTTTTTGTTTGTGGAAGTTGTTGAAAGGGGAGTCAGAAAGAAGGGAGAAGGATTCCTTTTCCATCTCTCCACCATCGATGTCCTCCTCGTCGTACATCCCTCCTATGATGTCCTCCTCCTCCATTAA
Organism: Millerichthys robustus; assembly: GCA_034783495.1. Taxonomy (NCBI): domain Eukaryota; kingdom Metazoa; phylum Chordata; class Actinopteri; order Cyprinodontiformes; family Rivulidae; genus Millerichthys; species Millerichthys robustus. The sequence goes on from JAVKLF010000142.1 coordinate 3,100,439, forward strand.
TCCCTCGTCGCCTTCATCGCTGTTACCGTTCTGACGCTTCCTTGTCTCCTCCTTCTCTGCCATGTGCTTTTCTCCAAAAGCCCTCCACACTTTCTCCTGCAGGGCCTGCAGTCTCTCCCTGGCCTCCTCCAGCTGCTCCTTCAGCTCCTCCCTCTCTCTCCTCCTCCCTTCGCGCCTCTTGCCCGCTCCCCGCTGCGCCCCCTTGTCGCTCTGTCGGCACTCCAGCTTCATCCTCTTCACTTTCAGGACGTCGTGCCGCCACTCGGCTACGAGCTCAGCGTCGCCGTGCCTCTTCTTCGCCTCCAGCAGGCCGTCCTCCCTCTTCAACGCCTCCTCCGCTCCCTCCATCTCCCGCTCTAGCTGTCCAACCGGCGTCGCCCCGTCATTTTCATCTGCACCCCTGTCTTCCAGGTGTTTGCTCGGGTTTGCAGTTAGCACCCCTCCGATCCCCCTGGGGCCTCGGCCCGGCTGGAGGAGGTGGTG
>JAVKLF010000142.1:3178430-3190543 GCA_034783495.1 Millerichthys robustus
TTCACATCTGTGTGAGCTCTAGATGTTTGAACCTGCTTGTGTGTGCAGCCTCCATGTTTGTGTTTGTGTACGTGCGTGTATGGCAACATGGCTCCTTTGGCCTGGCAGTAATCTCTCCCTGAACAACAGGACAGCCCATAATTACAGCCCGCCTTGAGCAGATGGCACACAATGATCCAGAGATGGCTCTATCTTTTACCCCCAGTGACTACTGTACCAGCCTCTGTGTGTGTGTGTGTGAACTCTGTAGCCTCCCCTGGACATTTTAAATTATGTTTGTTTTCTCTCTCGATGTCCTACTGGTGTCGACTAAGCAGATTATTTTAACTAATACTTAGTTTAAAACCTCCTTCTCTCCCTGCCACAGATGAGCTATAAGAGAAGCACAAACTGATTTTCCCCCCCTCGAAGAATGGTCAAAGTTCATGTTTTTGGGATTATTATTTCACCAATAATAAAGCCTTACAATTTAAAATGCACTGAAACAATGATTCTGGCGTTCCTGAATGCACAGTGTCCGTAGATATTGGTGCTCAGAAAGGGTTTGGTATGATTCTCAGCAACTACCACATCAAACTGTGGCTCAGTATCTGTGATGAGCTGTTGTGGCCATTTTCAGACATTTTCAAACACAGGTGATTAAATGATGGCCTTCCTTTCAAGAGGATGTGCAATAGGATCCCCCCCTCCCCCCTCAATATGGCACCGAGTTACAGGTTTTTTTTTTCTGTCACTAAAAAAAAACCTTAAAGCACTAACTCTGCACTTACATTTTTAGTTTTTTACACAACTCTTCTGATCTCCTTTAAGCTCAGCGTCACATTTAATTTTTGATAAGTGTTTTCTGCCTCTCTAAACCCACCTTTCCCTGCTAGGAAAATAAAGTGGATGCCATTCACCCCGGCTACGGTTTCCTGTCGGAGCGCTCAGACTTTGCTCAGGCCTGTGCAGATGCAGGAGTGATGTTTGTCGGACCGAGCCCTGAAACCGTCCGCAAGATGGGAGACAAGGTGGAGGCTCGCTCCCTGGCCATCGGTGCAGGTTAGAGGAATTCTCGTCCTGGATTTATTAGGTCAGAGATTAGTTGGCCATGGAAACAAGTATTGATGCTTGATTGTTTTGTGCAAGGTGAGGTAATTGCTTCACCCGCTGCAGCGAGAGCTGAAGTTCTGTTTATTCTAAACCTTGATTTGAACCCTAATCTTCTGGTATAAAACTGCACCTTCCCTGCTTCTGTACAGGTGTTCCAGTGGTCCCAGGAACAGACGCGCCCATCGCCAGTCTGCAGGAGGCGCAGGCCTTCGCTCAAACTTACGGTTTCCCCATCATCTTCAAAGCAGCTTATGGAGGCGGCGGTCGAGGCATGAGAGTGGTCAGGGAGTACGAGGTGAGAACTTAATATTTAAAATACGCTGAAACATCCCACTGTCACATCGTTCTTGTCTTACAAAAAGGAAAAACAACCTGTGACGTTTGTTTTTCCACTTCAAGTAATTTTAAGGTTTTTCTTGATTTGGATTGCTTGATATTTACCACCCGGTCCGTTACCTTCCAAGCTGTCAATCACACACGAAGTGTTTGCTCGGAAAGCGTCACTTAACCCGACCGATTAGAGATCGAGTCTCGATCATTTCCATCAATTTAACTTTATTAAAAAGTGTCTGAGTTGGATTGAGGGGCTCCAAAATCATCTTGGTGTAGAAATGATTTTGAAGCATCGAAAAGCTGGATTTATATACAGTTGAAATTTGAAATGATACAGTCTGTAGATTTACATGCATGAACATGATTAGGAGGTAGTTTTCTATGAGCCAGAAGTAAAAATCTTCAATAAAACGTCATCAGTAAATATACTTAGTAGATTTCTTTGTTGTAACATTACTTCTTGGCAATAAATCTTGTATTATTGGAAAGCTTGTTATTTTGCTATTTAAATGGTGTCACATTTGTAAGGAACATGCATTTGTGGACTGAGCAGTAGAGCTGAGGATATGGGTTGTGCACATGAAAAATTTGCCAAATCTTCTCTGCCAAACAGTTTATTTTGCTATTTACTTGTTTTGAGCTTCTGGATACCCCAGGTGCTGCCAATCAGATGTCTGGTATAAGATTTATTGCCAAGGAGCATTGTTACAATAAAGAAATAATCTACCAAACACAAATGACCTTTTAGACTCAGACTTTTGGATTTTTCTGTCTGTTTTCTGGTTCTGAAACTCGAGGGCTGAATTGAGCAGTGGTTCAAATATTTGGGACACATGAGTGTGCATTAGTGCTTATGGCATAGGCAGCTTACACAGTTTAGAAAAGTGCCATCAGTACAGGAAAGTTTTATACAAATGCTCATTTCTACTTGTCTTTTTAATTTAGAGAAGTCTAATTTTTTTTCTTTCAAACCAATCTGTACTACAACTAAGGTCTTACTTTCCCAAAGTTCTCAAAATTCTATTGAAATTGTAGTACTGTAGTTTGGGTTTGTTGGCTGTTGATATCCACTTCATTTTCCCCCCCTCAGCTGTATATGAAGGCCATCGTTTGTGCTGTGGAGATAAAAAAACAAAATAAAACTGAACAAAAGCTTCTGCTTTTTTTTTTTTTTTAGAATTTGCCTCCGAATCCTCAGGTCTTGTTTGATCTGTGACTCTGTTTAGGTGGATGATAACGCACCAAGTTTCCCAGCAGACCCATGTGTTGACATAAACAATCGGCGTTCTAAAGCAGTTTGTGTCTTCGATGTTGTGGCTGATTAGTATATTTTCTTACAGTTAAACGCACCAAAGCTTTAAACTGAACAGATTTCTGTTCAGCGTAAGCACTCTTTTGGGAAAGGCTTGTGAAAAATTCAGACTGGATGAAAGAAAAGTCTCAACCACAAGTTATTGATATCTGAAAACAGACCAAGGCAGGTCTTTTAAAAGAGACTAATGGCCAAATAAAACCAATAAAGATCATACGAATTATACTTTATGGGACGATTCTGTCACAGATATGTGTCTCAGCTGGAAAATGAGTTCCCTCAGGCCTGCAGAGTTACCCTTTATGTTTGTGTCAACCTGATGGTGAGTTAGTTGTTTTTTGTTTTTTTTGCACCAGTGTTATTGATTCTTTGGAGGAGAGTGTTCAACCGTATAAATCCAGCTGCTGTAGATTTCTGTCTCTGTAGTCTGACCCCGTCGAACTTTAAGGGAGTAGAAGTTGTTCTTGGTTTGAAATTATTTCTGCAGCAGATCATTGGAAACCATCCTAGCTTGTGTCTTTGTGCACATTGAGATTGTTTGGTGCATTTTATAAATTCTGCTTCTAAATGTACGACCTAAAGCTGTGCAGTAAATTTCATAATAGTCCTGAAAAAAAAACCTCCAACGGGTCCAGCGGGCATCCTAATTTCTACTGAGGCCCACTTGAAAATACCTGAGAAAAGCTCATCACAATGCAGTTTTTTTTTTTGAATCTTCGATTTCTAAAATAATTGTCGCAGCATTTTGTCTTACGTTTTCATACCCGGGTCCTCCTGTGCAGCCGAGTAAACCTGTGACCCCCGAGATGTGCGTCACGGTGTGGTCGGAGTCAGACACGTGGTACCGCGCTTTTATTCTCTGATCCGTTGAACTGGCAGCGCTGCATCGCCCCTCCAGCCTCCCGAGTCATGAGCCGGTGAAAAGAACGACATATTCTGCGTTCTAGTGCGGTCTAATTAATTAGTTGTTGACATTTCTTGTTATTCGTCTGAGTCACAGGGGTCCCTGCAGCGTGTGCAGGAATGATGCTAGGAAATTGTGAAGAGACTTCTCTGTCCTGTCGGGGCCCGAAGCAACAACGTGTAGGTTGACTCTAGGTTCATTAAGGCAGGTAATTTGTATGCTGAGATAAGTACGAGCTTAACCGTTATTTTTATAGGACAAGATCCAGATTGTCGACTGATTCGAGGCAGACTGATTCTTGATGACTCTTTTCTGTTTTGATGCACTTTCTGGGGGAAAAAAGAAAAAGGAACAGCACGCATCAAACGCTTCAAAGCTCTAGTGGCAAAAAAAAAAAAAAAAAGACAGCCTGATTGGACTGATGTGTGAGAATCACAAACGGAGCTCTCCAGATTTTAGTCTGTCAAAACTCTTCAGTCATCTGAGAAACGACAGGTGCGCAAATTGGTTTGACAACTTTTCAAAGTCTGTTACCTTTTTGATTGTTTCGTCAGCTGCCGTCTTCAGTCTGTGTTGACTCTTTAGACTTTGAAACGAGGTTTATTATGTTGCTTCCACGTTGTGTTTAAGAGCGAAATAAATTGTTTGTAGACCTCTGTAATCGTCTATTATTTTATAGACAAACCTGCATCTGTGTCTGTCCAGATGCTCTTTGATGTAATGAATATGAACAATTGTGTTGATTTTTACGGCGCCTGTCTGGGGCTATTGGATTTAAAATAAATAAATAAATAAATAAAAATCTCATGTTCTCTAGATAACGTAATTCTACAGTGTAACTTTTTTAGTTTTTGGCTTATGTTTAATCTAAACGGTTTATCTTTTATAGTATTTTGAAATAATAATAAATAAGCAGGACATAATCATCATACATTTCTTTTCTAATCATTAGGAACTGATGCATTGTGGACCGGCTCACATGTTTAGAAGAAACCAGCAAATTTTCCTCCACTAATTGGAGGACGAGGTGTTCTCAGAGAACCAGATTTATGTTGATTATTACGAGCACTGCATGCATAATTTGAGTAAAATGCCACTGTTTGAGGGACTCGAAGCTTTAAAGCGAGTTGTTATTGCTGCTGAATGTCGTCTACTCCCTTTTAATGGCCTTTATTTAATTTGATCAGATGTAGAACAAGCACTGACATTTAAAGTAAACGTACGGTTTTAAAATTTCGGCTGAATCTGTGAAATCTGCAGCCTCCCCCTTTTTTTAATGTCATCTTTGCTCGGATTTCTGAGAAAAAGGACGTGGAGGAGCGTGGTTCCGCCTTAAGCGCCGCTGACTTGTACAGTTGCCTTAGAAACCTGATCGTTTCACCTCCGGCTGCATCTTTTTCTCAAGGCTACGAGATGACGTCTGAGGATGAGCTGGAGTTTGTTCTCCCAAAGCTCTGGAAGGGAAGCGTGGTGTTGACTCAGTGTCGCTCCCCTCGCGCCCTCCCCGGAGCGGAGACACTGGGTCGGTCTGGCAGCATGTCTCGGGCTGACAAACACAGATTGAGCCACGACCTTCAACATGTTGGGCTGTGATCTATCACAGATAATGTGTAGAATTCAGCTCCCCGAGGGCTCGGAAACACGTGTGTCAAAATAAATGTGGAATGTGTGTGTGTGTGTATACATATACGCTATGTAAAGTTGTTACTTCTCTGCTGTGACTTGCCTGTGTTGCATGAATTCAAACACAAATTGTTCTTCGTTTGTCAGGAACTAGAGGAGAACTACCAGCGGGCGTACTCCGAGGCCCTGACGGCGTTTGGGAACGGAGCCCTGTTTGTAGAGAAGTTCATTGAAAAGCCGAGACACATAGAGGTACAGATCCTTGGTAAGTTCATTCTGTTACTTCTGTTGTTTCTTCCTTTTTACGATTTCTGTTAGGTGTTTTGAGTTTCTGGGTGTAGCACGGCGGCGGCGGTGGTTAGCGCTGATAACCACGTTGGGTTAATTGGAACTCCAAATTGTCTTTGCCTTATTTGTTTCCTGACCTATAAAAAACACTGGTTCATTTAAGTAATATTTATCTCGCTACGATCAGTTGGTCTAAAGCTAAGCTGTATTGGGCTCGGCCCTGGAGAGACTAGCCTTTAGCTCGTCAATTTGCTCAGAATTAAACTCAATTTCTCCAAACTGAGATCATCCCAAGATCTATTTACAACAGGTAAGATGATATGTCATGTTTTCCACAGAACCCCACTCCAAAAGACCTGAACTATTGCTTTAGACGCAATTAACTCAATTTCTTATTTCTGTTTTTTCTTTATTCAGGTGATAAATATGGAAACGTCATCCATCTGTACGAGAGGGACTGCTCCATTCAGAGACGACACCAGAAGGTGAAATCTTCAGTTTGAATTGTTTTCTGTGACACAACGAGAGCCAAATGACTTCAAATTTATTGAAACTGAAACGAGAGTTTTTACAGCTAAAAGAAGCAGAAAACTGACTAAAAGCAGAATGTTGCAAATGAGAGCTAAAAGTAACAAAACGGTAATTAAAAGAAGCAAAAGGATGGCCCGAAGGAGCAAAATGCTTGGCAAAAGAAGCAAAAGGTGAATGCTGATTCACTTAGTTGTTGATTAAGTAATGAAGCAAAGACCACAAGCAGGAAACATTCCTGCAACCTCTGCTGTTTGCTTTTTAAAAAATGAGGTCATGTTGGTAACACATTACTGATTTTATGCACATTCTGAAAGCTCTGAAGTATCTCAGCTGTCAGCAGCAGGAGGGTGAGCAGATCTTATTCCGGTTAAAGCCTCTGCTGATGGTAGAATATTGGACGTGTAAAAAGAATAACACAATCCTCCAGCAAATCACTTAGTTTTTTTTTTTCATTTTTTAGGTGGTTCAATTATCTTCTGAAAGACAATCAAGTTTTTACTAAGATCATTTGAACTGTAACATTAATGCATTGTTTAATTGTCAGAATAACAAATGGCTTAATGTCAGATTAAAGGGACAATAAAATTACTCCAGTAATTGTAGCTGGGTATTACAAAGCTTTCATTGTTTATATTTTATTAAACAGTGTCACCTCAAAGACGTTTTAATCGGGCGTTTTCATCACTTTCATCCTTCCACTTTAATGAAATTATAAATGATAATCATTTTAGTTGTTCTGTTTACGCCGGAGCTGCTGGGTTTTGACTTTGTTAATCTGCCTCCCCTTCTGATCTGAGATCATTTTTTAAAAATAATTTCTTTTTGAGCAGCAATAACTGTTGGAAATGGATTTCGAATGGTTCGGGGGCGGTGCAGCGAGGTCTCTGTGTGCTATTCAGGCTCAGAGTTGGATCTTATTTTGGGATTAGAATAAATTTCCTACATGTGGTCTTCATTTTTTTTAATAATCATGAGTCATAATCAACGATGAGCCATGAGTTGTTTTTGAAATGTTTTGATGTTAAAAGTGGTGGAGTTGTGGTACTAACCCATCTGTCAGATCAGATACAAGTCTCTGTTACAAATACAACAAATCTATTAAATAATTTGGAAATGTTCTGGGTCAGATAAAGGGAAATGACAACAAAATATAATTTTACTAAATGATGGTTGGTAAAAAGATTCTTTTCCTGTTTGTCATTGGCAAACTGGGGGAAATTTAGTAATTTGGGTGGACAGTAACAAACCATTTAGCATAAACAAGTACTAAAAAGGCAGCTTTGTGGTGTGGAAAAAAAGTCACTCTGGTAATGAACCAACAATTATTTTCCAACTGAGGCTTTTTTTGTGGCTCCACACAACCTTTTTAACATCTTTCCACTCATTGCTGTGATTTTTATGGTTTTAGGTTTTACTACTCTCACCATTGAAAGATGCACTCTACCAGCAGATCTAATGAAGGCATTTAACACCTGGGGTGTTTTTAAAATGCAAGAGTTATTTTTTTTTTTTTTTGCTCAGTAGAAATTCAAAACAGACAATTCTGCTGTAGCAAAATGTCATTTTAAAACAAGCTATTACAACTAGTCTGCACTATATCTGTGACGAGCGTGAGTTTGAATTTTCTGTGGTAGTGTCCTGATATAAGATCTTGTTGGTTTTTCAGGTTGTGGAGATTGCACCTGCTTTCCAGCTGGACCCTCACCTGAGAGACAGACTTCACGCTGATGCTGTTAACCTCGCCAAACAGGTACGATTCTGTCTTTAATAGTCGGCCACAAAGTCTTGAGTTGCTCTTCAATTTAATTTAAAACTACTTTTAGACATAAGTATTGGTAAGTTGGAAACGTTACGATAAAATGTTAAAACAGCTGGGATATTCAGATAATTCGTTTTCCCTTTTGTTTCTGATATAAAAGGGCGTCCTGAGACTTTTGACTCTGTATTTGTGAAAAAGATGTTCATAAAAATAAATTTTGTGCATGAGATTTATGCCAGTCAACATTTTGCATTGGAAGTTGACGTTACCATACTCCTGCTCTTCAGTCTCCTTCGGTTCCTTCATCTCTTACAGGAACGTGATGCAGACATGTTGATTCAGACTAATGGAAACGCGTCTGAAGGGGTTTTATTCCGTCAGGTTTTCACCCAGAAGGCGTAGCTGAAATGGATCATTTGTCTGGATCCCTTGAAGTATTTTAAGCGCTGGATGCACAAAATGGTTATGTATCAAAAAGAAAAGTATCCATGTGGCAGCAGCCTGATGAGGCAGCTTTTTCACGGCGATGCGGTATTTTTCATGTTGAGACAGGTGTCAGCGTGTTGAATGTACAGTCAGTTCTGACCACATGTTAACAGATTGGTAGATGGGAGGAAAAGGCTTACTGGGATCTGAAAAGATGTTCCTGGCAAACACTGAAGCACTGGACTGCATTCAGTAAGTCTGAGAAAGTTCTGTTCTTTTTACTCCCTTTCATATATATTGCTTTGCAGCAGATTAAATAAATAAATGCATGTAACAGTGTTTGTTATTTAATCCATTTTTAAGTAGCTAGTAGTAGGTGGTAGTCAGATATTGGATGTTTTGGGACCCACAGTTGTGTCCTGATCCCACTTTTGGGAACCACTGGCTTAATGGAAATGCCCCTCACCCATTACCTCTCACCATTACCATTATCAGATATTTCATTTTCCTTTGTTTTGTCTAAAGTTAGTGTCCTGAAACTTTAGACTCACTCTGTATTTTGAGAACCAGTGAACAGTTGTCAAAACAATTGTTTGATTCACATCTGGAACTGATACATTTTAATTGACCGCCACCACCGGTCGACCATAGCAATCACAAAAATGACTTAAACTCAGTCACTTTTACCGATCTTGAGCTACAGTTTGTTGAGGTTTTTAGCAGAAAGTCTTTACAACCAGTACTCTCCAATCCCTAACCATCTTTAAACATTTTGTTTCCAAAAGCGGCAGGCGATATGCATTCCTTCAAGGAAGGCTAGTTTTAATGTTATAGTTGACACCCCATTGTCACCGGCATGTTGGCTCAAGTATGACAGCATCAGTCGAAAGTCGAGCCTCATCGCTCAGAAGAGATTTCAAGAAATGGCCTTTTTGGTTAATGGCCCAGATGACGAATGGGGGAGATGTGGGAAGGGAGGAGTCGGAGAGAAGGATGGTGATTTGACACAGAAATGACCCTGATGGTACCGATGGTTATGGAAGAAAGATAAAAACCTAATGCGGGCCTCCGCTTATGACCTTGCTGCAGCAGTAGCTTTTCTCTGTAGTCCTCTTACTGCAACATTACCCAAATCATTTTCCCACAGTGACAGACGTCCTTTTAAATGTATTTAAAGTTAGCAGAGGTAAGATTTGTGTCTTTTTCATTTGAAACATGAGTTGCACATTGATTGAGATGCAGCATGGAAACCTTTGCCAGTCGGAGCGCGTCAGGCTTGAACATGAATTCATTCAACTTATTTATTTTGAGACCGCCTGAATTCACTCACGTACAAGGACAAATTTCTGCTTCGTCACTGTTGACACTTCCTGTGTGGGGACTATCAACTATTAAATTAAAATACAATACAGGAGGGCTGTTAAACTCAAAATGTTTTTTTAGAACATGCATAACCTAACAAAGAAAAAAAATTGCATTTAGAAAGACGCATCTTTTAGTATTTATTAGTAACTTACTGTCTATAATCAACTTTTTCATTTATTTTTTAGAGGTGCATTTTATGACAATCCAGAAAAAAAAACTCTTTAAAAATCTTATTAGACTTTAAAATAGGAAAAGAATACAGCAAAAAAATTATAGAAGTCTATTTTATTTCCACATCAAAATGAAAGATTACTGAAAAATTAAATTTTCTTGCTTGAAAATTTGCCAGCTGTCAAAAGAACAAAGCACTAAATCCAGTGGCAAAAAAGGAAACCATTAAACTATTTGACATTTAAAGTGTTACTTTTGGGTACGATAGTTAAGGCCAGATTTGGCCCGTGGGTCTTGAGTTTGACACTCAATACAGGATTATTACACATCTGTAAAATGTTGATTTTTGTAGCAATATTGACAGTATTTCAATTATATTGGTCTAATTGTTGTTAAAATTTCCTCTAGTTTGTCGTTGACTTGAATGTGAAGCTAAATGTGAGGGACTGCAAAGAACATTTTGTAATTTCATGAATAATTTTAAGCTTTCATTTTTTTGTTGGTTACTTTCCATCACTGTTTCCGTTCTGTCAAAGTACTACCCTTGAGGTTACAGGCGGGTGAAGTGAGTTTAGTTTTGCCCCTGAGGAAACGGTTAAAACGTTCAGTTTTGGTTCTGAGTTTGCTCTCAGAAGTAGATGGTGATACACAAAGTGTTGGACTCGAAGCTTAAGGATCAAACCTGCAGCATTTTTAGGTTATCACCAGAGGTCTCACTTTCTATTCGCTTCCTTTTCTTTTTGCCTCCTTCAGTGTCACCTCCACCTCTCCTTCTGTTTTTGTACCTCCCTGCCATGTGTGTTGACTGCACTCCACTTTGAGGGAGTCCCTACAGTGAAGGTTTCCACCTCAGAGCCGTGCTCGGCTCTCTGCAGGTTTAAAAAAAAAACAAACTCTGCTCTCCTAAGCAGAGCATTGCATGAACTTTGGCTCTTAGTGTGGGAATATTAATCAGCGTATACATATTTCACAACCTCCACTTGCACATATTGTGCAGAGGATTTATTATTTATCGTGAGTTCTGTTGTTACAGAACAGTATTTCCTTTGCATTTCAAAATCAAATCCCCTGTTTGCTGTCTTTTACCGTCCTTCACATCATGGCACAAGTTCAGGCCAACGTGTCGTCATCCAACATGTAATCTTTGTTGGATTCCAGAGATTTTTGGCTTGATTTGGCACATTTTTTCTTCCTTATCAATCAAAATAATTTAAAAAGAAACGGGATGTATGTTATCCATCACATCAAACTGAGGATCGAGTCAAATTAGATCAAAATTTCCTAAGCACATTTTCAGATTGCTATCCTTTCGAGAAACATTTTGATGCATTTATTTCAGATATTTCAATTAAATGACCCTCTGCTAAGGTATTCATTATATTTTGACAAAACGGATTTGTTGCAAACGTTTTAACCAAAGCACTACAGCCACCTGTTTCTCCACAAACCATTTTGTGACTTAATCCTTGGTTCCATGTGATGGGTCACATATGTTTATTTATAGGAGATGTTTTTGACTGTGTTTTGGAGGCATCTAAATGGGGAGTAATTTGTGCAAATGTCACTGAATAAATGTCAGCGTAGCACCCTGCCATCAAAATGATCACCGCCTCATATATCGTCTGGAGGGGGGGGAATAACATTATTCCTGCCCTTGAAGGAACAAAATTTCAAACCCTTTTGCAACATGAACCCTCTCTTGGTTCTTGTTGTTTAAATGAAAATATTTCATTTTGGCCGTTCTGTCTGAATGCGGTTCCATTGTTTGGTTGTACATCATCACTAATGTAGTGCAGGTTGTAACGTTTGCTGTGGAGGGACGTTACTAAATGTCTAAATGTAGTAAAACAATAGACATCTTTTGCCTTTTTTTTTATTGTTTGCATCACTGCGCTACCGTTTGACAAACGTTTTGGTCTTTTTCCAGTAAATCTTGGAGCTATCTTTGTTTCTCTGTTTGGCAGTAAACTCTGGTTCTCGTCTAAAGCCTCAATCATGTTTGTGCTTTGGCAGAGATTTCTGCTGAGTGTGTGAGCAAATGAGAAAATGCAAGTCTGTGATCTATTAAGATTATGTTCCTTAAATGGCTCTAATGAATCTGGTTCACCTAATTCTGCAGTTCAAACTTGCTTAAAGCATGGTTTTTATTGGATTTACCTTAAAGAACACACAAGTGTTTATGAAGAACAGTTGTTTCAGTACAGTCCTCCCAATCTTAGATATCTCTCCAATAAAACTGACCATCTAATTTACTAATTATGTATTTGAGCAAAATAAAACCTGTTGGAGTGTAGCACTCAGACCTCACC
>JAVKLF010000142.1:3273176-3288049 GCA_034783495.1 Millerichthys robustus
AGAACATCTTCATCCCTGAAAGAGTGACCGCTGGCCTGTAGATGAGTGTAAACTGCAGAGTCCTGGCCTGATGATGTGGCTCTTCTGTGCTGGGACATCATTTTGAAAATGAAATGAGAACATTTAGCCTTCCAGTATGCATTATGATAAAATATACTTTTTTTTTTTTTTCTTTCGGAGTTAGAAACCCAACATGCTGCGTAAGAAACATCAATAAGAAGCAGCAGTGTTTTTACGCTTTTAATCCATTTGAAAACCTAAAGACATTCAATTCAACAGCTTCATCAAGGCAATGCAACAATTCCATGGTTTCTTTTTTGTTTACTATATGTACACACCTAAAGACATAATTAGCTTTCATCTGAACCAGATATTTGGATCACAAGTGTTTGTACAGTTTTGTCTAACAAGCAGGATTTGTTTACATCCAGCCCCCTGTTTGAAGATGTCTTGTTAGCAGCCGTCGTTCTCGTTGAATCAACCTCTGTCTGACGTTGCTGGGCTTACAGTCAGGTCTGAACAGCTTGTAAATCAGATTCTATGCTTGTGTGTCCACCCAACCTGTCCTCCAAAGCCCCAAACAGCTTGTAGTCCTGTCACAGACATCTGGTTGCCGCTGACTCTAATGGCTGTACTGACGTTTAATACTACATGAGGCTTCGTGTGTGTGTGTGTGTGTGTGTGTGTGTGTGTGTGTGTGTGTGTGTGTGTGTGTGAGAGAGAATGGGCAGCAGGCGTCTGTGCTCAAGTTTTTTGGTGTTGGTGGTGTAAAGCTCTCTGTGCTTTTCCTTTTTTATGTCTTGTGTATCAAATGAAGCATGTCTTGACCCTTTTTTGTAGTTTTTAGTTTTTCTGATATAGAGTATGAAAATAAAAATGAGTCAACGGAATTAAAAGGATGATGTGTTATAAGAATAACTGACTAGAGGAGGTGAAGAACAAAGAAATTGACATTTTTTAAGTAAAATAGGATTTAAGTGAGGGGAGAAAGCGGGTGAGATGAAGTGTGATAGGAGGCAAAGAAAGACCAAACAGGCAGCTGGAAGTATCGAGTTAAAGTAGGAAGGACAACAAACAAAATACAAATTGAAAAGTTTGCATGCTCAGAGGCGGAGTGAAGGCGAGACGGGATGGTGGAAATAATTGATAGAAAATTCAGAGAACGTGTGGAAAAGATGGGAAGTGGAAGAGATCCTTGGCTGTTCATTTAGGTCATTAAACCTTCTTCTGATGCGTGCAGACTCGGAGGATTGGAGAGCCGATGTAGTCGAGCCTTTTGACGAACGGCAACAAGGAACTGAAATTAGAGCTTGTGTGTACGTGCTTCTCTGTGAACATGCTCGGTGTCAAAGCAGATATCGCTTGAAGGAAGTACACCTGCAAATGTACTTTGTGCCTCGGAGTGGAATTGCACAGCTGTTGTTCTGAAGTGCTAAAAGGACAAACACAAAAAAAGATGAGAGGGAAAAAAAAACTCTCAAAGAACAGCAAGGAGTTTAAATAATTTAAGAAAGGATAAATGAAGCCAAGGGATGCCTTAGGGAAACACAAAGTGGGAGACGGAGAGAGATGGATGATAGTTTTGTGAGATGGGAAAGAAACAGAACCTGTAGAGAGGCAGAAAATGAAGGTGAAATTGAAGAGATAGGAGGAAAATTGAAATAAAGAGATAGGTGGAGTGGCTGTAATGTGGTTTCAGGTACTTGTGCAACAGCTGTGAGTTGCCAGATGAGCTTTGGACCAGCATAAGTCACATACAGCCACAGGCAATAAAGTCTATCAAACCTGAAAATGTCAAAAAACCTCAGGCCTTGTCCACAGCTGGTTTTAACATGCTCCCTGTGTCATTCAATCACAAGTTGGCTAGCTCCAAAAACATCACAAAAGATGCATTTTAATGAGGAATGTGACCAAGGTCATGATTAAAATTCTGTAAATTTTGGTTTTGGGTTTGAATATATTCAAATTTTCTGTGGTAGTCATGTTTATACCGTATCCCAAGTAAGGATGGGCATTTGAGGTGAAAATACAATTTAACAGCCCTTATTTTTCTTATTGCACCATATAGCTTCTTCAAGTCAAGTCTGTCCAAACCCAAAAAGTCTATTATGCATGAAATGTCATTGCAAGCTTTCTCAGTGGTGAGGTGTCTGTCAGAGCTGTGGCTGAGGAGGAGAAAAAGGGTTCACAAGGTAAAGCTGGAGAAAAAAAAAACTTTATCCAGTCTTCTTAAACAAAAAGACTGATTAGGTTTGTGGTGGCAGGATCATGCCACGTAAACAAACAAAAGAGCAGATCTGATGGGATACTTTAGAGAGCCTGTGATCCACAGAAATAATCATAAAGTCTCACCACCCGTTGTCCCGTTCTGTCTCTGACACAAGCTTCAGTCTGGGCCTCCAGCACGGCAGACACTTTTACAAGCCTGCTGCATCCCCTGATTATTCCTGATAAGACCCGTATGCTGGTAGGCTTATTTCTAACAGCAAACAACAACAGAAAAACGTAAGATATGACATGAAAGTAGAGTAGACTTTCTGAGTTGGCTCAGATCCTTTACCGTGTGTAGTGAGATGCTGGAGATTTTATCATTCTGTGGTGGCAAGTACCGCCATCGTCGCACTGCTGTGGTCCGCTGGGGGCCGAGTCGGGGCCAGAGATGCTTGTAGGCTCAACAAACTTATTAACAAGGCAGGGAAAATCATTGGACAGAACTTGGAAACCTTGAAGTCCTTGAGGGATAAGCTGCTCTCCATCATCAACAGTCACAACAACCTGATAAATTAGGATTTTATTTTTACTGATACCATTTATTTACCCACGTGTAGTAATAAATCAGTTCTAGGCAAATGGTAATGCTGTACGCAGAGGTAAATGTTGTTCAAAGGAATTTAAATTGGGTACAGCCGCTATGTATGGAAATGAGCATTTGTGGTTTGTGTTTTAGGATGAGAAAATGCAAAATGAATAACTGCAAAGAATTGCAAATACAACCTAAAATAAGGTTCTTTTAAACATTGTCAAAATAGAAACTGAAATTAGACTGGGTAAGTTGAAAAGGGTAAAGACTTTCTTAACAGCATAAAAAAACCTTGCTAACCAACATAGAAAGTCTTTTGCGTATCCACTTGTTTGACGTAAAACATAAAATGGTGCCAGTAACGACTCCACTTCAGGCTCTAGGTTTCCAGCCAATGTTTTTGGGTTTAAGGCACCATTCTAGGTCTAGGCCAGGTTGACATTTTGATCTCTTCAGTAATCAAATTGGAAACAACAGAAAAGCTTTTGAGTACACATTAAAGCGAGGTGGTGTTGGGTTCTTGCAGCAATGAATGAATCATGTTCACTGACCATAATCGTATGCTGCAGGAATCTTGTCACATTTTTCTTGTTGCTTCTCGGCAGTTTTAGGCAAATCTTTATCTCCAATCTATTTGTGATCTTGAAAGAAGAGGATTGAGCCGAACAAATGATGCCAGATGAGTAAATCTGACCTGCCGGGGTGTAGAGACCATCCTCTGTTTGTGTGGGTGTCTTTAGTAATGCATGCATCCTCGGTGGAGATGGAAAAAAGAAACAACCTTCTTTTCACACAGGATAACCCTCTGCATGCTGTGTGAGAGTGAGTAATTACATTCGCTAGAAGAAACCTGACAGTAAAGCGCACGGCTTTAATCTTTGTTTTTCGTAGATCTTCTCCCGCTGAAGGCTTCAAGGATTTATCTTCACTAATATAATTAGGTTAATAATTCACCGGCTTTCAATGCGTTTGTTTTGATGCTGTGTGTGTTTTATAATGTGTGAGCGTAAACAGATGACTGTTTTTTGAAGAGTTCAGCTTGTTACCAATTTCCATGACCGGCTTCATTTAGTCTGCTCCGTGTGAAGAATACAAAGTCACCTTTTATTCCAGCTCTCTGGCACCATATGTCTTTTCTCTTTTTTTAGGCTTTAAAGGATCCTCCTTAGTTAGAGCCATTTGATAAATTAATTACTATAAATGGATGGGAATATTAATTCTGAATAACCTCACGATATCTGTCCAAGGCCTGCTCATTTTATTCCTATCTAAAATTAAATAAATGATCAATATCTTAATTAGGAAAATTGCAAACCTATGTGCTTCGGAGACATGTTAGAGATCGTCTTAGAGCGGCTTTAATTTAAAGCATTAAAGTTATTTGTTTCGGACAAATTATTATCTGCTAATGCAATATTACGCCTAATTCTTAAGGACAGGAGCAATTAGAATCCAGACATGGGCAGACTTTTTTTCTTTTGACAGAACAGAAGAGGGTGGTCAAATTGTTGAATTGTTAAATTTGGGAATCTAAAAACAACCACAAACCAGTTTAACTTTTGTTCTGTCGGCTGAAGCTCACACTCACCTTTTTTTTCTAAGTTTCTAAGTTGTGTGTGTTGATTCACCATCATAGACCAACTGTACCTGTTAACGTGGCACTTGTATTTTCTTCTTCGTGAAACCATTTCATCTTTCCCCTTTATTACTCTTCACCTCTCCATGTCTCTCTCTCTCCACCTGCTTCGTTCCTTCTGTAATCGCTACAATATCAGTTTGCTCAGACGCTGCTGTCTCTTCTTAAACAGACCTTTACGCCAATGTGAGTTTTTTTCCCCCTCTTGCATCAACTTCAAACCTACCTGTTCTTTCTCGCCATCATAAAGCAGTATCTGATAAAGCCATACTTGTTTAGAGCGGGAGTGGCAGATGGGTGAAAGTCATTGTGAAGGTAAAACATTTACTGGAGCAGCGGGTAGAAGCGGAGGGTTAATTGTTCAGGTTTGTGGGAGGTTGTGTTGCTTAATGAAGGGGGATCTATGATAATCTAGTCAAAAAGTAACTTTGTCCATTGTCCCAAATGAGTTGTACATCACAACTACTACCTTTCTCTTCTGAAACCTGTCGTGGGATTAGTGAGAACAAAAAGACTTTTGAATTCATGATTCAGTTTTTGAGGGAGCGTAAACATCAAACAGTAACATCTCAGAACAAATGCACTCGGTATTGGACCTGCAGTAAATACGGTATTGACGCAGGTTCAGGCGTTTTAAAATATTGATAAATCTGCACTGTTAGAGAATTTCTCTCTTGTTCTGTTATTTGACAGCGGTTTCAGATGCTTACTGTGTACCAACAATAAATTATGATAAAATGTTTTGACACCGGTTCACGAGTTCCCCTGAATCCCTCCACAAGTCAATAATGTGTTCTGAAATGTTTGTTTCTCGAAAACTGCAGGAGCAACTTTGGAAGGGAGTGATTTGTAATGTACCCACTTGGCAGACCAATACTTTTTCATCCACAGTAAAAGAAATATGCTGTTGACCTATGCTGTGGTGGGCTCGGAGAGCTCAAGTGATGGACTGAATGAGTTTAGAAATGGATGGGGGGGTTGTAGACTCCAAGATGCTGACAGAAAAATGAGTTGGAAATATAGAAACCACGAGGAGACATGTGGAGATTTACAGAAAACCTGATGCTGTGTAGAAGCTTTATCAAGACACAACTTGTGCACACGCTTGTGGAAGCTGCCGGTATAAAGGAGGGGTTTCCTGTTCTGGTCCCCAGGGACCACTATCCTACATGAGGTTTCTCTGGTCCAATGCACATCATTTGAATGAATGAGTGATTAACAGATTTCTGTGTTAATCACGCTGAATAAAGCAATAGTTCAGATACATTAAAGTGGGATTTTGCGAAACTTTAAGATCAACAAAAAACTAAATATCTTATGAATGCTTTTAAAAAACGTTTAGGTCCCAAAAATGTCAGTGTTTTATGCAAATTATTTTCTTGAGTTTTGAATTACACTGGTAATCTGTCAAAAGGAAATTTAAAAAAAGTCTTGCCCGAAGGGTCCCAGGTTGCACTGGAAGGGCTACAGCTAGTTGCTGCCGTTTATGGTTCTATATAATTAATGATTTAGATGATAAATGGCCTGAACTTATATTGCACTTTATGTTTATTTTAATTTAATATAAAAAAATCCCCTTAAGAGTTTTAAAATAGCAGTAGCATAAACCATTGTTGAGGTTGGAGTTGTTTGAAGATGGCAGCAATCCACTTTGGTCTCAGTCCTGCTTGAGCTAAGTGTTGGCTCATCAGTCAGAATTAAACCGTTTTTCCAAATTGAGTTTGTTCAAAGAGCTTTCACTAACTGGCAAGATATTAATTGTTCATAAACATGACAGAACACCCATTTTCACAAGATTTAAACTGTCTTTTGAGACGGTGCCCATAAAAACAAAAAGGATGATTCTGAAGAGATTTAAGCAGCTGTGTTTTTGTCTGTGTGCGCAAGACAGCAGGGAGTCGAATCAATGTGTTTTAAATCATTCCACTTCTTAAATTATTTGTGAATCTGACTCTCCAGAGTCTATAAAAGGAAAAAAAAAGATTAAATGGAAGCAATGACATGGTGAGAGTGTAAGAAAAGAAGAGTGGGATTTTCTTGTTTGACAGTGCCCTGGGCTGAACGAAGCCATCACCTTGACTTCAATTATTAACAAAGTACTTGACTTTCCATTCTGTTCTGCCTTTACATTAACTCTTCTCTCTTTTTTTGTCTTGCTTTTGTGGCAGTGCTTTAGAATATATTTGCAATAAAAGAGCAGTCTCTGTGGGATGTATCTGTGGCGCCATTTTATGTTTGTAAACCCAGAGCTGTACAGAATGAACACACGTTTATACATTCACAGCACACAGCATTAAATCACATCCTTAATTAGTTCATGTGAAAATGATGCTGCGCTGGCGACATGAGCAAAAATATTTTATTTGCAAATAGTTAATAATAAAAAAAAAATCTTCACTGTATTGAGTAATTTGCATTTTCATTGCTATTATTTTTCTGTAAAACAAATTCCATCTGTTTTTTTCCCTCCCGATTGTTTTGTGGATTCTTGTCCAGCTTTATATCCCATCTGTATGTTTGCTCAGTAGAGTGGAACAGCCAAATATCTGTCTTGCTACACTTTCATTAGCCTCCTGACAAAAGCAGAAAGGGGGTTGTGTCCACGTTTAAAAATATCTATTCAGTGTTTTGTCTGAATACTTGTGTGTCTGTATATATATATATATATTTCTGGCTGCCTGCCTTGTGGGATATGAAGCATGTACAGTCATGCAGTTACTGGGTTTGTTTTTGTTTTTCCAGCGCATAAAGATTGTTTTCACTGATCCTTAGCCTGTTCAGACCTGGCACTAACATGCACTCAGACTGATTCGGTCACATGTGGACAGCTTTAAATAAAACCGTTTACACCAGGCAGTCAAATCCTTCTGGAGCGATTGTGTCTCAAGTCACCAGCTCTACATGTAAACAAGCTCGTCGCTTACATCACACCATAAGCTGGGCAACAAACATCAAACAGGTCCCAAAAAAGATAACTATATTCATACAAGAGAACACTGTTGGGTAATGATGGAAAGGATGAGATTGGGGATACAGGCGGTTGAAACGAGTTTTCTCCGCAAGGTACCCGAACTCTAGCTTAGAAACTGGGTGGGAGGTTTTGGCTTCATTTACAGCCAACATTACCAACACTGCCAGCTTCATCTAAACTTAAACAGTTTTATTTAAGAGAAAAGGGAATTTAGAAATTTTTATTTCACAGAGGGGTGGCACGGTGGTTCAATGGGTAGAGCTGTTGTCGCTCAGTGAGAAGGTTGCAGGATTCGAACCTTTCGGAATAGAGTTTGCATGTTCACTTTGTACATTTAGTGACTACAAAAAAAAGCACAATTTCACTTTTGAGTGATCAAGTCTTCTGCTCACTTTTTCTTCTCGGTAAGTGTCACCACTTTGATTATCAAAAGTGTTGTGGTTGGTTGGTAGTTTCAGACCTAAAGACAAAAAAAATGAAAGCTACAGAGCAGTCTGAGTTTAAGTAAAGTTTAGTGCAAGTCTCACCCCCGGGGTTTGATGCAGTTTGATGTGGTGAAAGCAGGGGGCACAGAAACCCCCCCCCCCTGGGCAGCTGTCAACCTCTTAGCCTCTTTAACACGGCAGTCACCACTAACTGCTGCTTTGGTCTCATCTTTATGCTTCACCCGCAGTGTTTAAAGAGGGTCAAAGGATGGTTTATTATGGGCTGTTCACACCAAGAAAAGATCTAATGAATAGAGAGGAAAAGTAAACGGAGAAGGTTTCCTCTGCTTTATTAGCTTGGTGGAGAGTTTGCGGCTACTTAAGGATGAGTCTGGAAGCATGTTCAGGGCTCTATAAATCCGTTAAAATGTTTCCTAGATTTTGTTTTTACTCTTTATATTTTTCAAAATGTCACTTTTTCTATTTTTTCAGAATTCTGCATTTGTATTCCATAACCATATTTGTTAACATAAAAAGCGTGTAATTATCAAGTGCCTGAAAAATAATTTACCAAATGAACAGCCACCGAATTTAACATTTAATTGCTATTTTTTCACTTTCCCAAATAAAACAAATTGTTGTGGTTCATCAGAACATTAAATGCTTTGGCAGGACATTTAAAAGAATCTACCTGCCTTTTTTAAAGAACATAAAAACATTCTGCATGTGCAAAACAAAGACACTCAAAAAAGAATATTTACATTCACTTATTTTTGGTTGTATCTTAATTAAGTGTTGGCTTACATAAATGTCATGGGCAGCTTTTTACCATCCCCCTTTCTTGTGTACTGAAGTAACTTAATTTCTGTATTCGAATAGGAAGAACCCAAAGATAACCGTTCGCCAGGATTTATTAGCACAACTCGGAACAAATCCAGTCTTTAAACAACAAATCTAATTTGGCTGACGACATGCTGGCTTGTCTCTTTTCCTGTTGTCTTTCTGAACACGTTTTACACGACAGGTGAACCATATACACGGATGAAGGAATATCTTTACACAGAAACTCCTTTTTCTTCGAGCTTTCTGGGTCAGATTGACCAAACGGGAAGCATCTTCATGAATTTGGTTTTATCCCAGGTCATTGTGACATTTAAAGTTTCAAACTCTACTTTGGGACAAACGCTGCTTTTGAAATTTTTGGGGGAGTTCTGTTCTTGAACAAAAATAATTATTTGTATTGCATATTACAATATTCTATTTCTACTTTAGGGTAGTTTAGTGAAGTTACAAATGATCGTTTTTAGAGTTAAATATTTAGAAGCTTTTAATCATAATTAATGGTGAATAAGGAGAAGAATCACCTGATTAAAAAAACGTCGCTCATCACAGTTTTTTGGCAGCTCTGCTCATCTACCTTCTCTCAGAATATTAGCAGCATATCATCAGTGTGGCACAACATTGTTATAATTACAATTTCTGCTCCTCTTTTGCTTCCAGCCCTCGAGGGGCACCATATGTTGTCGTGTTGGACACTCCTCACTTCGCTCTTCTCTTTTCCTCTCCCGTTTCGCTGCTCCTCTGCCAAATGGTTTGATGCAGTAAATATTCTCCGTTTCTCACTCATCTACTGCAAGTTTTCTTTTTCTTCTAATTTCCTTTTTTTACTGTTTTTTTGCAACAGATGTGAGACTTGGATTTCTGCAGTACCTGTCATAAAATCCAGTAATTGACTAATGATAGAACACTCAGAACAGAATGTGTGTGTGTTTGGAGGCAGGGATTTTTTTTTTTATTGCGTTCAGATATTTATCCAGTAACTACAAAAAGCGGTCATTGTTATTTTCAGAAGTTATGATGTATATTTCAATCATTTTAAGCAAGTCTTTAATATTTTTAAAGCCACATAAACTTGTTTAGTGCTTAATTAATAAATCAACAAAAGCCAACACCTAAAGAAAGCCAGGAGCTGTTTTCCATTTGTTTACATGGAAGGAGTGGGAATCAAAAGTTGGACCTAGACCAGCAGCTTATTCCTGGGTTCTTGACTGACATCTAGATAAATGGGTCAGTTTTAGAACATGATGGCTTAACACGGGTGGGTTAAAATTAGGAATTTGTGTTAAAAAACCAAAAAACAACTGGCTGTTCTAAGACATTTTCATGTCAGACTCTTAGAAAAACAAACAACAAAACCTCTGGCGCTTGAGTGTACTTGTAGCATAAATGCTGCATGGATTCTTGAGGCCACACGTTTCTTCGTCAAATCTGGGATTTCAAGCCCATTATCTTTCTCTTAATTCAAGACGGTTCGTTCCTTGAAATAACTATCATTTAGGTAGCAGGGCTTGATATGTAAGGGTTCCAGTTTTCAATCATACTTAATCGGTAAACACAGAAGAGTGTCATGTTTTCACTTGATGGTATCTACAAGTGTGGAGCATATTAAATGGTAAATACTGTTAACGTGCTTAAATCTCATTGGAAACTGTCTGATGGAAACCAAGCACTATCTGGTATAGACTTTAATACTTACTGATTCATTAAAACTTACAAAAAAAGCATAATTTATACATTAAACTGGAATTTATAAGCCTTTAACAAGCATTTTGAATCACATACTATAATATTTTAACCAACCACTTTTGCTTCAGACATGGAAGGCATGTAAACATTTGCATTCTTACCTTCCGGCTATTGAATATTTTATTCTAAACAATTTGTTTACCAAGTAATTTTAATTAACGTTTTTACAGAGCGGTAGAAGTTGTTACGCCTGGCATCTCCTCACAAATGTGAAAAGAGAATTAGCTTGAACATCTGAGCTCATTTTCATTTGAGTCTTATCAGTGGGTGTAAATTGAAATGCCTTTATGGGGAGAAAATAAAGGGTATACCTTTAATGGATCAGAGCAATCAAACATGTAATACGGTGCTGGATAATGTCCCTTTTAATGGCTCTCCCTGTATGTTCTTATTTCATCAAACTGAAGTCTGTTTGAATAGGAGGGAGCACATTATGACAGTGTCTTTCATTCACCTGGGCACAAGAGAACCAAATTACCGTTTCTTTCAAATGACATCAAAATATGTCTGCAGAGGAAAACATACTTTTACTAAGACTACATCATCTTACACAGTGAACCAGTAATACAGGTTTACAGTTTGAAAAACCTAAAAGAAAAACTCTTTTTTTACGTTCTCCTAAGTTGAATTTTTTAAATGCAGATTTATTCACATTTTTATTGGAACAATCTGTTTGTAAGAAAGAACTGTTTGCACGTTGAAAGCACAGGAAGAGGTGTTTAAAAAAAAAAAGCTTTATAATCCCGTGTTTCTTTGACAACCAGCTAACGTCCGTAATGTCTTCTCTGCCAGGTCTTCAGGAGCGGTGAAGGTATGGGGATCCGTCTGGACAGCGCGTCAGCCTTCCAGGGTGCTGTCATTTCACCTCACTATGACTCACTGCTGGTTAAAGTCATCGCCAGCGGAAAGGACCTGCACACAGCTGCATCCAAAATGAGCCGAGCTCTGGCAGAGTTCAGGGTGCGAGGGGTCAAGGTAGGAAAATCAGCTGCTCGTGCTTAATGTAGTGCCAGCAGCAAGGCTGTGTTGGTGTTTTTTATGTTTCTGATTTGCGTCTTAATTTGTTTTTTGATTCTTGGAGGTTTAGAAGATTTGGCCTTCTCCAACTGATGTTTTAATGCTTGTTTTAAAGGAAGAACTTGTTTTGAGTGAATTGTTTTGAGACTAGGAGGGTTTTTTGACATCCAAAATGTGACATGGTGGTAGTCTGTGAGATTGACTCAACCTGTTTCAACGAGTTTCGAAGATGTGTGGTGGCTAAGCTCCTTTCCAGTTGGTTACTCAAAAGTGTTTGCAACTAAACGACTAGATGCATTTTGAAAAATCATTTGTTTAAATTCACATCCTATTTCAGTGTGCATTTTTGGACGTGCACATTATTTTTCTTTGGTCCCACCTTGGCAGATGTATTCTTGGAGTACACCTGTGAAATGTAGATTGGTAATTCCTAATTTTTCTTGTATTAGACATGGACATTTGACATTTCAGTAGCGCTGTACATTGTAGGGTCCATTTTGTTTCGACCCATAGTACCCTGGTGGGCTTTGTAGTTAAGAGATAAAGCTATGAAGACTAAAATTGTCAACCGCCAATAGGTTTCTTTTTTCTTCCTCACGATCAATGAAGCATGGTTAAATTGATCTGAAACTGTCCAACGTTTAAGTAGGGCTGCTGCTGCAGTAAACTTTGCTCATCAGAATGTTAAACGTGTGAAAACATTGAGATAAAAAGCACAACTGCAATGCACCAGAAAATGAAAGTGTTAGCATCTTGTTTGACACCAGACGAGCTCCTGTTCTTCTCTGTGTGGAACAAGGATTGACATTTTAGTTCTGTTTATCATCTTCTGTACAGTCCTTGTCGACGCATGTGCATGTCCATCAGCGTCTGCCTGTTTGCACACACTGTGAACCTGTGTGTGTGTGTGTAGCAGTAAAATGTCACGCAGTCAGCTTCAGAGAGAGAGAGGGTGATGGACGGGGAAGTGACAAGATGTGAGACAGGAGGGTAAAGATGGATAGATAGAGGAGCGTGGGGGGAGTTGCCAAAAGGGCTATCAAGATGTAGAGCGTAAGATAAAATGACGGGGAAGGTAGGCCGGCGCACCTGCGGACGTCTTCTGACAATGGTTTCAGTAAATATTGGTGAAGATGCAAAACCAGAAAACATTCCTTAACTGTGTTTTCCTCAAAGACTCGTTCTCAGTCAGTTCAAGAAAACAAATACTCATTAAATCACGCGATGACGTCACACTCAGTGTGGCAAACAAAACACCGTTGTGCTGTCAAGTCATTCAACCTCACTGTACCCTCCAAAGCAAAGTTTATCTGCTTCCTGATTTTTGACTATAATTAAGCTTTTCCACAGTTAAATCTTCTTTCTCGTGCTTTTATTCGAGTAATTTTGGTCTGTCCAGAGTATTGGCCTTCGCTACAGCTCTTATTTGTTTGCCTTAATTTGATTTATGAGTCAAAACGACGACATTAATTCCACAATCCAACCTCAGAGGACAAGTTAGTTCACATCCCAATTAAACCCACACGTAAATCTTCAATGTCTGAATACAAATAAATCAGCGGTCTCCACTTCCTTAATGATTCACAACTCCCCTTGTTTTTCTCAGGTTTTATTTAAGTGAAAGTAGAAAAAAATGAAAATGAGTCTGAGTGTTAAAGTTGGAATTGGTTCCACTTAAAACAAAAGAAAAGACATTTCAAAAGATTCTACTGAAGTTTGAGTCAAATCCACAAAGATCTTTGCATTGAGTTCAATAATTTTATTCTTGGAAGCCGCAAAGATTTAACAACCGTTGACTTGTTGCTTTTTTACTTCAAAATCAGTTTGAAAGCAGAGCTGGAGGCTGCAAGTCATAAAAATGAGAGAAAATGACTCGTAAACCTAAATTGTTCGGGTATTTGAGGATCAGTTTTTGGTTTCTTAATGCTGAAAACAAAAGCAAAGAAAAGAGTTGAAGAAAACCTGCCTGGAAGTTAGAAACTTTATAAATCTGGATAATTCCCCTTTTGAAACAACCTGCTTTCTGCCTTTTCTCATGTGTGCGTCAACTTCAGGTCATTTCATTTGAATTCACACCACATTTGTGTTTCCCAGCATCTAGTTCATCATAACAAAATAAAAACACGTATATAATTACGTTATTGGTGAAGGAACAACCACTGCTTGTGCTGCCTTTGGACGCCAGCAGCACATTTCAGCTCCACACCTTTAATAGCTGATAGAATAGTTACAGCCAAGGAGAAAATACATTTGAACGTGTAGGCGTCTCGTATGAATGAAAAGTAAAAAGCAACTAAAGACGTGAACCAAGAGTAGGAGGCATCCAATTTTGCAGCACGAGCAGAGACAAAAGATAAAGACGGTGGACGTGTAAGAGGAAAAACAAGTATTGCTGTTGGTAATCTTCTCTGGCATGTTGCCTTGAAACAGAAACTGACCGAGCCTCCGGCCCTTCTGTGAGGCCGGCGGTTGTCTTTCATGACTCTCAGAGACTGCAGTAAATTGACAAGTTGAGGCTTTTATACTCGAACGCACACGGGACAATAAATACTGCACTGCAATCTGCATGTAAAGGAGAAACTGAGACCTTCTTAGGAATGCAAATAAAAACAGGAAGCTTCTTTCTTTGCAGTTTAACTGTTCATCAGAGTAAATGGATTCGGGAACCTGATTGTTCTCGTGCGTATTGCTTTTAAAAAGAAGCGTAGCCATTACCGTACGTCCATCCGTTTCTCTCTGGTGAGGCAGACATATTGTTGATGTGTTTCGTTCAAACCGTAGCTGAATTACAGTCACAATGCCCTCTTTCAAAGAAATTCTGAGACGATTTCTTATCGAATTGTAGGACTCAAGTTTTAATCTTTAGTGAAGAGCATGTTGTATTTTTTTTAATTTAAACTCAATGTGAAACGAACTTTAAGAAATTGTGTTTTTTCTGAAATATTTCTTATGTTTGTCTGCAGTGGATTTAACAGATAGGAAAGCTAACGGTCTACACTTTTAAATAAGCTCAGTTTGTTTCTGGGTTTAACTGTTTTGTTTTCAAAGGCAAAAACATGAAGAACTTTTATAAGAGATTCTGTTTTATTAATACCCATATTTATTGGCTTGAGTTAAAGAATCATTCAAAAGCAACAAACATATAAACGTTCCTATTCTGAGCTTGGAGCAAACGTTTTCCTCAGATTTTCTGCTTGGGTTTTATTGCTCCAGATAAGCAGTTTGCGGATTATTTTCTTCATTTAATGTCACTTAAAATATTTACCGTTTTGCTGTTTTTTGTAGTTATTAGCTCTTGTAGGGTTACTTAAAAGACAAGTCATTTGTAAATTTTAACATTTTTAAATAGGTAAACAATAAAGTATTTGTATAGGATGCTGTCAGAGGAGTAGAGAACTCAAATAAGATTTGACAGAAGAAGATCATGCATCATGCATT
>JAVKLF010000142.1:3352556-3364394 GCA_034783495.1 Millerichthys robustus
TGTAACATTAGAGCTATCGGAGGTTGGAATTAGGTCATTTCCAGCGTTCACAGATGTGCAGTTTGGTTTTGTCAGCAACACCTCGCATTGATGATAAAACTTCAGACACAAATAAAAAATGGTTTGGGGGAAAAAATGGCGGCGGTGGGTGTCGGGAATGAATTAGTTCTTTGTGTCTCTCAATTTCTACCCAGGACTCAACATTTATTCTCCATCTTATATGTACTACCTCCTTGTGTTTATCTACCTCTAAAGTATATATATGTTCTGCATTATATTTGTGTTTTTATTTGTTTTTCCTTGTCTTTTCTATCCTAACACTCGTTTTTCTTTCACTCTCTTGGGTGTTTAACCTGTTAAAACAGATGCCTTTTCAAAGCAAGGTCCACGAGGAGAAGTTTGAAATATTGTTTCACACAGTAGCACTTGTTTACGGCGCTCTGTTTCCTTGCTTGTGGATCTGCAGTTAAAGTTTTAGTGCTGTAGCATTCGGTTTGCTTGTCAGGGAGTGACCTTGGTGAGAGCGTGGGGGTTAAAAAAACAAAACCATAAGTGACCTCCTGCAGAGTAATGAGTTTATCTATAAGGCTGTTATCTGCCACTGAAATTCAGGGCAACTCACAGCTTCTGTATAAACTTTTAAAGTTCAGCACAAGAAAGCAGTCTTTGGGGGGAAAGGTCAGAGACTTTCTGTCCTGGCAACATTTTTCTTTGACCACAGATCAATCTGGTTAAAATAAAGCTCACTGGAGAATAGCGATATTTTATTTATTTTTTCTTCTCTGTGTAAGATCGAGAAGGAAGCTGAGAGATTGGCAGGAACTCCAGCTTCACTCTGAGTAATGCTGCACTTAATCAGAAAGAGGGCGGACCTGGTCTGCTTCAGTTTGGCCAAATTAGCCCTCAAAGTGAAAACCGTTGCAGGGGAGTCGGCCTACTGACCCAGGGCTGGACAAATCAATCTGCTTCCTTCCAAATTAGTTTAATGGTCAAATCACTGGTTGACAACGAACTGGAAACGTGTCAGTGACAAGTATTTATGTTCTCCTCTGAGGTCCGCTTTTGGACTTAAGCAGATGGTTTTAGTTACTCTCAAATGATACCAAATATTTCATTTTTAGTTTTTCAGAAGTATAACATTGTGCCTTATCTTTTAATACAACACCAAGGTCAGTGTAAGTCAGATAAGTATGTTTTTTAATACCAAACAAAGTATGTTACTGAATGCTAATGCTGTCTCATGGTGGTCACCGGGAAAGGAGAGTAAGATGAGACATTATGGGCTTTGGGGACAATTCATGCTTTTTACAATGTGTGCTTATTTTGTCCTTTACACATGCAGGGGTAATTAAAAAGAGTGTCAGCACAACAACAAACAGTTTTTAAAGCAGACGATGACGAACATGAGGTTGCATTAGTTCTTAGAATTTTGAACTGGATTTGAAAGTAAAAAAACCAATTTCCTTTCTTAATTATAATGGGTTATCTTCCAGAGAGAAAAATAAATACAGTAAATAAATATCAATATTCTCTAGTGAGCTTTATATGAAACCAAATTGAAACCAAATTCTCTTCAAATGTCGATTCTTGACTCATTTCTTCAAACATGGGGTCAAAGACCAACATTTATTATCAAGTTATTGTGGTCTGATTTCTGTTTTTTTCTAGTAAGACTCTGTGTAAATGTGATTAACCTCAAACAATATTAAATCTGAGACTTCAAATAAGCTCTGTAATTTTATGTATTACTCATTTATGGGGTCATAGTTGATATTATTTTGCTTTTACTGTTTTCTTTTTGCAGCCAATTAGAGCAGTAGCAGCACCAACATCTCGCACCAAACTATCAGCAGGGTTATCTTTTAGCACTACTAACCACCTGCCACCCCCCAAAAAATCCTCACTGATTAAAAAATTGCTCATCTGCTCTAATAGTAACTATTGTTACAGTTCCTTACACCTCCAGCAGCCTCGATAACTTGTTTTGGAAAAAAAGCTCTATTTAAGAAAAGGACTGACGCCTAGATGATCTTTTTTTTTTTTTTTTTTTTGTTACCACGAGAGGAGAAGAATAGCAGAAAAATGAGCCGCTTACATCGAATCGTTCAGTAAAACCCTGACAGCAGCGCAGATATAAATCTCTTATATTCAGCTGTGAGTTCTACTGTATGATGACACAACAAACAGATAATTACCCCACAGAGCTTCAACAGGAGCAGTTCTGCAGCAGGATTTGTTTCACCCACAAATTCACAATCTTCAATTTAACACACCATTTCCTACTTTTAAAATCTGCAAGTATAAAAAAAATGGATTAGTTCGCTCTAGTTCATCAGCAGATGACCAGAATCTGTTGATTTTTCACCTTAACCAGTGGTCAGAATAAACCTTTGGATCAACGGCTCCCAACTGGTCCCACTTCAGGACCCTCCATCACCCCCTTAATGACGAGCCACGTCTCAAACTCAGCAAACAAATGAAAAAGACGGAGCACTTTGAACCTGAGAACATATCATCACAGTACGGCAACACAACGAAAGAAAAGTTTGATGAACCAAAATGATGGGACGGAAATATGTAATTCTACACTGAATTAGCTACATTTTAATTAAAACTAAAACTCCATACTTCAGTCTCTTCAGCCTGTTTTCTAACAGAATCTACGGTACTTTTACACACAAAAAAAGTTGAACTTCTAAGAAGCTGATTTAAAAAAAATGTAAAATGTGTAGCTTTAGCTGAGTGCCCACCCACTGAGTATATAACAACGTCTTATTAAAGTTATTTAGTCACATATTCAAACATTACATGTAAGGCTGACCTAATCAGAAAATTAACTTTTTTTAAAGATCTTTCTTTACTCCAGGCATGGAGACCAACCAGTTGAGATTTGTGCATATTTACCATGTACACTATAGCTGTTTCATAAACCTAAATCAGTTATTTATTTGGTTCATTTAACAAGCTTAACAAATATGATAAAAACACTGTTGTTTGTCAGTACTTGAGGATGTTTTTTATCAGCAGCTGAGTCACAGAGAGAAGCTTGAAACACCATTTGGCTAAATGGCCAAAACACCAGAGCGCACAAACAAGTTGCTCATCATTTTTGATACTTTGAGACAAACACCGACCTGAATTCATGAACATGGATGTGTTTGCAGCTCATGTGTACCACACACAAACGGAGCACGATTGACTTTAAGACAGAATTACAATGATTACATGATTCTCTGCTGTTTGGATCAAAAGACAGCGTACACTATTTAACCACAGCTTAATCACAGCACCTAAAAATATATAATTATCAATTGGATTAATAAAACCTGGAGAACTTAATAAAATACGCTTATGAGAAATGCATTAAAAAATCACTGCAAACAGAATAAAATGTCCTTCATAATGGTTTCCTGTTTTTGTATCAGTCTTGAGTGGCAGCAAATGAGTAACGAACAAAACTGGCCTAAAGAGTGCAAGCCCCACAGTAAAACATTGAAAACAGTGGGCTGTTTATGTGCTCAACAGTACGAGTTGATTGAGGGAATTATTAACGTTTTGAGTCGCAGCACAGATTTGTACAGAAGCGGTTGTTAGAGATACAAACATCTAAATGAAGAGTTTCCAAAACTTCCTAAAATGAGCTTGAAGTGTTTTCGCTTTAGCGTTAGAAAAACAAGATTGTGTGTCTGGGAATCACAGATAAAGTGAAAACAATACATTAACATGCACAGAAGCTGGAGATAAAGGCATATCGGCACTAATACCATTTTTTATTTTTTTGGCCTGTGAAATAAATGATTTTATTTTCACAATATCTCTGCTGCCACATGATGCTCCGTTTACCCTCCTGGTCATGGATAAACATTGCAGTGAAACCAC
Source organism: Millerichthys robustus (assembly GCA_034783495.1). Lineage (NCBI taxonomy): Eukaryota > Metazoa > Chordata > Actinopteri > Cyprinodontiformes > Rivulidae > Millerichthys > Millerichthys robustus. The sequence continues at coordinate 3,356,436 of JAVKLF010000142.1, forward strand.
TACATGTTCGTTTAGCTTTGTAGAATATTAACACGATTTTAAAATCAGAAATATGTCTAGAAATGTCATTGAAGCCAACAGAAAAGCTCATCAAAACAATGAAAATTTGAGGTTTAGTTCATGTTCCGTAGTCTTTTCAAGAAATTTGGATTTCATTTTTTATTAATTACTTGTAACATTCCAATGAGGTCAAAAACATTATTGCCCTCATGTCACCTTTGGACGGTTGATAATAAACAGCTAAATAAAAACAATTTTCGCAGATGAGTGAGTCCTCGAAATGCAAAATGTTTTTGCAGAATCCGTTGGTGCTGTTCAGACCGGATCCGCCTGAGTCACTGCTCGGATCACATTATGATCCAACGGTGCCAATAAACCGTTTAAAGACATTACTCACGTGACATTTTCAGATGTTTGTTGCGACTTTAAAGCATTAATAACCGACTGCGTGCAGCGCGGCCGTGTCAGTGCCAGCGGCCCGGCGTCGAAGCTTCCCGGCACCGACACGGTTCATCTTTTGCTTCTATCGCTAAAGAGGCTTTAAAAAGAAAAGGCTACCTTTGCAGCACTGTTTGTGTCGGATAACCATTAGTCCAGATCAAAGTTCAATAAAGAGCCAAAAGTCAAAAACCTAATTACAAATCAGTTAGTCACAACAAATCACACGGCAAAAAAATGATTCCCCTAACGGATGGGAAGATTAGACCGTTATAGTAAACTGTGTGCAGAGGAGGTGTTCTGGGCTCCCTTTCCTCTGAAAATCAACTTTTTTTTTTTTTTTTTTTAGAATTAAAGTCATCTTACTGAGCCGTAAATGGGGAAAGAAGGATTAAATATAGTTCTGCTCGATGAGTCAGCATTTCTATTTTGGTTGGATTTTTTTTGTGTGTGTTTTTAAACCGGATTCTGGCTGCAGAGAGTTGTCAGTAGTTCTGGGAGCCCTTTAGATGTGATGCATTGCTTTGACAGAACAGTATTGAGACTTCAGCCATTATCATGATGGTAAATGGGAACAGGCTGAACTGGATTTTTCTTCATGAAGACTTGAGGTGATTTAGTGACTACAAAAAGCAAAACTGGACTCGGTTGACTTGTTTCTGCCTGCAAAAAAAGGGACATTTTCTGAATGTTTCTACCATAAAGCAAAAAGGGGCAATCTTGGTTTTACACTCTGCTTCTCTTCTTGTTTCCTGTATGGTTGGAACACACTTTAACACAACATCAAACATTTATTGTGAATAAAGTTTAAAAAAAGGATATTAAAAATAAATCTACAAGAGAACCGTCTCTGAACAGGTCAACAGAACTCAGTAAAAGTCTGCAGAACCAGGAAATATCGTTGATCAAACTCCAAACATCAGCTCGATGCTTGTCTCTTGACTGAAACATTTAAACTGGAAAAATCGTCTCACTCCAGTCAGTTTCAAAAGTCCCCCATGTCGATCTTTTTGTTGTTGGTTTTTTTTATGACTTTCATACCTTCAAAAGCTGAAGGCTCTTGTTCTGAAATTCTGAGCGGTGTTGATTAAAACCAAAAGTTTGAATAAAAACGTAGAACTACAGTGTGAAAAGGGTTTCAAGTGTTTGTTCTTTCTGCTGTATGTGCTCTACCAGGCATACTTTTAAACTAACTGTACTTTAACAATTAATGCGCTCTTTCTGTATTTGTTTTTGGAAACCGTTTAAACAGAAGTACAAAGATGTCCTTTTAAATTATAAAATCACTTTGTTTGACTAAATGGGATCAGATTTTACTCCCTCTGAGCTCTTCAATTTCTTATCAGTTCATACCAACACTTTCTTAAATGACAGAAATACACTTTTGTCTTGCTCTAATCTGCAGGTAAGATATTAACAGTTCAGAACATTTCAGGCAGAATCTGAGGTTTAGATTCTTGTTCTTAAAGGTTTTGCATTTGAAGTTTCTTTGTTTTTAGAAAACTTCTGAGGTTGGTTCATCCTTCAGTTGGTTATGTTTAGTTTTGTAGGAAGAGTTGTTGCATTACTGTAAACTTCATATGATTTATACGTTTAGATTTGTTTAATTACCCGAATGTCTACTAAAGCCACGGATTCGTAATCTTGGCTATAGCAAAATTAGTTTACTATTTTTTGCAGTGAGCTCACTCACAGGTTGAAGTGTAATTATCACCCAGGACCAAACACCTGCTAACAGTCTGAGAGGACCATCTCTGTGGGTTTGTAGTCGTTTGATGGGTCACACTTCTGCTGCTTATGTATTCCCAAAATACCTCTGGAAGTAGTCAGCCCTAATGAGCCTGTTTTTATGAGGTTTTCACCTTTTCAGCCAAGGTTTTCTTTAAATTAATTAATCGTTAATGCTTGATGAGATGCCCTGTTTGATTAAAAACACCCAGTAATGTGCTGATTCTTCTCATAGATCAACCATTCCAAGAAGCTTTACATCGTCAATTTCCTTTACAAATCCTTCACGTCCTTTCTTTCCAAAAATCGCTTTAAACTTTATAGCTGCAAGGCTGTGTAGACTGAAAAGAAAGGAAGAGAAGAACCACAAGAAACTGACTTTTCCACAGCAAATGGAATTTCTTCTTTCCATTTCTTCTGCCCATTCTTACTTGTGGGTGCAGAAACCCTCCGCTCATCTCATCAGGACAACTGGCTCTAATAATTGATGCGGTGCTCATGATTGAGATTTATAAACTGACTTCCTGCTGAAAACTGTAGCCACGCCGGAAATATCCAGAGGCAGGAGAAGTGCAGAATGTGTTGTTTTCTCATCCTTTTGTCAAAGATGTTTGGCAGTTTCAGCACCATGGTCAGCAGCATTTTCAGCACCACGGCCAACTCAAAGGATACAGAAACGCTGCAATAGAGGCAGCTTATGGGTTTGGGTTACCAGGGTTCATTTAAAATAGTTGTATGTAAATATATATCCTATATACATGTATATTTATATTCTGCTTTGTAGTGGTTTAATTTAGGTCAATGGTATCCAATCCTGAGGGCCACTATTCTGCATGTTTTAGATGTTTCTTCTCCCGACACATCGGATCTGAATGAATGAGTAATCAACAGGCTTCTGCAGAACCCAAGGCCCAGCTGAGGAGCAGTAAAATGACTAGAACATGCAGGATAGTGGCCCTCGAGGACCAAGATCGGACACCCCCGTTTTAGATGTTACATTTTCAGTCCTGAACATTTTACTACCTTGATTCCTCTCCTGGAATCATTTCAGATGCTCCGAGCTGATTCCTCGCCCCCCCTATTTCAGAGATCAGAAAGGCATCGAGCTTTTATTTCCACTGGGTTGGGTTACATGAAATCTGAGGTATTGACAAACGCAGAGACAAGCAGGATAAATTGGCATCCTGGAAGAGCTTTTTTTCTTTATTTATTTTTTTTGGTCTGACCATATGATCTTATTTACAGTGGAAATATTTCTGCCCACAGCTGAAAATTGTTCTGTCATGGAGGTGTGATAGGAGTTATTACCGGAAAGATCTCCTATCAGATTTTTTTTTCTTTCCCTTCCTGTTTCACTGAGAGGAAAATAAAGAGCCTTGTGGCAAATGTCAAACACTGTTTGCAGATTTAATTTGTCGACCGGCCATGAAATGCACAAATCTGCTTTCATTGGGATGTGAGCAGTTTAAAAACACACAGAGTTCATGGTTTGAAAGAAATCAAATAAACAAGCCTCTTCTGTATCATTTTCTTAAGCATTTCAATTGCTGTGAGTCTATTAAAGGGCTATAAGGCCACTGCAGCTGGATGAGTCTGTGCGGCCATGCATGACAAATAATCATTGATTACTTTGAATGAGAGGAAAAGATGAGGACGTTAGAGGGAAGAGAAGTGAAGCACTGAGGCACGACCTTTGGATAGAAGCGGTGTGATCATAGCTGTTTGATTAGCACAAACTGTGATCCTCATGGCTGACTTGTTCATTTCCTGATGGACACTTGCAACAAATGGATGCACACTTGAAACACAGCTCTGAGTTTCCTGGAAGACCATCTACTTGTGTGTGTGTGTATCTGTGAGTGAACACGCTCACAGAAGCAATCAGAACAGTCTGAAATATTTGAAAGTTGTTTAGATTTCTTGGCGAAACAGTTTCCTTTAAAATGAAAGACTTAGAGCCTTTTTGGTCAAACTTCGAAAACGTTACAATTGTGTGCAAAAAATGACACTCAGCTGCTGGTGAGAGACAAATCACCGAACACTTTAAGATTGAAGACCTTTCACTGTTTTCTACCAATTATTTGTGGTCGGGTCACAGGGTCAACAGGTCCAGAAGAGAAACCAAGACATCTCTGTCCCCAGTGACACACTCCAGCTCCTCCTGGAGACCTCAAGGTGTTCCCAGGCCAGAGAGGACATATGTCTGGAAATTCCTCTAAAGGAGGCATCCTAACCAGATGCCCAAATCCACGCAACTTACTCCTTTTGATGAGGAGCAGTGGCTCTGCTCCGAGCTCCACCAAAATGATGGAGCTCCTCACTTTATCTCTAAGGCCACCCTACAAAGGAAGCTCATTTCACTGATGATTGTTTCCAGGATCTCATTCTTTCAATGATGATTCAGACCTCATGACGGTAGGTGAGGGTTGAAATGGAGATGGGCCAGTAAATCAAGAGGCCTTTTGGCTTAACTCTTGACCAAAGCAAGGCTCCCATTACTAAGGATGAAGCCTCAATCCATCTCCTTCTCCTCGTGAACAAAACGTCCAGATACTTAAACTCCTCCACCTCAGGCAAAGACTACCTTCGATCTGACGGACACTTTTCAAGTGATAAATTATGATGTTCAGGGCTTTTGTTTGATTTAACTGGCATTGATGGACGTGTTGGTCAGGTCTGCGAAAATCTGGAAGAATTCGAATCGTGTGTTTGGTTAGTCTGACTGAATTTACCGTCCTTTATTAGTCTGAATCTTTTTGTATGGGCTCTAGTCGAAATTAGCTTGAATGTGGTCCAAATTAACAACACAGCTGTGGTTTCCTTTGGCCTCAAGGCTGGAAAAATCCAGATTTTGTTTGGATCAATGGGAATAAAATGACGTGATTTTCTTTCAAACTATGTTGCAAATTAATGCATAAAGATAGAACCAGCAGACTGTTTTAGCTGCCATAGAGCTGCTGTTCCTGTCTAATGTGTTTTCTGTGTTTAACTCCACTTTGCATCATTTTTCCAGCATCTTACATCTGTTTGTTTAGTCTCAGTGTGCTTCTACAAGGTGTGCTGTTTGTTAATAATCGCATCGATTTACTGTCTGTACAAATTTCCCCGCAGTTCTATAAAACACTTGGTCAGTTTTTAAACGCACCTCTGTCTGTAACGATGTTTTAAGCTTTCAGTATTCATTCAAACTGTTTTTATATCCCAGTATTATGTTATTTAAACATTTTTAACAGTTTCTTTGCAAAAGGAGTGTCACTTATCCACCTCACAGACCAACAAGTGGACTGTAGTGAAGTTTAATTAATGATCAACTCAGCAGAGAAGGGATTGTTTTTATGTGTTTACCTCCATGCTCGTGTTGTAGCATGTGTTTTTTTTTCCCTTGTTGCTGCTTCTTGGTTCATTTCAAAAACCTAATGCTGCGTAACTTTAGTTCAGATAAGTGCTGACAGTCCTGAGTGGATTTTGTCGCCGACCCGCGTGTTCTCCTACATGTCTGTGTGTTTGTTCACCCCTCAGGCAGTCTGTGGTCTGATCTTGGTTATGTCCTGGCCTGTGGTTAAGGCATGACGGATGGAGACGGAGAGACACGGGAGGAGGGCAGATAAAAGAATGCCCTGACAGATCTCCCATTACGCTCCTAATCACTAAAAAAACAAACAAAAAAAAACACAGAGGGAGGGCTGGACGGGGATTATACGCCTGCTGTGCTTTTGGAACTCAGAATGTTTCTTGACAAAATATATTTTCATTTCAATGTGATTCCAGACACCTTTTTAACAAACGGTGTGCTCCGTCAGATCACAGAAACGTTTGGAGGTGGTTTGATGACACGAGCGCTAACACTCAGCCCTACTTTGTGAGACTTTTAAAAAATGATTTATCTCTGTGAGCTCTAAAAAATCATTTTAGACTTGTCTTAAAGCAAACTCGTGTCAGAAGAGTATGAGACTTCTTTTTTCAGACGAGAATAACTTTTACCAACCTTTCACCAGGGCTGCATAGCAATATAACAAAACATGTCATTGCAATATTACTAAAAATAATTTTAAAAACTTATGCCAACTTATGAAAATTTTGTTGAACACTGGAAATATTTACGCTAAAGATGGAATAAATAAAATGTTCTGGACATATTTATACTGTAAGCTTTAGGAGTATAACAAATGTACAACCTATATGAGTAATTTATGCTTAACAGGACTCCAATGAAAGGACCTTTAAATTCAATAACTTGTAGACTTAAAATTTAAAAATCATGCATTTATGCTGCTCTTGTCAATAATATATTTGGCCAATCATGTGAAAGCTCACTTCCTTACAAGCCTTGTGAGCTAAAAGTAAACACAGAGAAGAGGACGATGGGAAACAACAAACTGTGGTCAGAGCTTGTTTCTGGGCTGTTGTGTTGAATTTAAAGTTGATCTTTTCTTAAGTTTGACTTTTTTTTTCCCCCTTCAACTTTTTACCTTCACCAAGAGCTGAGCCCTTATGGAACATCGACATCTTACGGTGTAGAGTTTGACCCCAGCCTTCGACCCTGGACTGCACCAGACAACGTGTTGTCCTGTCAGATCAGTTTCAGTTAAAAACAACTCGTTCTGCTTCAGGCGCAGGTGTAAACATTTCAGCTCAGGATCGTATCGAATCTCTTAAAGAATATGCTAAAACTAAAGGGAATTGGCTAGTGAAAGCATATTTTGTGTATGTTAAACAAGACAGCAGTAATTCACTCTCTGAACTTGGGTGTAATTTGTGAAAGCAGAATTTTACTAAGGCACAAAGATCCTTTGTTCTTCTGTTACTCTGATCATTTCAAACTTGTGAAAATAAGGCTCCATAGATTGCACTTGCAGTACCACCAACCTTCTATTTATTTTCTCACTATAATCATGTTGTTTACTCGCCTGCCAGGTGTTGTTGAAAAATGACATCCAATTCCACAGCAGACAGATTGACTAGACAGCATGAACAGTTGGCATTTTTATTTCCAATGAGAAGTCCAGGATGTTTGAATATCAAGATGTAAATAACGTGTTTGGTACATCACATCGTGTGGCAGCCATCTTGAATTAAGATGACTCCCAAAGGTATTCTATAAAATTCTAAAATATAATTTAAAACTAACTATATCTAAAGGTTGTGGTATTTTTGCTAAAAATACTGGCCCAGGCCTAAATTATTCCAAACATGGAGCAGAGAAGTGATAAAACAAACTCTGGTGATGAACTGAGTGCCTAATGGGAACATCTTTAGCTAGATGAGGTTTTGTGCTGATAAGGAAGTTGACATAAAAACAGAAATTTTAGGGACCTGTGAGTTAAAATTGGTTGAAATTAGTGCAAAGTGTGGACTGTGCACGCAATAATTTGCATGTAAATGTTTTCAACAGCCAACACAAACACATCCAGTGCAACCTCAGGTTACCTAATATATGTGCTTGAATTCATAATGAAAAGTCTTTGGAAGTGGAAGGCCTAATCATCTCTAGCAGGAAAGTGTGTGTTTAGCATGCTGTGAGCAAAGCTCTGGGAGCTGCAGCAGAGTGGATGTTTCAGGCCTGCCAAACCAGGGAAGACCCCCGGAGTGTCTGAGACTTAACTGAGGGTGGCACAAAGACTGATGGGAAATACAGGAAGACATGCTAAGTGGTAGGAAAGGAGAGTTTGCAGCGTGCGCGGTGCATACCATTGTGGCCAACACAGGAGGAAAGCTGAGGAACTGATGGTGTCGGCGTGTGTAATCGCTACAGGCAGCATGCTAATGAACACATTGATCTGGTGCAGCAAAGAA
>JAVKLF010000142.1:3373140-3388251 GCA_034783495.1 Millerichthys robustus
CTGTAATACGTTGTTTTTAAATTGGATTTTATGTTCTTTTGTACTGGATTTTATTTAGTTTAGTAAATTGTGGGATTCTGCTGCATTTTTCCGCATTACAACCCTTAATAAACTCCATGAAGTGCTGATAAGACTCTTTAATGTCTCTATAAAGTATCCTCCTATCCCTGGTGACTTTCAGTAACTGTTGGAAACTACAGCAACTGCCTGATAACAGCTCTGCTGCACTTTCTGATACCACCACTTTTCCTCTGGTGCTGCTCGAGACATGCCAGCTTCTTGCAAAAAGAGTTATTGCCAAACCCATTGCTAGTTTAAATCCAGATCTGTTTTTGTTTTGGTCAGTGGGTGCTTCTGTTGTGTGTGGCTTGAGTGCAGGAGCAAACAATAAATGGTTTCCTGTTCGTCTGCTTAAAACACTTTTTTATTTTAACATGCAGGCTCAGCTGATCGACTGTTCCAGCACACCTGACTTCAATAAAACACCAGTTAACAGTCGCACTGCAGGCATCAAGGTGTTAAATAATTCCTAATTTCCAAAATACAACTGATTTATCAGGTTTGTTTGGTAGGCAAATGTCAGCTTAGATTTAGCAGGCAGTCCGAGCCGTTCCTTTCTCTGAATGGTTTTGTCTCTCTGGACATTTTGTTGCTGGAGGAGAGGAGTTACGGATCGTAGAGAGCAGACGGGTGAAGAATGTCAGCAGAGGAGGAATGAAGTGACATCAGCCTGAGAGACTGAGGAGTGAAGTGTGCGCAGAGAAGCTGGTGGTGGGAGTTGGGGAGGCTTTCGATGCAAATGAGAGAGTACGTTCGTGTGCAAGTGGGTCACTTGTCAAGCACAGCGGCCACGTGGGATTTGTATCTTTTCTTACTATTTGTTTTCTTACTATAAAACATACAAATTCACTCAAACGCTAATGCTTTCTTGGAAACTCTTACAAGCAGAGGTCCCTTTCAGCATGAGCACTGCAGTCCCAGAGCGTCTGACCTCTTTTTCCTTGTCATTGTGCTGAAATTGTTGAAGATTGTGCAACTGGTTAAAACACAGTTAGGCATTGTGTGCATGTAAGAAATTGAAGGTAGAACTATTTGCATTAGCGGGAGGTGGAGGAGTTCTCATCGTTTTTATTTAGCATTGTTGGTAGGTGTGAGCTGGTTATATTGATTCTGCACAAAGGATTAAAGCAGAAATAATTTGCAGCTGTGATATACAACAAATACAGAGAAAGGTAGTGAAAGAATGACTCTTTTGGCTGATTAATTAGGCCAATTGATAACCATTTTATAAATAATCAGCTCTGGCCAGGACTGAGTATAGCAAACTGAGCAGCATAGTGGTGTAACCTGTGATAATACACTCAAACAGAACTTTTTGTAATAAGGTTTTTGTAGCAGGGGTGCCTCTTCGGCACAACAGCAGCAGCGCCCCAAGGTAATTGACCCTGCTACATTTTTTAAAGAACAAAGCCATGGCTACTAAAATCTGGGAGGATGATTAAAAGGTTTTGAGCTCTGCTGTTTGTAGCATTTCCTGTTTCTGCAGTAACTGTTTGCCCACATATTTTATTCAATCCACAAAAGCTGATTATAACCTGATAAACTCGATCAAGCCTCAGTCAATGATGTCATCATTTGACTGTTTTAATGTTTAATGTGTCCTCGAGTCCATGTCTTTGTGGAACATTTTTGTCAGATATAAAAACTGGCTGAAACAATATTTTCTCCCAAACTACAAGAAATGTGCCTCTGAGCTCAATGTTTGGCTCCGTTCATCAGACCTGAGAGGAAAGTTTAGGTTTGAGGTTGTAAAATGACTTCAGAGCAGCGCTGTGTGTGAAGAATCTGTTGGGTGGTGGGAGGTTTTTTTAATGTAGATGAGGCACTTTGTTTTTTATGTAAGTGGGTCAGTTGTCAAGAACAGCATCCATGTAAGACTTGTATCATTTCCCCCCTCTTTTGTTGTTTTTGGCACCACACAGCATAAAGACAAATCCACTCCACTGTTGACTGTTTTCCAGGAAGTTGTCGCACTCGGAGAGCATCACATGTGGAGGCACTGTGGTTCCACTACACCCCCTCTCATGCTTTGCGTCCAAAGACGCCATTAGTGGCACAATGCTGTTTATCAGAATATAGTTTGATTTGAAACTTTGTGACGCTTTTTAATTTTTTATACACTGATCCAGATCAGACTCTTTTCTTCAGCAGCAGGTGTTGGATTTTATTTTGTACAGCTGCGTCAGCATCTTTGTGGGAACCAATATGTCCACATTTTTGTGAAGTTTGTTTTCTATAAACTGGTCTTAGAAATAAAAATGATTTGTTTTCAGAGGGTAGGTTGAACAAATGCACAACTGTACAGAGAGGGACAGATAGTAACCTCAGTAACGAGTCTTATTGATGGATGATTGTGCACGCCACGACAAAAAATGGATCCAAATTCTACATTGCCTCAGGTTATATTTGTTTGTAACTGCATGGCAGAGAGGAATTGAAGGATCGAAGATTAGTCTTGGTGTCTGTTTATATTGGTCTTTATATAAATAAATATATGATTACACAATACAGTTTTTGTTTTTACTTAACAAACCCACATATTAGGAGTAATAACGCAAAATGTATGTCAGTCAATCATTAGGTATGAATGCAGACGTGAGTGAAACATAACTCATCAACAAATGTGTGATTTAATGGGAGCTAAGAACCCATCAGGGATCAAGTCTAGACAGCTTTTATACTGGCAGCCCCAGGCCCAGGTGATCCCAATACTTTAACAACCAGCTAAATATATCTTTAGATGTTCATCAAACGGGAATGATATGGTGTTTATGTACGATGTAAAATAATTCATTGGTGATCTTCCATATTTGGATAATAATGCATTTTAATGAGTAACAGTAGAATGTTTGGCTTTATTTTGAATCTGTTTTTTGAAATCTGAGATCAAAAGCATCATATATGTACCAACAATATCAGAAATATTTTAAATAGATATTTAAAGTGTTGATCAAAAGACAAATAGGCTGAAATTCTTCAGAATAAACAAACAGGAAGTTAAAATGATCATACTCAAACGGCAGCACTCTGATAGTTGGCGTGTGAAACCTAAACCTGGAGCCCAGACATGATGCCTCCAAATTTATAGTGAAACATCTTGGAACTAACCGGCACCTGGCTGTTGTACAGAATTGAGTTCAGCTACTTGGATCTCTCTGTTCATTAACTGGTACTTTTATACAATATATATATATAAATAGATATAGTCATGAGTCACTTCTATCAAAGCAAAGCATTTTCACAAATTAGTGGGTGGATGTGTCTAACACGTCCTATGCTGAGCCTATATCTGCATTTTAGCTTTTGGCTTCCATATCTGTATTAGAACTTATGACAACTAATTGTTTTGTAAGCTAAATAAAAGAAAAACACTTTATATATCAAAATCATCTATATAAATTCAGGCTTTCTGCAAATGTTTTACTTTGATAAACAGTTTAAAAGTAGGTTAAGAAAACTACATTCACACTATTTCAGAGTAAGAAAAGAAGGATTGCATGAATGGGAGACCATTTTAAAGCCATTCCACTTAAATATCTTGAGTTCAAGATTTGATTGAGTTCAGTCCAGTAATATTCTCAAGTATTTTCATGTTATTTTCATTTGATGTCTTCCTCCTCACTTACAACAGAAAAGGGTGTTGAAGGAGGCACTGCTGTGGACAGAACTCACCCAAATCAGAGCCACCAAGGTACCAGAAGACAGGAGGGGGGGCTGGGCCTGGTGATGGAGCCATGGTCTCGGCCTTGATGCTGGGCCTGGTGATGGAGCCTGGTCCTTGTAGAAGGTGATGGAGCCTGGTCTCGGCCTTGATGCTGGGCCTGGTGAAGGAGCCTGGTCTCGGCCTTGATGCTGGGCCTGGTGATGGAGCCTGGTCTCGGCCTTGATGCTGGGCCTGGTGATGGAGCCTGGTCTCGTTCTTGATGCTGGGCCTGGTGATGGAGCCTGGTCTCGGCCTTGATGCTGGGCCTGGTGATGGAGCCTGGTCTTGGCCTTGATGCCGGGCCTGGTGATGGAGCCTGGTCCTTGTAAAAGGTGATGGAGCCTGGTCTCGGCCTTGATGCTGGGCCTGGTGATGGAGCCTGGTCTCGGCCTTGATGCCGGGCCTGGTGATGGAGCCTGGTCTCAGCCTTGATGCCGGGCCTGGTGATGGAGCCTGGTCTCGGCCTTGATGCTGGGCCTGGTGATGGAGCCTGGTCTAGTTCAGAGCTTGACATGATGGCTGCTCAGCTCTGCTGCTGCTTCTCTGAGCTGAAGTTGTTTAAAAACCTAGTAATAATTATTTAAAACATTTTACAGAGAATCCATCTGAGCTATGGTTGAAGTGACGCGGTAATCATTTTTTTGTCAGTAATTGGACCAATCGCTTCAATAGCTTTCTGTTTATCTGTCCTGTTCAGTGTTTTCCACATTAATGACCCCTTGTTGTTTTCCCTGTGTCCCCATCAGGTGACCCACCTGTAGGTTTCCGTGACGTGTTGCTGCGGGACGGTCCTGAGGGATTTGCCAAAGCTGTGAGAGCTCACCAGGGTCTGCTGCTGATGGACACCACGTTCAGAGACGCTCATCAGTCCCTTCTGGCCACAAGGGTTCGAACCCACGACCTGAAGAAGATCTCTCCGTTCGTCAGCCACAGCTTTAATAACCTTTTCAGCCTGGAGAACTGGGGAGGTGAGCTTTTTGTTGTCTCTAAAACTAAATTAATCCTGTAGAATAGAAGAAAATTCATGCATCAAAGTGTTTGTTTAGGTTAAATAAAAAACTTATGTCTTTAACTACTATCAAAGATTTTCTTCTTCTGGGTGTTTTAACATTGGTTTTTCTTTTGTTTTTTTTACAAACTTAATGTGTTTCAACATTGATGGCTTTGTTCTCCATTCTTCTCAGTCATGGATTCGTTCCAGGTTTTATTGATCATCATGCGCTATAAAAACTCTGTCACTGGACTCTTTCTTCCAACTCCAAGGAGTTTAGTGAGTTTCCTCAAAAGGAGATGATTGTACCTTTTCGCGTGCCTTTGTTGAATAGAGAAAATCACTTGTCATTGAAACTTCTCGAGGCATGAGCAATCCAATCGTGTCTGAGTAGAAGAAGCAATTACTCTGAAATTGGACAGAATGAAAATGTTTGCATCGCCTTCAAGTAGCGGGTGTCGCAGCCAGTTATCAGCTCCTCCTGTATGAGGTGAAATAAAGTTGTTTTGAGGGGAAAAAATCTTTTCTCCCCATTTGAACCCACATACGTTTGGGACAAACCCCTTTGTGGAACAGATTGTAGACGACTTAAAGTTTAAGCATTTTAGGTAAAGTTATAGAAGAAACTCAGAGGAATTGTGGTTTCATAACTTGAAGTCCTTTAAAGATAATATGAGAACAAACATAAGACCTAAAAAAAGAAAAAAGTTTCAGGCTTTATTTCAGTGCCTGACTCAATTGATCCAAGTTAAAGTGGGGAAAATCGACACATTTCTGCTTCTTAAAACCTGTTCTGAAAATAAATTTATCCTGGCAGCAGATCATTGTGCACAGGTAAATGTGAAAAATACTTTTCATTACTGTGGGAAAGCAGTTCAGACACACATCAAATTACGCAAACCGTCTACTTATTTCATCTTTAAACTGATAAAAAGGTTATCCCAAAAGAGGGTTATTGGAAAGATTTTTCAATTAAAAGGGGCTTAAATGATCCCCACCCTCTATCTCCCTGCATATTTTCATATTATTGTAAGACTTAACTGTAAAGGATGATATAAATGAACCTTTCCTGAGTAGATGTGGTTACAATTAAAGCAAACCTATGAGAAAAGTCTGTGAAAACTTGCGGCGAACTTGGGTCTTTAACTTTTGCAGGATACGGTTGGAAAAGGTGCCGGGGGAGCATGTGTCTCATTAGGTTTTCTGAACTAGTTCTGAAGGGGAGAATTGCTTTGATTAAGGCAAATAAATGCAGTTTTAAGATTTCATTTTCTTTGAGGAAACGACTTTCAAGGTCCCGGCAATGTTAAAATGCTTTGTTCCATTATTTGTAATGGTGTACAAATACAACCTGATGGGGTTACTTCTGAAGCTCTTGCCACTGTAAGGCATTATTTCTGGTTTTAATAATCAGACTTCACATCTTAATGACCCTTTGGGCTTTTAAAACTTGTATTATCTTATTAGCATTGGGGGGTGGGGGGATGAAGCTGCTTGTAGTGAACTAAAAAAAGATTTTGTTGTATTTTGCTCTGTATTTAAATAGGCAAGATTTAATCGCTTGTTAAAAAAATGTTCCAGTAATGAATTGAGTCAGGCTGGATGCTGAAAGTGGTATTGAAACACATTTATGAGTACAAACTAGCCAGAGTTGCCTAATCTCCAGAGAGCAACAACATATCACTTCTTCCTTCAAACAGCCTTGCTGCCCTTCGTGTAAAAAGAAAGCGTGAAAGTTCCCGATGTCAGACTGGAATTAAAAACAGTGTTGTTCCTAAAAGTCCCTGCATTGCCATTCTCCACAGCAAATATTTGTGATAAACTGATTTGCATTTCTGTTTGCTTCCATGAGCAGATAGCAGTAATTCAAGGAGAGATTTGTAGCTTCGGGTTTCCTGCAGAAGTGTTTTAAATGGTAAACTGGGCGCTGTTTCCTTTCGTCGTCGTATCACTTCATCAACAACAGGGTGAGCGTGGGACAAAGCTTTGCAATATTACTGAGGTGGAGAAAAGATATCCTTTAGAGTTCTTTGATACAATCCTTACATGTGAGATGAGGATCAAACTCCACAATGAGCTCTCTTTAATGAGAAACAAACCAACAGAAGTGAAATCATTTTGTTCTTCACAGCAGTTATCGAACCGTTTAATGTAAAGTGCAGCTATGTTGGCTTTTGTGGTCTGGAATGGTCAGGGGCCTCCAAGTTTGAGTTGTAGCAGTTTAACTTGGGACTTAGGAGTTTAAATGTCCGAGTACAAATGGAGAATTTGCATTTACCATGAGTCAAAGGTGAAGTGATTATGTAGGTGTCCAATCTGTGTCCATCCTGAAGTGCTGGAGCAGTCATGTAGATATTACTTTATAACTTAACTAAACGTTGGTGCATACCTTGTTCTCACTGTCATGCCAGAGGTATTCTCTGATGGGAATTGGTTGTAATGCCAGACATGTTTGACAACTCCTCCAATTTACCCAAAATACCTGTCAGATTAAGGCCCTTATGTAATGTTCTTCAAAAATGTTTAAGTCGATTCCATGGAGACGCCACCTCATGATTCCTCCTAATTAGCAGACATTACAGTTTTAATGTGGCCAACGGCAGCAGTAAAATCTTGGAATAAACAACACAAATTAATCTAACGAGTTACTGAATCCAGTTAGGATAAAAGACAGAACTGTGAATACATCTTTCTTTGTGCCTTCCTCAATTCTTTCATAACTTTGTGTTCGAGCTGCAGTGGGTGTCGGAGGTTTGAAATCTGTTTGTCAGTGAAAACTCTTGAAGTTTAAATAAGTCTTTTGTCTTCGTAAGAAAGTTGGGAATGTACTCTTATCTCTCTCGCATTCATGCGATGACAGGAGCGTGTCTGCATCTAGATGTGAGACACGAGTTAAAGAATTGTAAACAACTCTTGACGTGATGATTCTGCAAAGAGCTGCTGATAAGAGCCGTGATGCAGCAGATCCATTCGTCTTTTCCAGTTTGATTTTGTGAAAAATCAAAGACTTTGTTGTAGATCCTCCTGAGGCAAGTCTTCCTCTATAGGATTGACTGAGAGAATATAAAATACCACATTATTTAAGTTCTGAATCTGATACATACAGAATTTTTTCCTGTAACTTCACTGGTTCGTTGTGTTTGCAGGAGTATTTCTTTTCTATTTAGAACAGAGTTATAAATGTTTGAACAAGGTTTCAAACATGTTCTCAATAATAGTTCAGTTGGATCAGTGTGATCACTAAAGTGATAGTTCAGATTTCCGGAAGTGGTGATCAGTGGAGTTATTAACGATGCTCTGCTTGTTGTACCCAACTCTTTGAAGAACTTTGATTTGTAGAAAAAAGATTCAACTGTACCCAGTAGTCTCAGCAGGGTCAAGACCAAAGTGAATTGCTAGTCTTAAAACAACTTCAGTCTCAAAGCTTTTATAGTGTTTCGTGCAAACACGGTCTTCTGACTTTTACATTGCTGTCATCACACATTGATGTCGATAAAGTTCCAGTCATTTTGAACTAGTGGTGACAGCAGTGGGCTGATTACAGGTGCAGCCTGGGCCACGTCCAGCAGGAATTTTGTAATGTTTCTGCTGCAATAACCTTGTAGTGCAAAACTGAAGACTGTAAATGTCTATAAAGTAGTATTTACCACTATGCATTTGTTTAAGACTGGAGTTGGCAATTGTTAGCATTGGAGTATCGGGCTTACACACCATGGTGGGTAAAGCATCGTGCACCTTAACTCAGCAGTAGCTTTAGAGAAGACCCACGTGTATTTTATAAGCACTGCACTAATAGGAAACTATGCTAACTAAAACATTATCTGCAGCATCATTATTGTCATCATAAAGGACAGAAGAAAATAGATAGATAGCGTTAGCACGGCAGCACAGATAGCTTCCACAGTAAGTTGGAGAAGTAGCCTTTTAAAACTGTCATACGCAATTTCTTCTGAAATCAAGTCTTCATGATCAGTTTGATTTTAGACAATTAGCTAACCATAAAGTCAGTTAGGTATTGTGGCGTGTCGTATATGTAATTTCAACATTGGTATGAAGTTAGAAATGTAGCCAATCATTAGAAAAAATACTTTATTTCTCCAAGTCAAATCATACCCGTGTTTGAAATGTTAGAAAGCCTGTAAAGCACTAAAAAAAGAATATCTTTCTGCAATGAGCGTAATCATTTGTTTGTGCTTGTGTTTGTTTTGTATAACATGAGTGCCAATTTACCCAAAGCACCCCCCTACACCCTTTGAAAAAGTGGTCTTCCCACACAGCTGCCTTTGTTTGTGTCGACTCCTAACAGGAATCTGTAACGTGACAAGCTCTTAATTTAGACTGCTCTTGTCTCGCTCTATAAAGACAGACATCTTTCAGATTCATGCCTCCACTCCAAACGTATCTTTTCTTCAAAAATAAAAACTTAGAGTACTCCCATTCCAACACTAGACTTGAGACTAGTCAAAAACACAATTACTTTAGTTTTCAGTGCAGCTACTCTTAAATAGAGGAACTTGTGAGTTTATTTGTAGCTTCCACAATCTTTTCTTTATCTTTACTTCTAAACCTGTTTATTAACCCTGTTTTTAAAAGCCAAGGTTCTCACCAGTTGCCGGCAATGTTATTGCCTTATTGATTTTAATTTGTTAAACACAAATTAAACTGCAAGGCAGGGAAAAGTTCATCTCGAGCACACAGTGACGGCTCGTAGCGGTACCTTTTAAGTAGGTCCCTCCATAAATCACATAATAACCAGAGGAGGAATAACTAATGCAATTCTCCTGCTAGGATGTTCCTGTGTTCCTATACACTACACATTTATCACAGACTGATCAGAGACGCACAGTTTTTCTGATCCCTGCCTGATTCACTTACGGCCAAAACGAATGGCTGAAGGCAGATGAATTTTGATAGTGAATTTCGAACAGTGTTACACCAACACGCTGTCCTCGTGCAATAATGCTTTGTTTTTAACACTTGACTGGTCTTAGATGGTGAATATTGCTTTCACATGTTTCAAATGCTTAGAGGCAGAATGAATCATTGAAGAGATTAAGCCTGTGAAAGCCCTTTGAGGATTAAGTCCCTTCCCAATATAGCATTTTTCACTGCACCATGGAAGATACAGTAACATGAACTAGGTCACACCATGTATCTGTGTAGTTGCCTGATGTGTGAGTTAATTAAGTTAATCAGATAATATATGGTTGGTCATGTGGGTATAAACTGCTTGTTCGTTCCAAACAGTATTTTAACCTGGTGATGTTTTTATACATTGAGCTGGACACCCAAATAAGGTAGACCGAATGATCTGTTGGCTAACTGATTAGTAACTATACTAATTATGTTATAATTGTTGGGAGCAAAGAAGCTCAACATCATCTGTTGAGCTTCACTTTGAGAGGGACAAGAATGGATAAGATTCTGAATGAGATCACCAGAGGTACAGCACAGGCTGAGTGACCAGGAGATAAGGTCAGAGAGGCCAGACTGAGACGGTTTGGACATGTCCAGTGGAGGGACAGGTGGTATATTGGTAGAAGGATGTTAGAGATGCAGCTGCCAGGAAAAAGACAGAGGAGATGGATACAGTCAGAGGACACAGTTGTAGTTGGACTACAACTAGTTTTCAAGTTATTGTGTTATATTTCTTACACCACTTTATTCTGTTATTTGTTCGTATTGTATTTACTATGGGTGTCACAGTGGATCAGTTAGTACCGCTGATGCCTCCCAGCAAGAAGGTCGCCGGATCGAATCCCGACGGGGGACATTTCTGGGTAGAGTTTACATGTTCTCTCTGTGCTTGCGTGGGTTTTCTCCGGGTACTCCGATTTCCTCCCACAGCCCAAAAACATGACTGTTAGGCTAACTGGTAACTCTAAGCTGTCTCTAAATAATGATAGTGAGCGATAAATCTTTCTTTTTGAAATCTCCTGATTTCTAAAAATAAGTTTGGCAGAAATCCACATCAGTCCACTTCTGTTTATTCTTCGTGGCTCTCTCTTTTGACTTTAGAGCATTTTATTTTAACTCCTTGGGTTGTGTAAAGATATTGACTTTTTTAGTATATGCATTAATTACTTCATTCCTTCACTCCTTAAAGGATCTGACAAGTCCTTGTATTTATGTAACACCTCCTTTATGAGGCGGTTCATCCCCCTTTGCTCCTCCCCTTTTCAAGCCGAATGTTTTCCTGCTCCTCTATCATGGGCATTGCACTTGTTTCCATCTGGTTTATTTTGGCTCCTGTTAACAGCAGGTTGGAGGCTTCCTGTCTTTGCAAAAAGATGCAGACCACAGCAGGGTTTGCGCCTAATGTCCCGCTTGTGGGCCCAGCTGTCAGTCTTCATTCGCTTTATTAAATTATAAGAATAGATTTTGCAGTCTCGGGTGAATTCCTCTCTCCGCTCTCCACAATCTCACGCGCAGTGAAACGGTAAAACTAAAATGTTTAACAACAGTACAGATTTCTGCTTCAGACCAGCGGGTTAGGAAAAGCTGAGGTAGGCTGGATCCCAAATTAGGGAATGTGAAGAGTATAAAGAGGGTTCTTCTTCCAGGGCATTTTAAGTGTAGCCTGATATTTTCTGTGTCCTAACGCATGAGTGCTCAGAAAATGAAATTTAATGATGACAGTGTTAGATCAGCAGAATACCACTGGAGGCTTCAATATTTCTGCCTGATATGATAACCGGGTATGAGAATTGCTAATCTACTCCTCCAGAAAGGGAAATGAGAGATTGATATCTTTTTTTTTTTCTTCCCTCCCTTGCCTTTTCCTCTGAGAGGCATATTTTGGCTTAAAAAACTCCTTTGAAAAGAAATGATGAAAGTGTTGAACTGAACAACAAATGTGCTGCTGTAATCATATTTTATTTCGGCATCCATTATTGTCTTATTTGTGCTGTCTGTGTGTTTGAGGCTCATGGGATAAGGTTTGAAAATCACTTTGATTTTGAAAAAGAGATCAAAGTCAGAATGACTGATGAGACAGATGAAAGCTGAAAATGTGTTTCTCCCTGTCCGTGTGTGTGTGTGTGTGTGTGTCTGTCTGTGTGTGTGTGTCTGTGTGTGTGTAGGTGCTACTTTTGACGTGGCCATGAGATTCTTGTCCGAATGTCCGTGGAAGAGACTCCAGGAGCTGAGAGCTTTGATTCCAAATGTCCCGTTCCAGATGCTGCTGAGAGGGGCCAACGCTGTGGGCTACACCAACTACCCTGATAACGCCGTCTATAAGTGAGTCACTCCGGCACAGACTGAGATTTTAATCAATCTGTTTACGTTCTAGTTCTTAAACAGACTGTTGGGTCCTATGTGTTTTACTTTTTTTTTTGCCCTCAAACCTTCAGCCTTTTTTCATCCGGAAATGAAATGTAAACATTCCGCGGTGGGCAAAAGATTGGTACCTCGGAAGAAAATATGAATAAAGTTCGTCAGTGCTGTACGCCTGTTTGTACAATTCAGCTTAAACAGTTTTGTCGTGCGTTCAGACTGCAGATTATTAGTGTGGCGTTCACTGTGAGGGAAAACGCCGTACAAATTCAGCGTGCAGTTTTATACATCTGAGTGGAGCCATTCAGCTTCTCAGACGCTCTATCAGTTTCTCTGTTAGCAATTTTTTTTAACGGCGTTGGAAATGGTTTGTATTGAATTTTGACAAAACGTCAATTTAAATAAGATTTTCTCAAAGCCAGCTGCTCCTCCGTTCGTTTCAATGCCTGGTTTTGTCGTATCATTCTGAATTGTTCTCTGGTTGGGTTGTTTCCATGGAAACGACACAGGTTGTGACCAACTTTCTGCGTTATTGTTTTTTGAGTATACTGGGGCTATTTTCTTCTTTTTTTTTTTTTTTGTTAATAATAGTAATAATTGCACGGACAATTGTTACTAACAAAACCATTCAATTACTTTACACCACAGGAGGGGTAAACTGGAAAAAAAACAAACCACCACCTGCTTCTCATAATAATAATAATAATAATAATGTTGTATTTTCTGGACTATAAGCCACACTTTGTTATAGTTTGGCATGTCCTACGACTTATAGTCATGTGCAACTTCTGTTTTTTTTTTCTTTTTGTTACAAATTTTTTGATTAATGCGACTTTTACTCCAGAGCGTCTTCTTTTCCAGAAAATACGGGAATAGTCCGCATAAAAAAAACACATAAAACCAATATATTTTACCCGTAGGAAGGTTTTCCTTAGGCTACAAAATGCTACATAGCAGGAACAATATTTTATTTTGATAAATAAAAATCTGTAAAATATTGTGAATTACTGAAACAGCCCCAAAATGTAAAAGACAGGACGATGAGTCCTTGGCTCTAAATCAGTAGCAGTTATAATCAAGATGGGATTTTTTTAAAAGAGTAACATAATTAAAGTGGGAATAAATGAAAGCTTGAGTCGATTGGGTTTTATATTTGCAGACTCTGTACTGTCTGCCTGAAGGCTACTGGTTACATTTAGAGAACAGGATGTGTGAGGGATAACTAAGAAATGATTATGGTGTTCTGTAAAGTGTAAGTGTTTTACCTGCAGTAGATATGTGCACAGTATTAGTTCTGAATATCAGACATAAGTTTTCTCAGTTGAGACGACCTAACAGATCATTCAATGCAATTAACTTCTGTCAGAAACATTTTACAATGATTCATTTAGAGCCATGTTATAAAGTTTTGGCGTTCCCCCGAGGACAAATGAGCGTGCAGCCTGTTGAATGTGGCGTGTAGCCAATCAGAGAGCGAGGTGACAGAAACACAAAGTTCAAAATACAAAAGACAGAAGAAAACATCTGCCGTGATGCACCACAGTCTGGTGGACATCAGACAATTTCTTTGTGAAAAATAGTCCACAAACTGTCTCCAGTGTTTCTTCCTCGTCGGCCATATTTATTTACTCTGAACTCACGTTTGATCTTGAGACCAAACCTCTTGTTTCTGGGGGTCTCTGTCTTTGAAAATCCACCAACAGTTTTAAAATCTTACGACGTGAACCGGACATTTTCCAGTTAAAACGACTGATCTTTTTTTACAAAAGAAGCTCAGATATTCTTGTTTGTTCTTGTCAGGTGTTTTGAACGATTTTCTGCCAGCGCTTCATCTACATAATCAGACAAAACAAGTCTTTCAACCACAGCTGCTTCTCCATCTCTGAGCAGACCTTTTATAGTCAGTTTAGTAGGAACTGACTAACAACCCGAGTGTATCGCGGTTAATCAGGTCCGTTTGTTTGATGTTACCTCACCCTCACAGAGTTTCACATCAGTTGTGCAGCTGGACTCTCCTGATGCACTTTGGGCTATATACACACCTTTACCCACACACACACCCGCCTCTTTCAAATGAATTCACAAGTTTCCTCTGAGGTTGAATACACACACCTGCAGTTACACACACACACACACACACACACACACACATATAGTCATTATTTATTCTCGCTGATGCCTCCCTCTTTGCTTCTTCCATTCATCTCCCCACATGACACACCTTTCTCCTTCTTTTTACCTCCCTCTTCCTCCACCTCATTGCTCTTCAGCTCCCTCTTCACCCTCCAGGTCCCAGCCAGGGGAGGGCCGGTGAAAATTCACACACCATCGTGATTATTGCTTTGATCTGTTAGGTTGCCCTCCACCCACCACCGCCACCGCCGCCTCTAATCCTCCCTGCTCACGGTTTTAGTGCGAGAACTCAAACAGCCGCACGCAGCGTCTTCAGTAGCTAAATTAATTCAAATGGGATTTTTCTTTTGGTTTCATTGATTTAAAGTGAGTTGATTAAAACCACCAGTTGTTTGTTTTTTCAACAGAGCAAAGAATACTTCTTGTTCAGGTTTTGTGTTCAATACTTTGGACTGCACGATGGTTTGAAAACTTATCGCAATATCAATATTACATTGATGTGCAAACACTGTCGCACAATAATATATTAAAGAAACAGATGGACCTCCACAGCAGGTTTGAGCTTCATACCTAGAAAAGTAAGCCAGGTTTGTGTCTGTAAGCTGTGGTGACCATCTCGAATAGCATTGACTCCAAGAGTTTAATCAGTTGCAGATCGATAAGTCCCGATAATTTTATTAAAACATGATAAACGGTCTTTAACTGTATTTCAAAAGTCAGACGTTTTCCTAATAATCAAAATCTAACAAGATTTCAAGCAGAGAACAAACAAGTTGCATAAAACTATTCATTTGATTCAAAAAGTAAAATTGAGCAATGTTTTTGATTTGGTGCCAAATAAAACACACTCAGCAGCACTTTGTGTTGTAATAAAACCTCACACACACACACACACACACACACACACACACACACACACACACACACACACACACACACACACACACAC
>JAVKLF010000142.1:3397356-3409538 GCA_034783495.1 Millerichthys robustus
ACACACACACACACACACACACACACACACACACACACACACACACACACACACACACACACACACACACGTACGTCAGACTGGTAATCCTCTGGTGGCACAAATAAACATACTGACACACAATATGTCTTGTTTATTTGCTGAAACAGAAGCTCTGGGTGTGTGTAAATGTTGCATTCACAATAACACACTGACAGTCGGCGCTCGTTGCTGTTCTGAAAAACCTGATTAAGATACCGGGGCAAAGGCAATAATGAGGGATTTACCACAAGCAGCTCGGATAATGACTCGAGTACACATTCGTCTCCAGTTATTGTGTTCTGCTGCAAGCTATGGAAGCTCCGTTTCATGAAAGTAGTGGGGGTACTCTATTTACTCAGGTACAGCAATATTTACGAGCAGCGATATGGAGATGACTATAAATCCCGACCTGGATGTGCGCCGTTATCAGGAGTTTTCTCTGCGTGTTGGCAGCTCATTATATGCATGTTTGTGATAACTCGCTGCATTCGGTCGGTTCTGACGGCTCCGCTCACCCGATTCGACTGCAAGTTCAAAAACAAAACTCCAGGTGACGTTTGCTTAACGTGACGTCTCCCCCCCTCCAGGTTCTGCGAGGTGGCCAAAGAGAACGGCATGGACATTTTCCGAGTGTTTGATTCCCTGAACTACCTGCCCAACATGCTGCTGGGTATGGAAGCTGCCGGAGCGGCGGGCGGCGTCGTCGAGGCCGCCATTTCCTACACGGGCGACGTCTCCGACCCAATGAGGCAGAAATATTCCCTGGATTACTATCTGAAACTGGCTGATGAGCTTGTCAAGGCTGGAACCCACATCCTCTCTATCAAGGTGACAAAATATACGTAGAATCCAGGTGTTGCTCGAAAAAGGTGTTTACTGTCGTGTAGTCGTCCACAAATAAATCCAGTCTGCAGAAGCCAGGTTTTCCCAGAGAGTTTTATGAGTAATGAGCAGAAAAAGTACAAATTATGAAATGCATTAAAAGAAGCCTAAACCAGCAGTTAACCCTTTACTGCCTAAAGTTGTTCTTAATTTTACTGATAGAGCTTTATTTGTTTTTATAGGAATCAAAGTTTTTATTTGACTCGCCAGGTGGTCATGATTCACGTGAGCAAACAATTATGTCATCCTTACTTACTTTAAATATGGGTACTTTTAGGAATAATTTAGAACAATACCTGACTTGGTGTTGTTTTGTTTTTTTTTGTTTGTTTTTTTGGAGCAGTGATTTAACTGAGACTAAACTAACGGCCAAAACCAGAGTGGTTGGCTGTTGTCTCAAATATATCATGGTTCACAATCATTTTGTTTTTATCGCATTTAGTGATTTTGCTCCAGAACTCTTTGTAACAAGCAGCAAAAACTGTTCTCAGGTCAAGGAAATTGTTTAATTCTTTAATTACCAGGATGGATCTTGGTGCGTTATCTTTTTTATGCATTTGTTAAACATTTGAACTAAAAACCCTTTAAGTTTCACTGATGAACATAGCTAAAGATGCTTGTTCCATGTAAAATGACCTGCTATTATTACACCTGAGTTTTCTAAATGAATGTTGCTCCCAAATAATTCACTTTTTCACTCAGGCGTGACAGAAAATTAGAGATAAAAGATGATAAAACTCCTGTTTTACTGAACCGTGAATCATCACATTTGGCTGTGTCCTTGGCTTTAAAAGCTGGCAAAACTAATGAGGTTCTTATTTAGAAATTGTGTTAGACTTGTATAAATTCATTTTGTAATAATTCAGTTGAGCAGAATTAAAATATTTATTGGGAAATTGGCCAATTTCAGGTGTGGGATACATATTTTTTTTTATCCCTCTGTTAAATCAGCAGCATTCAGTTTCCTACACATCTATTTATGAGCCAGTGGTGATCTCGAGAGCATGATTTTCCCTACAGTGACAGCTTTGTCAACTCTTTAAAAAATAAAAAAACAGCAGAGAAACAGTTTCCATCATGACTGCTGTTAGCTGAAACACCAACAAGTCTTTTTAAAGATCGCTTTATCTCTTTACCATAGAGATGTTTCTGTTTTGTGTTCTAATGTGGATGAGTTAGTTGAAAATGTTTGTTTAAATTCACAGATTGGACGTTTAAGATGCAGCACGTATTTTCTACATCAGTCTTCACTCATTTGTCACGTTCAGATGCAAATGATTGTGATTTTTATTCTCCACAAAGGAGACAAATACTGAATATCTATTTTTGAAGTTAAACTGTTGGAGTTACCTGCTGATCAGAAGCCAGCTTAGAGCATTGTTTATTTAAAAGAGATGCAGATTTTTTACAAGGTTGGACATCAGCTCATTTAAACGAGACAGACTGAGTCGTTTCTCAGTTGATGCAGAGCGATGCGTGTCTAAAAGAGGCTTTATGATCATCTCGTCATCAGAGAGGAACCCATACTTGACCCATCGAATGAGATGTTTTCTGAAGTGTCAATTTCAAACTAGCTGTCTCGTAGTGGGTTCAAAGTAGGTCTTCATATACCTGAGAGTACTTCGGTTCACAGAGCTACATCACAGAACGATGAGATGCAGCCTTTATGTTTGACTGTTTAACTTCAGGAGTATGTCTCAAAGATTTTTAAAAGTCTAGATTTATCTGTTTTTAAACACTAACATTAAAACTATCTCCCTGGCATTTTGGACCAAACCTGTGGAGACTTAAGAAAACTTTAATCTTATTTTGTGTGCTCTGTCAAAGGCAATGTTTGGTTTTCTTCTGCATAGAACAACTACCTTCCTGAGGATTCTTGTGTTTTCCTCTCTAGGATATGGCCGGCCTGCTGAAGCCCGAGTCCAGCAGGCTCCTGGTCAGCGCTTTGAGGGACCGTTTCCCAGAAGTTCCCATTCACGTACACACGCACGACACAGCCGGGGCTGGAGTGGCAGCCATGTTGGCCTGTGCTGAAGCTGGAGCTGATGTTGTTGATGTGGCGGTGAGTTTTTAATCATCTGACCGACTGCCGTTCTGTAGACTGACCCTGATTTCACCTGAGCTAACGGTGTCCTGGGAGGAGAAGAGGGGAAAATACACAGAGCTGGCTAAAGATTGTTGCAAACGGGTGTGGCGTGCTCGATATGTGCCCATCGAAGTGGAGAGTAGGGGCCACGTTAGACCTACATCCTCCTGGGCAGCTCGTAAAAGAAAAACCAACAGAATCTGTTACAGAGAAAGCTTTAAGATCACTAATGATGTGTTCAGGTGCATCAGTAAATGTATACAAACTGTTTTATCATTGATAAAGTTGTAACTTTGTGGCAGGCTGCTGGTGACAAAGGTGCTTCAAATTTTATCCAAAGATGTTCTTTATTTTCTGACACACGTGACTCATGTTGAGTCGTTTTTATGACTAAATGATTCACACGTTCGGAACAAAAACATTCTTCTGAAAATGGTTTACTAGACTGAAAACCCCCCCGAAGATTGAAAAACCTTCAGAAAGCCTGAAAAACTAATAACTAAGACAACTTTAAAAGATTGAAAGAAAATCTGTCCTTTTGAAAGGAAAAGTTTTTAAAAATGTGGGATTTCTTAAGAATTGGGCAGAGTTTACTGTTAAACATGCTGATGTTCAGGTAAATAGTTTGATAAGAGGAATTTTTTGAAAAGTCCAAACTTTTCTTACTACCAAAACTGGCATTTAATTTTTATTTCCCTACTTGTTTAAACCTATTGTACGCAATTCTGTTCACGTTGATTTTCAGCTGGTTTCTGTGGAGCTTTTCCGTTCATCGAGGCTTTAAGCTGAGCTGGTTTTGTTGTTGTTTTTCTGTAGGTTGACTCCATGGCCGGGATGACGTCTCAGCCCAGCATGGGGGCCATGGTTGCTTGCACCAAAGGGACCAAATTAGACACCGGTGAGTGACGAGCTCGAGGAGATGTGTTAACATAGTCGCTTCTGGACAAATTTAGTTTCAATACAACAAATAATTTGTTTGTTTTCTGTTCTGAAACCTGAAGAAGTCACAACACAAAAAGTTGACTCACTTGTTTAGATGCTGGAGAGAAAAAATACAGCAAACTGCGACAATTAAAAGCTGTTTTTAAATCTGCATAGCAATGAGACAATAAAATAAACTCACTGAGACGCTCTAACCTGTCAGAGGCTCTTAGATGAGGGGATTGTAATCAGCAGCTTTTAGACGAATGCTGTTTTGAAAATCGGTTTATTAAAAACAAAAGAAAAACATCTTCAGATGCAAACATTAAGCTTTTATTACAGTTCAAAGGTGTTAATGAGACAGTTTGTTAAATCACCAGTCTTGCGTAGAAAATAAGTTTCGAAGTCCTCCTAAAAGAGCGCTGCTTAACACGCGGGAGGAAAAATCAATCAGCGAATCAATGGTGCATTTGTAATTATGGCCCTGAGCTGGAAGGACCGTCAGATTCTGCTGAGTAACAACGTCCACAGTCTTTTATGGGAAGACGCTGAGGAGAAGGAGATGAAAGAAATCTGTCAGTAAAAGGAGCTGCAGAACGTTTTTTTTAAACCATAAATTACTTCTTCAGACAGCTGTGGGAACAGGATGATGTTATTTCGATGACAATATTGTTTTTTTTGTTTATTTTTTTTAAGTAAAACCCTGCTGGCTTCCAGTGCGGCGTCTCAGCTCTGACAACAGGGCACCTTTCTGTGGAGCGTGTGAGGTTTTTTAAGTCTCCTAAGCAACCTTTGTGTGATTATTATTCATTTGCTTTCCCAACAACAACCTGCCAGGTTCTATCAGAGATCCTTCGGGCCTTTTAGACCCCTCTCAGGAGGTCATAAGATAAGTTGAGAGATGGATTTTGCGTTTATTCCCTTTGTGTGTTTTGTTTTTGTGTCCGCTGTGGTCCAAACAGTATAATTTTCACGGGCTGTGAGAAGAAAGCAAAATAAACTGAAACCCCCTTCCTCAGCTGGTAACTGACCGGAGCTTTGTGACCTCCGTACCTCCCACGGCCAAGAAGAGCAGAGGGGAAAATATGCTACAGCACGCAGCTGTAATACTTGTTTTGAAAAATTGAAGGAACACGAAACAGACTAAAAGAATTAAGACTGATTTGAGGTTTACTTATGTGGAGAAACTGTGCAGGGAAAACTGACTCAGCTCTGCTAACTGGATCTGATAGCTCATTTCCTTTCTTTTTTCTTTTTTTTATCCGATCCACGAGAAGCCCAACTAATTCTGTTTACGTTTGCACTGCACAGTTAATGTGCCGTGCGCCGATATTAGCTCCATTGTGTACAGTTTGCTGCTGCTTTGCGGCGCAGGACGTGTATTAAATGAAGTAACTGGTTTGTAAGCCCTGATAAGGTTGTTAAACACATTAGCACCATTTTAAAGGTCTTTTCAGAATCACCCTAATTAGGCCACTTAATTGCCCGTTGACCTGGTCTCTTCTGATGTCGCAGAGTCAACATGAAGCTTTCATGCTAATGTTGTGAAGTGTGCAAGTAGAACTGCTTGGAAATGTTATGGGTGATGTAACTTTTTTACCCTTCTTTTTGTTTAAGCTCCTTTTGACGTCTCACAAATGGTTTGAGGGTTTTTTTCTAGTCGTTTGGAACATAGTGACACACCGCCTCCAGTTTTTGTGAGCTGTCAGTCAGCTGTGTGTGGAGCCTGCAGGAGGGAATAGTCTTAAACTTTTCTCTGTGGAATAAAATATTAAAAAAAGACTGAAGGTGATGGTTTTTTCTAACGGAGAAGTCCCACCGGTCATTACACTTTTTAAAATGTTGCAGCTGATTTTAAATATTTGCAGCTACCTAAAAGAGTTACGGTGTTGTCTTTAAGTAAAATAATCTACAACTTTATAACGATGGCTGATTACCCAGCTAAAGCTTTATAAAGCTGTGAATAACAGAATAACTAATTTCATAATTAAAATAACTTTTATATTAGAAATAGTTATATTTAGCTTTAATATGGTTGCAGAAGTGACACTTTCTCTCCAATCATGAAGCACCGCAACAACAGAACCATTAATCTGACAATATGTCACTTGTGCTTTGAGAAGAGAAACTAAACACAACAAGTTTATGTTCAGACTAACTGTTATTACTCAGGGCCCAACAGGAAGTGTGATGCTTCTCTGCATACAAGTATTGTTGTCCAGTTCAATGAGAGTTTTCTGAAAAGGGGAAAAGATAACTTTGTCATTTTATTCATTGATTTTCAATTTGCATTCATTTAAGATTTTGATGTGTGATGATTTACGATGCAGGTCGTCTCCACATCCATCTGCGTACATGTCCTCCATCCTGGTTTAACCCTGGAGTTTTGCATATCAAGTCACTTTGTTTTTGTTTCTTCTCTTCATCTTTACCTTGGTTAGTTCCCGCTCCCTTTTCCATCTCGTTTTTTTTTATTTTTATGGAGCCAAGCCCTCCCTCAGATCCTTTCATACCTGCCTGACCTCACAGTCTGTTTACTGCTTTCCTTCACTCCCACACTCCTTCTTTCTCCCATTTCTGCTTCTAAACCAGTAATCAGAACGGTGAGGTGGCTCTGCTGTCCTGCATTTTCATGTGGCTCCTGTATCTGTCATATTGTTTCTGCATCCTCCTCCTCCTTTTCCCCCCCTCCTTCTGCATCAGTGGCAAAACAATTATCACTTTCCATACCTTTTCCTTCCACTGCCCTCAGCATCTTTCACGTTCTTGCACAAGCGTTGCTTTTTCCATTTATTAATTTCTCCTTAAAGTGTCATTTTTTTTCCATTAATTCAGTGCACACACCTATGCTCTTTACATTACACATATTCACAACCATGTTGCAGTTTGAATAATGAGACATGCTGAAGTGGTCCTTGAGTTTGTTTTTAACTGCATTCATTGCTATACCTCATGCATCATGCATGGGTTTAAATGGTGCCGCAACATGCAGTTGATCAATGTGTCGCAGTCAGACGCACATAGCGCTGGAGAGACTCTAGTTTGTAAACGTGTCACAGAGATTGACACCGTTTCTGACAAATGATGCCTTACGCTGCCTGGGAGAGGTCACTCCTTCTCGGAGAGCCCCCTGTCTTTCCACACTGTCTCCTGAAGGAGACAAGAATTGTCCAGTCTCCTTACACGGGTTCTTTGACTATCTTTGTAGGTTTGGCTGAAACAGTTATAATGAGGACTGTATTTTCTGACAACCTCGGCCATCTGCTCCACTGAGGAACAGCTGGAGTGAAATATAAGAAGTGTATTTAAGCTGCTTTTCCACATAAACATGCCAATTAAGTTCTGACCAATCGCAGAACAGGATCTCAAGGGCATTGTGAGAAGACAAAGACAGTTTTTGTCTTGCAGTCTGGTCAGCAAGACACAAACTCGGCACTTCTCGTGGAGTATCAACCAGACTTTATATTATATTTCTCTTGGCTAAAGTCAAAAAAGCTATCTGCAACAGGTAAGATATTAACTGTTCATAACATTTCAACAGAATCTCACTGTAAAATATCTGAACTCTCATTTAAATTTAAATTTTCTTCATCTGTGTTACTTTGTGTGTGTATACGCTGTGTTCATACTTCAAAAAGAAATTATAAATGCTATATTTAAAATTAAACTTCAACCCTGGAATATTTTTAGAAATCTGTTGTGGTCCGTGTCGTGATCTCAGCCTCTCGTTGTCGTGTCCGAATGAGGACCGCATCGTGACCTCGGGTCCCCACCGAGGTTAATTTTCCTTTGCAGCTGTAACCTTTTCTTTTCATCCAACGCCATAATTAAGGCTCATTGTAAATCAGAGAATATGACCAGATGCAGCATAATGGACAATTATCAGTTGTTTGATTTCACCATGATTTGTTATTCAGAGTGTTTGTCATCCATCAGCTATAAACTGCAGTCGTGTATCTAGGACACCGTGATTGAAAGGGGCATTTTATCGATCCCCTCCTGTGGTAAAATTATCTTCTCTACAGAAACTAGTGTCTTCATTTTATGCTATGAAAACTGTTGGTAAAAAAAAACTGAAATTGTGCAAGAAATTTTACAAATGCCAGTACTATCTTTTTTTTTTCAACGTCCTCAAAACATCCATTTAATACCTAATATATACATTTTCATGTAAAATATTGCCCTGGTTTAAAGAAACCAAAGATGGTGGTGTTGTGGTTTTTGTTTGGAGATTCGTTACGTAATAAACAGTCATACAATCGCATAACCTGCCTAAGCCCTCGACTGAAATGAGACAAATGTGGGGATACATCCAGTTAAGTGGCAAGTGGCCATGTTAGTTTCCATCACACAGATCCACAATGACTCATTGGGATAGAAATAAGTAATTGTTTTAGACTATAAAGACTGTGGTCTGCAGTTACTTTTAATCCCACACACTTGTCTGCAAAACCAGTTTAATCTCTTTTTGCTTTTTGGGCCAAAATCAATCCTAAAAAAAAAAAGACTTGGAAAATTAGTTTTGGCTTCAAAGCACAGTTGTCAATTGGTAATTTCTAAGCAAACAGACTTCAGTGACAGTCTGCCTGTATTTGTATTAAACTCAGATCAGGTAATCGATTCTGTTTTTTTTTTTTTTTTCCATTGGTTCTTCAAACACAAACTGTCAGTCTGAGTTATGAGTAAATACCAGCAGAAAGATGTTTTCAAGTCACGCTAACTTGTGCAGTTTCCATTGATTTGATGTCAGTTTCGGTTCTCTGGTGTTGCAGGCATTGCTCTGGAGAAGGTGTTTGACTACAGTGAATACTGGGAGGTGACCAGAGGACTGTACGCTCCGTTCGACTGCACCGCCACCATGAAATCAGGCAACGCCGACGTGTACGAGAACGAGATACCAGGAGGACAGTACACCAACCTGCATTTCCAGGTACAAAAAGCTGCTGCAGGTTTACTCTTGTCAGGAATAAAAGTGTTGATGTGAAGCAGCTGACTGTTTAAACTTGGACTCCACACGAGTCCATCTGGCTTTTATCAAACTTGACGAAAGTTTTGGATCCCACTACACAGAACACGACCCTGTGGCTTGGCGAGCATTCCTTGACTTTTAACCCCTAAATGTTAGTCTAATGAAAAAGTTTTCTATTTCCGGCTCGTTTCAGGCTCACAGCATGGGGCTGGGAAATAAGTTCAAGGAGGTGAAGAAGGCTTACGTGGAAGCTAACAAACTACTGGGAGACCTCATTAAGGTGAGACCAGACAAAGACTACACAATTCTTTCATTGTTTTAATCACCAGGTAACAGAAAAACATTCATCTGAATGTGTACAGTCGGTCATATTTGGTAGGTATGCAGCTTAACTTCAGTAACTGTAGCATTTCTGCTATGTTTCGTCCGTTTGTGTTCGTGACAGCAGCGGTCGTTTTCTGTGGTATCAGAGATTTTTGAATCCAGGTCTTAAGAGTGTTTGGTTTTGGAAGTGCCTGGCATTGGTGGGAAACTGTAGGTGGGCACTATGGATGGCTGCGGTCAATAGTTTTTCCTCAGCTCTCACAGTTAGAGGACCAACAGGAACAGTTCAACTTCAACATGTAGGAACAAAGCAACTCTTTTTGGCATGGAAACTACATCTGACTCGACGAGCACGGCAGTGTCTGTATAAACGTTTGATCAACATTTGAAAACGTTTCCAGAGATGGTTCACGTGTAAACAGAGCTTAAATCCGGTTTATCAGTTGCTTCCTGCTCATTAAATTGCCTTCCAGCTGTGTTTGCACCAGCCTTTCATTCTGCCTTCGGTGTATTTATTGCGTCACTTGTAGTTTTTAAGAACACTTTCATCAAAGTGGTTTGAAACAGCTCTGACTTGGAGTGAACGAGTCTTTCCACTGATTTCCTGAAAAGAGCATTAAATGTAGTCGTAGAGAAAAGCTCTATTACCAACTCTGTAGTCGACAAACTCATTCACACCCAGAATTTACCTCCTGCCTTGTTTCCTGTTTCTCATTATCTTTCATTAAATCCTTCGTTTTCCTCCCTTCGTTATTTACCATCAAACTCCGGTAATAGATCCATTCTTCTTTTTTTGTGTTCACCCTGTAATTATTTTACTTTATTTGCATTTTCTTTATCAACCCACACTTTTTATTTTTTGCACTTTTTGACTCTTTATTGCATTCTTTCACATTTATTTATTCCTTTTTTTTCAATGGGGAATCAATGGGAGCTTGTTTATTTTACCACCTTTTCTCTCTCTTTTGTTTTTGTATTCTCCTTGTGTCTCTCCCTCAAATTTAACACTCCGGTCCTTTCTCCCTTCTTTGATTTCCCCATCTCTGCTTCCCTCATCAATTCTCTCCCCCGACTTCCCCGACTCTCTCCCCGTGTTCTCTATCAATTCAATTAAGACTCTGCGGGCTTCACTGCACAAGCCAATGTTGGCTCGATGTGCCTACGGGTGCTGCGATGCTTTCTGTTGTACCCTGTTAGCTTGACAGTGGCAGTGTCTCTCACACTGTCACTGTCTATAATGTGTGTGTGTGTGTGTGTGTGTGTGTGTGTGTGTGTTGGGGGATGGGGGTGCTTACGAGATGCAGACATAAAGAGGACAGGCCACATAAGCCCCCGCGGTATGCAAAGCTCCCGATGTATTCCCTTCAAGGCGTGATATTTCTCACACTTTGAAGTTTGGAGCTGCCTGTGAAGGATCAGGCTTGTCAGAAGACATGTTTATATAACTTTTAACTTCAAGAACAATGACTTCACCACACTAAAATGACTTATTTCTAAAAAATAAAATAAAATAAAAAATGCCTTAACATTTAATGATTGCTGGAGCATTTGCATAAAAGTAATCTGCTTTAAATTGAAGGGATAATTCACATCTTTTGAAGTTTGGTTCTGTGGAAAGGTTATGAACTAATTAATATTCAACTTGTTGTGACTTGATGTTAAGGATGAGCGTTTTAAGCAAAAACCATCTTCAGGTAGTTGCTGGTTATTTGAGTTTTCTAAGAATAAACAAATCTAATTTCAAAGAAACAAATGGGATGGGAGGGGAAATCTCTGGGTTTATGCTATTTCTAACTCAAAGAAATTCCCCATAAACTGAACACTTGCGTTTGATCCAATATGTTACTTTTCAAGATAGATGCAGGCCATGTTCTGGACATAGCCTAAACAATAGTCGTCCTCGGGTGTTTAGATATTTCAATTTCCCTTTTGTTTGTGAAATAAAAGGATGTCCTGAGACTTTTGACTCGCCCCGTATTGATTCTCAGGTTGTGTGATCAGAGCTGGCTAAATAATCTGCTGATTGTTTCATCCAGTGTTTACATTTGATCTTGCTGCTTCCTGCATGTTAAGTATAATCAATACGTTGTATAAATCACCCAATGCAGATTCACAGAATTTAATTCAAAACGATAAAGCCAGGATGAAAACATCGTTGACCTCCTCAGTTTTCATCAGAATTAATGCTTCTTTAACCAGCACAGGGAGAAAGTTCTACTTTAGAAGTAAACCGTCTTAATGATTTACTTTACGACCATAATTAGTGCCGGTGGATGTTTGGGCTCGCTGCTCGCTGCCATCGAGGGACAAGTTCAGAAAATATCCCCTCCTCCTATTAGCATCTAGAACACGTAGCGCCACATTATCTAAAACAATGTTGTAAATATCTGAACAGCGTGTTGCCGAAGCTCGACAAACCCCTCACTGCCAGAGGATAATTGTAAAAAAAAAAAAAAACATCTCGTCTTGCTCTTAAGCTGCTCTGTATCCTTTTTGCTCGAAGGCATATTTGCTGGAACAGCAGGAAAGTCGAGCCAAACATACCTGAGCGGACGCCTACAGGTGCCGCACCGGTATCATCTCTGACAGAGCTACGGATGCTGCAGCAGCCAGTAAATGAATCGGCATTGACATGTTTTGTTGAAGAGAGAAGCTTTCAAGCCCTCCAAAAAAAACACTTTTTATCTACTTTGTCTTCGACTGACGCTCGTTTTTCCCTCGACTTCACCACCTCTTTGCTTAGTTGATCTGTTGCTATATGAGCTTGTCAATACATGTTTTGTTTTGGGGTTTTATGGTGCGGTTCTGTCTTCCTCACTGTCTCTGTCCCTTTCCTTTTACGATTACAGGCACGTATTCACTCACCTCCACTCTCTGAAAGTCTCCCACACTCAGAGGTGGAGCACGTCTTGTATTGCCTGTGGGGCTGCAGATGTCGACGGTTTTCGTCTTTTTGCCTCCATCTCCACCCCAACCCCC
>JAVKLF010000142.1:3469534-3483215 GCA_034783495.1 Millerichthys robustus
TGTGTGTGTGTGTGTGTGTGTGTGTGTGTGTGTGTGTGTGTGTGTGTGTGTGTGTGTGTGTGTGTGTGTGTGCGTGTTCCTCCTGATCTGAATGTTTTCTGTGCTGATGAGGGGAGGTAAGATATTAGGAAAATATGAATATTAGAACAAAAAAGACAAAAGGTTTGAAGAAGTTTCATCACTAGAATCTTGATCCTTTGAAATTGGATTCTGATCATATTAATTCAACGTAAATATGTTTTGTAAATCTGACGCTTGACACAAGAATTGTTGAAATATGGCATCAATAGTCTAAATAGCCATTATCTTGTCAGTTTGGTCAAAATTCAACACTATTCTTCCAAACTGAAGCTATCTACAACAGGCAAGATATTATTTGTTCAGACCTTTACACTATAATCTGATTTATACATTTAACTTTCCATTCTTACTAATTGAATGCTAGTTTTTTTAAAGCTCTTTATCTTATCAAGCTGTTGTCCATAAATTTTAGTGACTGTAATCTTTATTAACTTCTATAAAAATCACATTTTCAATTCACAGGAAATAACAGAGCAACTTCTCACCAATTACAGCAGAGCTTCACTCAAATCAAATGTTCCTAAAAGTTGTGCTAATCCACTTTGTCTTCCTGAGACTTGAAAAAAGCTTTAATGTGGAGCTTTGATGATTTTCTTGTTTTCAAATGAGTTTGATTTCATCAGAGCAA
Organism: Millerichthys robustus; assembly: GCA_034783495.1. Classification (NCBI taxonomy): domain Eukaryota; kingdom Metazoa; phylum Chordata; class Actinopteri; order Cyprinodontiformes; family Rivulidae; genus Millerichthys; species Millerichthys robustus. The sequence goes on from JAVKLF010000142.1 coordinate 3,470,244, forward strand.
AAGAAAAACAAGGCTCTGTTTAGAGCTGTGGAGCTGCAGGGACACCAAGTGGACGGGGGAGTGCAAGCGCCTAAGACTTCTGCAGAATTCAGCCAGTAAAGGTAGCCATTTTTATAAAGTATTTACCATGAGGGAAAGTTTTCTTCCTACCAAACTTATCAGTGAAAAAAAGATGTTGGAGTCCAAAATTACCAAAATATCTCATGAACTCCTGAATAAATTTGAATGAAACCTGCAGAAAGTATTTGCTGTATGAACCTTTACAACTGATTCACTTTTAAAGTCAATCTGATTCAAGATGGCTGCCACAAACAGCTGACCCAAAAATGTGCAGAACGCTGTCAATTTTAGAGATATGAGCTGAAATTTGATGGGTCAGTAGCTCCACAACACATACTCTGAGATTCAGCAACGCTGTATGAGTTTGTGCAGAATATTATTTTTCTTAAAACATCATTTCTCAACAAAAACTTATCTTAGTCTAAAAAACTGGCATAAACTCAGCAAACAATATGCATTCCTTTAATAAATGGTAGGACTTTTTCACTCCCAGAGGGGTGAACTGAGATCTGTTTTTTGTTTTAGTTAAATCAGTTCTGCAAGAACAGGTTTAAAAGACTGAGTGAAAACAATTTGTTCATCCAGCTGGTAAACTATAAAATATTATGCACCTGCAGAATATGAATACTGCAGCTCTGTACAAAGAGAGTTATTAGAAATTTGAAGAGTAGTTAAATAATGACTGACTAGATTACTTGAGGTGAACTTTTCATTCAACTGAATGTTACACAAAGTCATTTCCAGCAGGTAGAAACAGAAAAATAAACCAGTATCTGAGAAAACGTTACATTTTATCCACTAAAGCTACATGTGTGAAATAAAAGAGAGCTTTAAAATCAATTTTACCTAAAAAGAAAGCCAATAAATCCTGATTGGAAAGAAGTTTTTATATTGTATATACAGGAAAAGATTTTTTTACGTAGCCTATAATAAAACTACACAAACAATGAACATAAAATCTATCAGTCCTGAGGAAATAAACATACCAACTTCAGATCAGGGTAGTAGAACTTAAAGGTTGATTTACATACACCTCAAATCTAAACATTAAAAAAGCTGAAAGTCAGCAAATACATGTAATAATCTGTTGTACTTACAGTTTAGAAGTTGTGCAGATGTGGAAAATCCAGAAAAGAAGATGATTTATTACAGTTTTACAAAGTAAGACAGAACGGATGCTGACTGGAGACGCACAGCTTTGATGAGTCGATTGGACTCAGGTGTGTCAGCTGACAGGGAGGACGATCAGGGGCTCTGCTGCCCTCTAGCGGTCAAATATTGTTAGTACACGTCCTGTAAAGATTTTTTAAGGGTCATGTGCTTTCTGTCAAATAAATTAGTAGACTTTATGATTTGTGAGATGTAGATACAAGGAGCAGGGGTCACAAAGGTGATATGCTAGCATTCAACTCAGGAGGCAAATAAACAGACGTTACAATTAGCAGTTAGCTGTCTGAGCAGGTAAAAGTGTTGACATAATACTAATAGTGTCAGTGATCAGGCTGTTGTAGCAGTCATCATGCACATGGATACAAAGTTTGTCTGGCTGTTAGCAAAACATCTCATTAATCAGCAGACAGATTTTCTTGAAAATTCCATCTAATCCTGCCTCCTTTACTGTTACCACCAAACATATTCTTGTTTGGCTTCTGTAAATCTTCTCTTCTCTACAAAATGAAGTGCGAGTTGTTAAGTCATTTCAAATATAAACATGTTGTTTTCAAGCTGTGACCAAACGGCCAACACTGTCCTTCCTCAACTTGAGATGACTTAATTTAAAAGTCCTGGCATAAAAATCAGTGAGGAATTTGCCTTTCTTCAAATATATTTTTTTTTATAAGATACAGTCCATAGAAATTGCAATGTATGTTTTATTTGGATTGTTCAGGAAAAAACTGTGTTACAATAGAGTGAAACACGGGTCGATAGAATAGAATCAGTTTATAGAATTTACATTAAAAATAAAATGTCAAACTGCAGTGGAAACCTGTGGGACTGAATCAAACCAGTTCTTATATATATAAATGGTTTTTTACAGTGTTTAACGGGAGCACAACAATAACAGTAGACATCAATACATCAGTCATATTTGTTAGAGTATTACATGATACAGTCAGGTGATGGTTCAAACGTATACGGTACATTTTGGATCCATATGAACTCCTTCTAAGCTATATTTTTGTTTTTAATTCAAGTCACAACCTGAACCCGTTTCTCCACGAACAGAGCCGAACACAGTAGTCGTGTCTTGAAAATGGAGGCTCGGTCACAAAGTGTAAATGCTCTTTATCCAACAGGGCTGTCAAAGATTGTGGTTATAGGTCAGAAAGCGTCTTGGTGACGTATACAAGTCCAGCCAAAAGCCTGAGCGACACATTCAGCCACCGTTATGGGAAAATGCAGAGATTGGTGAAGGCTGAGAGGATAAAAATCAGTAACCGTTAAACACATCTGGTTGGATCCAACAGACAGGAATGTGTGTGTGCGGATGTGCACTAGGCTTAAGTGGCTTCTCTTTGTTTTGCTGCCATCTAGTGGATTAAAAATGAACAAAAGCTCAATGAATTTGAATAACCCAAGAATGTCAAAAATAACATTCGGTTTGCCTACCCGTCAGTCATGTATGTAACAAATGTTTTAGAACCAAACTGTCCACATAAGTGCTCTTTTTTATTTTCTGAAACAGATCCACCTCTTTAACAGTTCCTGTAACAATCCTGCTTAGGGCACAGATGACACGACTACTGTAAACAACATTCATGTGTGAGCACAAAGGATTCTCTGTAAGTTGTTTTTTTTTTTTTTCTTGTGAAGAACTTGTGGCAGCACATTCACGCAGCATTAACTGAAATCCTGAGCAAAAAAACTTGGCAACGTGGATCGACAAAAGGCAACTTAGCAGGACAATGCAATGCAAAGTGTTTGTGCACGTCTGTGTTGAAGGGATAGTTCAGAAATGTGATGTCGGGTTCTGCAGTAAGGTTATAAACGATAAATATTCTTCCTGTGGTTTGAACGACTGATTTGGAGAAATAGTTTAAAAGCTACTCCAGGGGTGTCCAGTCCTGGTCTTCGTGTGACGCTAATCCTGCGTGTTTTACTTGTTTCTCTGTTTCGACACATCTGATTCAGTGATTGAATGACCCATTTCTGCTCTGGATAGTGACTCTGGAGGACCAGGATTGGACATCCCTGCTCTCGTCTAAGTGAGATGGCTGCCATCTTAAAAACAGCTCCAGGGTCTAAAGTGTTTAAACAAACAATATTTCACATCATCGTCAGTTTTACATCGAACTATTATTACTTCAGATATATTTCTACAAGATGTGCCACAAAGGTGCTACAGCTAGCTCTTGCTGTTGGTATTTGCACTTGTAAGTAATCATGTAAAACAAAGCTGACGGTGCTTTTTGAAAACGGCATTCTTGTATATTGATAAAAATTTTGAGTTTACAGCAGCAATGGTCTTGGCCTGGAGCTGGTCAGTTACTGACTGACCCAGGTTAGTGATTCAAATGCTCGCACTGATTCAGGAGTCACGAGTCCGAGGACTCGATAAGGATTGTACAAGTCATCTGACAGACTGCTGCTAAGTCTGCAAGTTAGCAAACGTGACGGGAAAACAGCAGAATTCCCAGAAATTAGGTAGACTGAAGCGAGTCATGGGTGAAATAGTCGTTAGCAAACACCATTTCTGTGAATTGGGATACTTTAAAAAAAACTATGTACAACAGGTAAGACAATTATTGTTTCTAACCAAACCTCATTTCAAAAGATCAGATTTTGAACTATCCTTTTAAGACTGTGAGTTGATTAGGAGTTTGTGGATTCTAAAATGCTGTATTGGCTACTTCACTGCTGTGATTGAACATGTGAGCGCGCATGGTGTTTGTTGTAAGACATTATGGGTAAGAATTCTCTTGGCACACCTGAAGCACCTTTAACAACTCTTCAGGTAACAAAACGGCACCTAAATATCTAATAACATCAAGTGTTCAACACCTGCTCCAACACAAGCTCGTTACAAAATATGAATCAAGCCAGTTATTACCAACAAGTAAAACGCTGTACTTACGGTACTCCAAAATGACAAATAAATAAAGTGTAAACAAAAAAGTAGGCAACATGAATAAAAACAAGTAAAACAATAATTTTTACATTTTACAAAGGCATTTGTGTTTTACAATCTGAACTTATTACTCAAGTATGAAGACAACACAAATTTACAGACCTAAATTAATTTTGTTTAATCTGAAGGACGGTTCTTATTTTAAATAAGAGTAGGCCCCGTCTACAATACTGGGAATAGTTTTTAAAACAGATTTTCTGCCGTGTTTGCACCTCTTGTTCATACACTGTTCATTTTTTGTAAAAAATATTTTTTGGGTGGTTCTGTGCATACAACAAATAGAGCTTTTCAGAAATGATGCCACTTTCACTTTGTAACCTAAAAACAATAAGGCGCTGGTACTACATAAGATTGACATTTTAAGGCAAAATCCCTCTGCAAATTCACTGATAACACTTGGATTTTTCTTTAAATATTTATCCACGGAACTGACCCCAAACGACCAGTCACCTATATAAGACCAACTGGCAGCAATTCAAGCCTTTCAAAACGAATTTCATCCTTTACTCACGCTGGGCTGATTAAATAAAGCACAAGTTTTTAGCACAGCAAACTGTAAAAGCAGATAAAGCATCCTAACGAGCTAATCTCAGCTGCCACTTTATGATTTAGGACTGTTGCCTATGGAAAGTTTTATTTAAATAACTACCACAACTATGAAGTTAAGATTTATTTACACTAATTCCTGCAGCTGAAAACCCTTTAAAATAACAGGTGCTTCAGGTAGAGCCGTGTGCTGCTGTTTATTCTTGTAGCCGTGGATCTTTATACTCGTGTTTCCACAGATTCTGTGGTTCTGTTAGAAGCGAGGTAATCTGACAAAGAGAAAAAATTTGTTTAAAAAAGTATCCGTTGTAGTGGAGACGGAGCCTTATTTGCACTTGATAACAAAAAACAGAATTTCCCAAGCCACAAATGAAAACAGCAGCGTGTTGAGTGGTGCTTCTATATATATCTGTGGACAATCATGAAGACAAGCTTTACCACAAATCCAAGTGATTGCAGAAGTTAATATTTTAGTAAAATAACTGTCCTTAAATATAACATTGTCCATATAGTTCAGTTCTTAGTCGTTAAGAAACTCTTGTCCTTTGCAGTTATTCGCCAAGCACCCATTTGGGTTTGGAGTCCCTAAAAAGCTACAGAAGATCCGTGAACCAGATTCAGAACTTGTAAAATGTGTGTCAGAGTAAGTTTGTGTCCTCTAAATCAAACCAGGTCAGCAGTTATGCTCCACTTTTATCCAGAACAGTCCCCCAGTTCTGTCTCTGCTGAAGTTGGATGTATTTGTTTGGTCAACGTGTCCACTCCTCAGGTGATCGTTTTGTTTTTCTTAACTTTCCTTTCTTGGATGTGCTTTTTTTAAAGAATTATGTGAAAAGTAAGCAAGGAGAGCTTTGAGGGAGGTATCAGAAATCATCTGAATAATCTGTTGAGACGGTTCGTCTAACTAAACTTTTCCCACTACTGCAGGAGGTTTTGTGTGCCTCATAAATTAAAATACAAACACCGATGGACGAGAGCGCAAACCGTCTTCACTGGATCTAATTTCCAGGAATGAACAAAGTCAAACCAGAAGACAAACATCCACATTCCTCAGGAATCCCGTCTGCGCCCCTGTCTTGTGTTTTTATGTTGAATTTTTGCGGCTCACTACTGTTCAGCAGAGCGTTTAGCTCAAATTCGCTACATCACTAGCAGCGTGTTTCCATGCATCTCTATGCCTGCAAACTTCTACACATTTTATATTTAGGCGATGTTTTTGAGAGCATTTGTTTGTTGCTGTCGATGCTTCAGAACTAGAAGGTAGCAGCTTGGCACAACCTGACCAAAGCAGTTTTCGAGGTCAGGAAATGATCATTGTGGGCTTATTTTACCATTTTGTTTGCACTGGAGATAAAAAGCTGCTAAAATTCAGATTTTTTTCTTTTAGGACAAGAACGCCAGCTATGCTCGACAGGTCAGGTGTTATTAAACATGCAGTCCAACATCTTGGACATAAAAAGACAAAAGTGGTCATTTCTTTTCATGCCAAAATGTTTAGGATATAGATTATAGCAGAAAAAAGGGTTTATTTATTATTTTTCTCCTACTATACAGGCCTGTCAATGCTGATACAAACAGTAGGAAATAACATCTTATTTTACGTTAGCTATCTTTTAACATTTTGTTTGTTTCTTTTTGTGGGCTCCTTTTTGAATCACTTTATTGACAATTTGATCAGATCCTATTAGTTTTTTTCTTCAACTAAAGAGGGTTCAGAGGGTATCCATATGTGTGGGATGTCTGGTTTTAATAAACTTGATCTTTGGAGGAAAAAACTAAACCTAGAGGTAATGTGAGATGAGGGATACACCCAGGTAAAATCTGACCACAGCATCAGGAACACAGAACAGCAGTGACCGAGACAGAGGCCAAATTATGCTCATTTTACAAAAGGAAGAACTTCCCTTAATCTCATGAGGTTCAGATTCTTGAGCCATTTTCATTCCTTTTTTCCTAAATTGTTTTATTCCCATTATTGAGTCAAATTTGGGAAACATCAGATGTGTTTCTCAGATTGACATCAATCTATTTACCTGAGGTATTTGTGAGAAATGGAGTCCAGGAGATGTGATAAAACAAATGGTGTAGAAGACACCTGGAGAAAAGCGAGCTAACAGAGGAAGCAATTTTTTTTCTTTTAGCTCCATAACAGTAATGGATGAAGTGGTCAGGAAGCTAATGGAGGCAAAAGTAAGACAGCGTGACGAGACGAGGAGGAAAAATCGATGCTATTCCTCTTTCATTGGCATGGCCAAGAAGATGGAACGACCAGGTGCTGTTTGAGTCGAGCTGATGTTTCTGATGATTCTGCTTTGTAACCTTTGGGAAATCTGGATTATTTGAAAACTGGAAATTTAGAGGCATCTATTTCTCTTTTTCACATTTCACAGCAAGTAGAAAGCAATCTACTTTTTATTTAAGTTATTTTTAAATGACTGGTTTTAAGTGTCTGTGTATTAATCTAATCAACCCTTCAACTACTCGTTTAAAGTCTGTATCTGTTGTAAAAATAAACACATAAACCCTTTATCTCTGGTTTGTTTGTCTCTCCGCTGCTCTCCAAGCTAACTTTAGACTTGTTAGCTCTCCCACTCCAACTCCTCCTGCATAGATATATCTGGAAACACACCTTCCTAAGTTTCTCTGTCCGCTCCGTCACCCTCTTCAGTGTGCAGCAGAGCTATCAGCTCCACTCACTTGGTTATTTGTACTCTGACTTATTTTACGTCTGCTCTCTCCAGCAGCTCTTCTCTCACAGAACTTGTGGGTTTGCTGATTTTCGACAGAATGCGCTGCGTGTGTTCAGATCTCGCTCTGTTTGTTATATTTTTCACCTGATTCACTTTTTCCTGTGTGCTGTGTTTTCCTCGTCACATGTCGTCACCCGCGTGGCAGCTCTCCTCCCCATGTATGATGAGGACGGGAAAGAAGAACGCGTCCTGGTAGGATGGAGGACGATCCCTCTCCCTCCCCTCTCCTCCCCCTCCGCTCTCCTGCTCTGCCTCTTCGTCCCTCTCTCCTCTCCTGCCTTCCCTCCTCCTCACCTCCTCCTCTTCCTCGTCGTCCTCTCCTTCGAGCACCCCTCTGGTCTCCTCGTTGTTCTGTCTCGAGCCTAACCCCAGGAATCCTCCACCTCCGCTGCTGCTTCCTCCTCCCCCTACGTTACCTGCTCCGTCCTCCCTGCTGCCTCCCAGTCCTCCTGCCATGCTCCGTGAATGAAACAAGCTGTTCTGGCGCCCGCCTCCAAGTCTCCCCAGAGAGAATCCACTTCGACTGAGCACCAGTCGTCCTCCGATGCCTCCGCCACCACTGCCGCTGCCACCTCCCGGCCCAGCCGCTCTGATCCCAGCCACGGTAGCATTCAGCAGAGCTGTGGTTCCCATCGGGGCCCTTAACCTGGAGGGAAGACTAGAGCTCGACGTGGTCCTCCGACACCTCGGGCAGCTCTGCAGGAGGTAAGCAGAGTTGAAGACAACAGGAAGAGCCAAGGGAGGCGGGTGAGAGCCCTGGGTTGGGGTGACGCTCGGTGGCCCGGAAATGGGTGTAGAGGCTGTAGGGTTTGTTCCTCCACTTATGTCCAAGTCCATGAGGAGGGCCTCAGAGTAGCTTGGGACCATTTGTTGGTTACAACGGATGTGCCACTCCAACTCAGTCATGTCCACAGTGTTGACGCGAGAGATGGCTCTGTAACTTGTCCCGTTCAGGCCAATTCCGATCCCGATTCTTCCGGGATGGATTCCATTCTCAGTCACTCCGTCAACCCTGTCACCTCTCCCTTCACCCTGCCCTCCTCCACCTCCTCCACCAATGTCCTCGTCCTCCCCGAACAGCTTCTCCACGTGGTAGTGGACGTACGCTGTGCGATACTCCGACACCACTCGCAGCGGCCAAGACAGCAAGAAAGCAGAGGCCAGCCAGAAGACTCTGTGTCTGGAAAACCATGGCTGATGAGCCGGATCTTGGAATGCCAGGATATGCTCGCGGAAATCCACATTCTTCAGGTGCATTCCTTCCCTGGCCTCCATGTAATCATCAAGTCCCTCGTTTTCCCCGAAGAAGCGAGCTCGCTTGCAAATATAAGAAAAAAACACAGTTAAATTTTTTTAATCAACAATAATCCTTACTAGTTGTTTGTTTTCAAATGACAATGCATTGCATTTGTTTGTCTGCCTTTAACAAAATGTCTTGTGTACCACTGAACAGACTTTTTTTGAAAGTCCCTGAAAGCAATCACTGAATGTACGTCTACAACCGATTACACTTTGAGGTGCTCAACTTAAGTTAAGATAGCACCCACAGCTTATCAAGCTTAGAAAGCACAAATATATCTATAATTTATTTAATTTAACAGATACAGCTGTTTTTTGGGTGTGGCAGCAGTAAAAAGACATTCTCTATTTGAGGAAATTATTGTTGGCCTCTATTAATAATCAAAGAATATTAAGGGTACAACGTAAGTGTACTGCTCCATCTTACCTGGGTGAGGTAGGCTGCTTCAGCACGTGCGCTGGAGAAGCTGAAATAAACACACACCAAAAAAAGTCTGTTCCAACATGAAGAAATGAACATCTTTAAGATCAAGCTGAACTTCAAGCCAACCAGTTTTAAAATCAAATATTGAATGTACCTGAAACACTTGGTGAAACGAAGGCGAACGGCGGGGTGCCGCTCCAGGTCCAGCAGCTGCTTCGACACATCTTTGACGCCGTAGCGAGCGTAGTCGAACTCCGAGCTGGAGGCGTGTGTGTTCACCCGCTCGTGGTAGACCTAAGAGGGGGACAGCACAGACAAACAGAAAAAATATATATCACAGCTGTTATGAGGAATGTTTACATGACCAGAATTACAGCTTTATTTTATAGTGAAAATAGCAGGAAGTGTAAGAATGTGTGTGCCACCTGTGTGGTCGTATAAGCGTCTCCATTGCGATATCTTGTCACTTGTCTGGTCCTCCTCACGTAGTGATAACTGATGGCCTTCCACCAAATACAGGGAGTGGCCTGCTGAAGTCTCTGCACACGCTCATACACTTCCTGACAAATCAGCAGACAATAATCTTTTTTAGTTATAAATGCAAAATAAAAAAGAGATAGTTTGGACATTTTAAAGTGAGTTTCTTTGAAAAGCTTGTCAGGAAAGTTTTAGGGAATTGCAACAGTAGGGCACACAAGGTGGTTATTGTTTGCATGTATCTAAGAGAGCGAAGCAGAATTGGATTCCTGTTTTTGTGACGGATGCAGATACGCTTTAGGAGAAGACAATGTGCTTCTGGAATTCTGGATAATAGAGCTACACAGAAACGACCAAACAGCTTTCTTGGTTGGGTCATTTGGAGATGATTGGGCAATCATTTTCCTCACAGTATTGTAGGAAATTCTAAAAATACCTTCCTCTTGGTGTGAAATACAATTTTTTAAATAAACACCAGTAAACTTCGGTTTATTTTTGTTCCATCTGGGTTTTTTCTGAAATACCTGGAATTCAGCGTGAGCTAGCGTGGCCGTCTTGGAGAAGCAGTGCCAACACTCCACCAGGTAAACCACGTACAGCATCGCCAGAAACGCCAGGGGGATGTAGACATAACCGCTGGAGCACGGGCTCTCCAGGTGCAAGATGTCGTTGTAATAGGCCGCCGACGTGGCGTCGTCATCAGCACCCAGCGGTACGGAGGAGGAGGAGCCGAGGACAGGCACGCGACAGAGAGCGCACCAAGCCAGCGTAGCGAAACAGCCATACATGAGGAGGGTCAGGAGCAGGCACTTCCAGTGGGATTCTCTGCACAGAGAGGAGGCCAGAGACTGCTGGACCGGCTTTTGCTGCGGAGAGATGGAGGAAACAAATGTTAGGATTGTGCTGATAGCAGGCTTTAGCACAAAGTCATTTCTTTATGCACAGTACTGTGCAAAAGCTGTAGGCAGGCGTTGGAAAAAAAGCTGCAAAGTGTAGGGGCCCCAAACTGCTCATATTTATGCTAAACAGGTATCAAGTAAACATTTAATTCTTAATAAAGACAAAACTTCTCTTTCAGACAGAGAACTCCTCCTCCTTGTTATGTGCTCCTTGTTTAGAGTACAAAATGTGATAAATAATGAAGTAAACGTTGCTTTTTAATCGTATCTGACAGGTGAAAAAGACTTCAGGTATTTGACAAAGAAATGCAGATGTGATGTGCCCACCGAACCCCCTCTGGTAAAGTATTAATAACCTTCCTGTTTAGTAAACAGTGTCATGTTTCTAAGTGAGCGCGTAGGCCGGGGTCTCGACTGAAGGAAGGCATTACGCTGCCCCGCAAACCTGTCTTCACTAAGTGCTGCACATTAGACACTGCTTATGCTGCTCTCTAAGTGCACACAGCTTCACTTCCACTGTGAAGACATCACATTACAGTGCACTCAAACACACACACACATACACAAGCTGGTCTAATGTGACTTTCTTCTCTCAATCCACATTCAAGTCACCACGCACGTTTGCACCATTGTAATGCAAGCCAGCAGGAGAATATGTGAATAATTTAGATAAGAACGATGCTTCTAGAGGGTTCTTCAGCCAACTGACTCGACTCCAACATCAGCGGCGTGTTGGTGCTGATGCAACTTGTGCGTGCACGATGACCGAGGGAGGGACAGACTATTTGTGTTTGTGCAAATCACAAATAGGAAAAAAGTGCATTGGCTCCACTTTGCAGAGCAAAATAATAAAGCAGACGATAAAACAATTAATAAATGAAAAAAAAATTATAATAAATACTGATGGGATGACACCAGCGTCCTTCCCTCTCAGTCAAGTCTGCCAGTCCTGTCAGCACATTTCTACCTCTATTTATCCCACACACACACTAACTCCCCACCTTCCTTTCTACCTCCTCTCTCGTGCACTCTCATCTTGCGTGTGCAGCACTGTGGAGCCACAATATAGTTTTTGCTGGGAAATGGGACCGGCTACAGTCACGCAAAGCTTCTCTCACTTTTATTTTTCTAATAAATGTACATCAAGGGCAAGTAGAATGAAGGACACAGTTTTCAGCCACTCATCTCTTTGAAAATAACCCTTTAAAAACAACCGACTGCTGGTTTTAGGATCCAAAAATAGACTTTTTAAAAAAAAAAGCAGCATTCATTTCAAACCACATTACTTTTGCTCTCCAAGTGTCTCCTTTCTTTCAATGTAATCTGTTGTTTCTTTTCCAGAATTTCCCTTCTTAGTCCTTCCTCATCCTTCGTCCTCCATCCTAATGCATCCTCCTTAGGTCTGTCTTTAAGTGGATTGATTGAATTGAAAGTACAGGGCAAAGGCTAACGGGAGGTGAGGAGAATGAGAGGCGATCATGAAGTTCATGAATGCAAAGAGTGAAAGGAAACAAAATAAGAGAGGGGGGAGATCGAAGAAATGGCAAAAAAAATTGGGACAGACTGCACCTAACCCCAGGGAATCTCACTTTGTTCCTTTGTTTTTCTTGCCAACTTCAATAATATCCAGTTTTTTTCCCATAGTAGCTTTTTAAATAAATGGGGCAGGGAGAAATGACTATTCTAGCAACAACAACAGAAAAAGAAACCTGCAAGGGTTTGGTCCAACAATTTCAGCAATAAGGCAGGCAAAAAAAATAAAAATCCAAATCAGCCCCAAGACCGGAGTCAAATTCTTCCTGTTTGCACTTACTCTGCCAGCTCTCTTTGAGAAAGGAGACACAGCACAAAGCAGTGGCGCTAAACGACTGAGCCTGGAGACAAACTGAGCTCGGTCTCAGAGCAGCAGAACCACTGATGAAACGTTGACCTTACAGAGGTCACACTCCAGGACTGTGACGTACCAGGCGTAAAAATAACACTGTGGTACTTTAAAACAACATCAACTCCACACAATGACCATTTTAAATCTTGTAAAAACATGAATTCATCAAAGAAAAGGCTATATATGTAATAATAATAATAATAATAATAATAATACATTTCATTTATAGGCACCTTTCTAGACAGTCAAGGTCACCTTACATTAAAAAAGAAAAGGTGGTACCAGAACGCTCCCAACCCAGAAATGAAGGAGGAGGTAAAGATTATGGAAGGATAGAATGTTTTATTACAAAAGATTGTTTCTGCTGGGAGTTATTTTTGTCGAGCTTCTTGTCAAGCTTTCTGAGATCAAAGACAAATCTCTGTTTCAGTATTTTTATCGAAATACTGAGGAGTTTTATCCTAAAACTGAAAGTTTGGCCCAGTGACGACATGGTGGTCTGA
>JAVKLF010000142.1:3487311-3499005 GCA_034783495.1 Millerichthys robustus
TACTTCACCAGAACGGAGAGGCCTTGGCTGAAGGATTCGACACCTCTTGTTGAAAACTATGTAGCAATGGTGGAACATATTGTAAACACGACACGCTGAAGGGACTTATTTAAAACAACTGATACGATCAAGTGTTTTATCCCTACCGATCACTTTCAGGAGAACTCTCAGTCCTAAAGGTCATATCTAAGACAGCAGAATAATCCCAAGACCACTGAGAGTGAAAGTTGGTCCAAATGATCCAAGCACATTTTCAGATTCCTGCCTTTTTGAGCTACATTTTAAAACCTGAATCATCCTGATATGAGCTGTTCCAGAGATATATCTTCAGAACCCATTGATATTTGGTCTGAATCATATTTTTACTTTATTCTTATGAGGAATACCTGACGTCATTTTACAGAGGAAACCTCAAAAACTTCAGTTTAGCAGAAAAGTAAGGACATTTTTTAAATTTCTTTGTTGTAACAATGCTTCTTGGTAACAAATCTTGGACCGTTGGAAAGCCTGTTAATGTCCCTGCTCAAAGTTTTTCAATGCTCAAGATTCCAAGATTATATTTCATTAAAACGACCAGTGGAGAAGGTATTTATTATACTTTGATGAAAGGCAAATGATTTAAGCCAGTGCTGTATAGCTGCCCATTTCTCCACGATTCTTTGTAATTTAATCCTCCGTTCAACGTGTCAACAATCTTTGACGTTTCATGACCTTGTATACAGTAAACACGACACAGCTGGGGGATGGACCGGATGATCCGTGCTGCTTCATCCTGGACACGTGACACACCTGTGTCAGGAATGACACGTCTGCACCAAGTTTTAAATCATTGGGACAATAACTGTTTGAGAGGCTTATTTGTGTGTTTTTAAATAACCAAGTTTGACCAGAAGAGGAGGGGTTGAGTCTGTTGACAAATGTTTCACAACAGAGTTAGTAATTTCACTCTCTGACCTTTAAGAAGTCATTAAGGAGGTTAGTTACAGCGAGGAAAGCTGCTCACACGCTGGCTGTGACGGTGCATCCAAACTTTCAGGAGCTTTTCCAAGTGCTAAAATTAATGTTTTCATTAAAGCAAAACAAGTAGAATGTTTAATTACTTTATTCTTTAAAAAGACAACAAGTTGCCTAGAATAAAGCGTACCAAGTGTCGATTCCTTTGCAAGTAAAACATAATAAAAATCCAAAACATATAATACATTCATGTGAACCAAAGTTTTAATTCCATTTAAAGGCTCTGCTTTGCAAACGGTGCATCTGTGGGGAGGTGGTATAAAAATACAAAAAGCAATAAAACATTCAGGAAAAAAAAAAAAGAAAAAAGTCAATCGCTGCGATCGGAGAGAACTGACCTGTTCTATAACATGTAAGGGTTATGTAATATAAAACACGTCTACGGTCCTTAGTACAGGTTTGCATCAAAACACATCGTTAATAAAAATAAAAAAAAACTCATCACACACACGTGGCCCGGTCAGTCAGGCCCAGGTGTGTTTACTGCTCAACATGATGCATCTGGAAACAAACAGACGGATCAACAAAGTGGCTCGTGCCTTTAAAAGAAGTGTACCCCAAGTGAAGTCCCACTCCAACACATTCTGAACAGTTTTACATGCAAAATAATGATAATAAAAAAAAGAACATTTTAAAATTGTGCTTGAACAACCGCTCCTAAGACGAACCTTCAACATACAGGATCTGATTAACAAAAGGGGGACTTTTAAGAGACATGAAGCTCATTAATGTTTAACTTCACCTCCCCAGCTGACTGGCTAATAGTTGAACCGTCGTACAAAAAGAAACTGTAGAAAAATGTGACGCCACTGGGGCGCCGCAGTAAGTGCATCGACCCACAGGGAGCAGCTCGATATTCCATCACGGTTCAGCACTCCTCTATCACGGTACCAGCCGAGGAGGAGTACAGTTTTCTCTTCACGACCCTAAAGCCCGGACTGAGTTTTAGTACGTGTCTGAACGACGGCGCGAAGCACGAGCCCATGAAGAGGAAGTCCCGCAAGCTGGGCCACGCCGTGCCGTCCTGCTTGAACACCAGAGTCAGCTCGAAGGTGGGCACCACCGAGGAGTCGTAGGCGATGCGCTCCAGCTGCTTCCAGCCCTTCTCCAGCTCCAGGTGGACGTAGAGGACGCATCCGCGCAGGCCGCAGGGCTCGCAGGACGCCAGCCGCACGACCTCCCGGGCGATCCTTCGCGTCAGCTTCTCCGGCACCAGCACCGAGGAACAGTGCAGCGTCGTCTTCTTGGCCCGGGACAAACAGCTCTCGAACATCTTGGCCAGCTGGTGACAGGTTCTGTCCTCCGTTACGCCTACGGCCACCTGGGGTTCGGCCAGGCAGTGGTCCCAGAAATCTAACTCTGCAAAAAGAAGTCGGATGTTTCAGAGGGTCCAGAACGTCTTTGTAGTTTTTTTAAATTAAAGTCACAAAAACACGCACCAACTACAAACTAAAACAAACCGGTTTTAACATCACTTCTGACTTTATCGCCCCGCCGCTAAAGATGAAGGCAGAAATGGATTGTGTCTTTTAAAAAGGTGCTTGTTAGCAAATAATCTTTGGAGAAATCATAATGTAACGTCTGCAGCTTGTTGACTTTGAGTCAACCCAATCCAAGATGGCTGCCACAGTTATTTGCCATTAGCCAGCACAAAAAGCTGCCAGCATTTCAGTCGATTTTACAGATATTGACGTGGATTTTGGTGTGGTAGTAGCTGAGAATCATTCACGACACACACTCAGCGTGACATCTCATGCACAACTTCTCACGTAGGAAGTTTTGCGTCAAGGTTTATCATCATCATCGTTTCTCATCTTTGTCCAAAACTCTGCATGCTTTAGAGGTTTCTCTGATTTGACACCTGATTCGAGTTGTTTTGTTGACAGTTATGAGTTGTTTGTTCATATGGAAATGAGCTGTGCTGATTTGCTGTTTTCTAAAATTTTTACAAAACCTGGTGAGTTTTCAGCTACATTAACATCAAACTTGATGTAAAAACTGTTAAAAGCATCAAAATACACAAACACTGAAAAATTGTGCATTTAAGGTCTAGTCTAAAATTAAATAAATTTGAACAAGAATGTGCATTTTTTGAAAAGCTCATGTTGTCAGAGCTGAAACATTATCCAAACAGTGTTCATATCTACCCAAGTGTTTTTCAAAGAACTGAATGCAGGCGTGATCTAGACCACAATACATGGCAAAATACTGAGTGCATTGCATTAATATCCATAAAAAGGTCAATTAGTAAACATCTTTAGGAGCCTTTTTACACCTGAAGGTAATCAGTTTAACCAACAAAACTAAAACTTATCAGGTACAGGACTTGAAAATGGAGTAAAAAGGGCCTGTATCTGCAAAAAAATACATGACCTTTAAAAAGAAAATCTAAGGATGACAAGACTTTTGCACAGGGGTGTGTCTGATGTAATCTGAGCCTGCATGCTGCAGTGATCGTCCAGGAAATAACAGGACCCACACATCAAACAAAATATTAGTGTGATATTTTAACCACATCTGGAGAAAACAGCTGTGTCTGCAGCGGGCTGACCGGATGACGTCACCCCCTCCTGCCAGTGCTGCAGCCATGCGCCACACAAACAACTGGAAACAATAAAAACACTCACCTTTCTCCATGCACACCTGCTCATATCGCCTTTCGACCGAACCTTCTGTGCTTTTAGTCTTCATTTTGTTTGTGGCGACCATGGTTGACGGCTCTTCTGGGCTGCTTTTGACAAGAACTGGCTTTAAACAAAATAACAAAGGGAAAACAAGGCAAATCAATGCATCGCAGTATCTCTCTTTTTTTCCTCTTTAAGCGATAAAACAACTCGTTTTTGAAGCTAACCGACGCTTAAAATGTTAGAATTATCCAGGTAGCTCGCTCAAATAAACCCTCAAATTAACAAAATACTCACCTTAAACACGCAATGTAGACAATAATTAATTTAGTTCACGTAGGTTTTTTATGTATTAAGTCGAATTCGCATGACATTTATCTTCTAAACACTAGTTGTTTGTCACACAAACACTGCGGCAAGTAAAAACTTCTGAATAATCTTTATACCTTCTTCCACACAGCTGCGCAGAGTTTCTAAACCAATCAGAGCACGGTTTTAGTCACATTGACTTCCGTAGCTCGTTGTCGATTGGCTGGGAGAAATGCTCGAGCCGAATAATCGTCCAATTACATTGGTGAAGATTTTGCGTTGCTATGTGGCAAAGGTGACCTGTTAGCTCTAGCCTGGAACTGTAAACCTATATTTTTTTTCAATTTTTTTGGCTTATAGTTAACAAATTAGCTCTATTTTTATACTATGTTTTACTTTCTATAAACAGGTGATGCATTAGAATTCAATTTGGTACTATTTGTTGCCAGTGTCATTATTGTATTTACCACAATTTCTGCATAAAACATGGTTGATAATCTATGAACCATCAAAGCTCTAAGCAAAAACATATTACCCAGAGCTTTGCACATTGTGCATGTGTTGGGAATAATGCTCAGCTACTAAAACCAAAGTTTAGCTCAATATCTGTAAAACTGACTCATAGCCATTTTTATGCTGGCCAATATTGGAGGCTATCTTGAATTGTGTTTACTCTATAAGTTAATCAGCGATGGATGCACATGATCCAATGAATACTAAAAATGTCATTAAAATACGTCCTGTGGCTCACAAGATGTTATGCTCACAGAAATGCAGTCAACTTCAATTATTTAATGGCATGATTTTAAGCAAAACTCACAGAATCTGTTGGTGCTCAGAACATGTGTTGAGGATCCAAATCAAATTTACATTATATAAGTAATAGCAATTTTTGCTTACTTTGAGATCTATCGCATACAAACTTAATTGAAATTTATTTTTTGTCTTTTGCAGTAATTGGATCCAGCTCTGTTCCACCATGTGACAACTCTGCTGGTTAAAGAGTAACAGAACCCAGAGAGCCTGTTGGACCGGGTTTCTCTCAGTCACACGGGGAGAACCATATGCCTCGCTCACATTCTTCAGCTGGTGTCCCACCATTTGCTTTTAGACTCTGGTGACAAGGTGCATCAATGAAAATGACATAAAATAAATGTTTTAATTTAAAATAAACAGACGCAAAGTGAACCCAAAGGAAACAAGTTCTTTTAACAAAGAGTTTATGATCAGATTAGTCAGCTTTTGTTTGGAAGTTCTTCAGCCAACTTTTAATGTAAATCCTGTATGCATTTCTGACTTGCTGTCTAGTGGAAAAATATATCACGACCCCTCCTTTCAGTAAGACGACTCGACCCGAATCTGCTCAACAATTTGCTTCTCGTCTTGGCCTTGTGTGCCTGGATGAAGCAAAAAATGAAACGTGTTGAGTTTCCGGTTACTGAGCCGACGCAGCTCAGATGATCCTCCTGTCATCCCTCAGGAGACGCATCACTTTGCTCTCAGGAAAACGTGCTGCTTGTTGAGTTGCACTTGCCTTCAACACACACACAGAGCTGCAGAGTGTCTGCTGTAAATCACCAACCGAAAAGCATAAAGAAAAATATGACTTTCATTCAAAATAGAACAAAAATCTGCTACCTAATGCTACATTCTACATTTTCTGCATGCAGTTCTACAACACACTAATTTATTCACATCTGATTCATTTGTGAACAATTAGCATCTTACCTGCTGTAGATGGATGGCTCTTTGAACAGTTTCTGTTTGGAGTAATAGAGTATTGACAGTTGGTGCACATTGTTCTGTTATTCCGCTAACATCTAACAGTGGAGCTAGCTTTTCGTTTAGTGGATTATTCATTGAAAGCCATTAGCGGACCAGTTAGCTTCCACTAAATTTTGTTCTGCTAGCTTTAACTGGAAGGAGACGGATCCATGGGATGCAGATTGAGTGACACTTGCCTTCGTCCACTCAGATCCTTTTAATCTGGTCAGAAAATGTGATCTGGGCCTTAAAGCACTTTGCAAAATGTAGTTACTTAGATTGTATGGTTTGATCCCTGTGGATTTATGATTTAGAGTAAATACAGCAAATACAACATGGATTTGACTTTTACTATTACTTAACGATTCAACCGCTTGTTGTTTCAACTGTGTTTTATGAGCTTTTAGACAAGATTCTGATGTTTCTGTGGATATTGCACCTTAGATAGTGTATTAGTGAATAGCAAAACTAGCTTTTTGGTTAGCTTGGCCCTCCACTGGTTATTTAAATCTAATTGACAAGCTAATGCAGGGGTGTCTGATCCTGGACCTCCAGGGCCGCTGCCCTGCTTGTTTCAGAGGTTTCTCTGCTACAACACATGTGATATGAATAAATGGATCATTAACAGTCCTCTGTAGAACATGAAGAGGTAAATCAATCACTGAATCAGATGGGTTGGAGCAGGGAAACAGGTAAACCATTCAGGACAGTGACCTTCGAGGACCAGGATTGAACACCTTTTAGACTGTCTGTCCAAACCAGCTGTGTAAAGATTTTTAAAGTAGAATTCCTGTCAGTCTAGTCAGAAATAAACTTCATTCCTCCAAACTAAGATTGTTAAAAGAGCTATATACAACTGGTAAGATATTGATTGTTCATAACATTTACACAGAACCCCATTTTGAGACATGAAAACTAATTTTAATGTTTTGACTAAAGCTTAATTAATTTTATGGAATAATGATCAGGAATGTGAGATTTATTGTTTTCTTCCTGATATTTTTACTTCTCTGCCAGTAGCTAAACATCTGTTGACTGTTGGCGCCCTCTGGTGGCCAATCTGATCACAACAAAATAAAATAAACTGCAGGAAACAAACAGGGAACATTTGTATTCAACAAAACTCTTACTTTTGATGAGGCTTTGTGGGTAGACACACAAAAATGTATTATTGAATGAAAAACTTAAATTTTGTTTTACAGATTGTCCTTTAAAAACACGCCTTCACTATAAAACTTCAGGTAAAAACAACACAATACAGTTAGCAGATTATATCTGAAGAATTAAAGATAAACAACAAGTAATTTTTTTAGAGTTTATTTAGAAAACTTTGGTTGACAGGAATGAAATGGAGTCATAAAGCACTGTTCAGTTCCAGTGGCTTAACAGTAAATCAAATTTATTACATCTTTTTTTGTCTTTTTAATAAAAGGATGCTTCAGGGGAAATAAGAATAATAATCCACTCCTACTTCCAAGATCATAAAACTCAAATTCTGTATAGATGTAGAGTTTTGTCTCAGAAGCCAGGATTAATGGAAAGAAACGGACTCCATCTACACAGATCCAGTTCTTCTAAACATTTGAGTGAAACATAAAGACAGAGAATAAAAACTTGAGGACTTCAGAACAGATAAAATATGACACCGACACAACTGAAGGACTACAAAAACATGAAAACCAAAAGTGACTTATTACATCAAACATGTGATGGGTGTGAGGTTGGTGAACTTTACAGGAAATGTGTCATCCAAAATGTACAAACAGAAAACAGCAGTGCAGCTTTACTTAAAGGGACAGTTCGGATCTTTTGAAGCGGAGTTCTGTGGAAAGGTTAGAAATTGTTAGTTACCTGTTGTAGATAGCTCTTTGAACCACCTGACAGATGATGAGCTAACGGCTAGTTCTCAGTGGGTCAGAGACCAAGGTGGATCGTCAGAAAACACCAAAATTACTTGTTTAGCCAGATGGCAGCAATCGTTACAATATTTCGGCCATTTTTTTGCCATATTTTTGCTATTCTGCTATTTTTTTATGTTTATGTTTAGTATTAACAAAGTTAATTTTAGCTAATTGATTACGAGTTAGTGACGGTTAGCTGTGCTCACTACTGAGGAGTTGTTTGAAGACAGCAGCAGTCCACTAGGGTTTTGCCTCCTCTCAGACTAAACATTGGTTCATCATTCTGGTCATTATTAGATTTTATTTCTCTACTTCGAGGTCATTCAAAGAGCCATCTACTGCAGGTAAGATATTAATTATTCATCACTGTTTCACAGAACTCCACATTGAAAGTTCTGTACCATCTTTTTAAGTGTGTTTTCATTTAAAAAAAAAACCTGTACAGATCATAAACTATCATTTGTATTTTTCATACTCTTCAGTTTAAGCACTGATGTCATGAAGAAAGCCGTACAGTTGGTAAATCTGCTTTTTTAAATTTTTTTATTTTATACATTAAAATGTTCCTGATTTGCAAAAATATTTCCTCAAAATAAAAGCAAACAATCATCAGCTCCTGCAATTCTGTTGCAACTCGACACGCTGATCTCCAGTTTTAAAACTCTTCTTTTTTTCCCCCCATTTTAACTTGCAGCAGCTGAAACAGACAAAACAGGAGCAATAAGGAAACACGACTTGAGAGCTGATTAATGTAAACAGGCTAATGTGGAAGTTCATAACCCGTGTGATTAGTTTGTTTTGTGAGTTTTAAAGCTGCAGCCCAAAAACTTCCAGTGCTCCGTACCAACATAAACATTTTTTTCCTTGGCAAAATTCCTATGCTATGATTGTATTTCCCTCTGTAGCTCCAAGACAAGAAGTCCAGGCCTGATTGTGTTTGGAGAGGAAGGTTTTAAATTCTCCTAATTTTTTCATAGGTGGAGGCATGAGCTGTGGTGACATTTACAGGCCGCACAAAAGCTCCAGGGCCAAAATAATCTGTGTTTATGTTAGGAAGCCCCTATCTTTCAGTCCCGGCTGCTTGTTTTAGGGCGGGGGGCGAAAAATCACAGGAAACACCTTCTGTTGCCCAGCGAAGGCCCTAAAGCCCAAACGGTACAATGAGATATTAAAAGCCTGTAACTTCCATGAAACAAGGGCCAGATTGTGTTTGGAGAAACGGCTGCAAACCAGAGGAACTGTCACAGGAAACGCACAAAGAGGAAGCTCACCGTTTTCTTCTCCGCCTGATGACTTCACCCCCAGAAGCATGACTCCATCTTTGGTGCTCTCGGGCCGGCTCTGAAAAGATGCGCTGTGGAGCCAAAGGGATAAATGATTAATCTGATTCACAATAATTACAACTCGCACGTTTCAGGACTAACTTACTTCTCGGTTCCCGTGTCGATGGTTTCTGTTAAACAGAACACAAGAGGAGACGTTGAAATGTAGATTTTTAAGAAAAAAAACGTTGAAAAACATTGTGTCGCATCCCATCTGTGAGGATACCTGAGTGATCGTGGACTTTCTTGCTTTTGAATTTGAAGACGATGGCGATCGCACCTACAGCCAGGAGGGTGGGTAGCAAAATCCACCACAGCCTTTTGTCTGAAGCTACGTTAATGAAAAAAAAAAAAAAAATAGGTCGTCAGCATTCGTTCAGTTTGTTAGATGAACTTAAAACCAAATGTTTAGGCGGTCAATCAACAAAACATCAGACATAAACTTTTAATTTATGCACTGATAATAATGATATTGGATTTTTAGAACACAACTCAGACTCAAAGTGCCACCCAAATCACAGGAATAATGATCCTATTAAGTCTTTTTTCCTTATTTACAAAAAGAAATGCTATTCAAACTGCTACAAAGAGAGTGATTTAGGTGGATGTTTAAATTACCAGAGCGGTGGAACATCAAACTTACCAGCACCTTTCTGTTGAGACTGTTCTTTGCCTTTTCCTTCACTGGGCACCACTGATGTCGGCCGAGTTGTCTGGTCTGACAATAAACATATTAAAACTATTATTCAAGCGATATTAGAAACAACAACATAATAATAATTTGCTGCTCCACCATGTAAATGTATGAGAAGATAAATGTTAAGTGACAAGATGCAAATAAACCTGCAGGGTTTCTGGACCAGAGGCAGTTTTGTCTAAATGCCAGAATATTATCATTGTAAAGATCATTATATAGATTATCTTGTTGTTTATATTATAGAAGTTTCTTTTTCTGCTTATTCACCTCAGATTCAAACAAAACTTAAACATACTAAAATACAACAGCTACTTGAAAAACATCTCATTCATCAAGTTCTCATGTGAATAAAATAAAAAATAAGGTTTACAGAACAAATATTGAGCTGTTTACTCGAAACCATCTCACCTTTTTGCTCTTTTGCGAGGGTTTGGTTCTCAGACTTTGGTGATTTGACAGTGCTGCTTGTCCAATCTAATAATAAATAAGTAATATTAATAAACAATAAAAATCCACGGCAGCCTCAGAAATGTTCATATTGCCATTAAATTTGAAAACTCCATAAAAGAACAGAAGGTGTAGTTGTTTCCTGTACATGTACATTAATCTGCTGAGACAAACCCAAATGGATCAAATATGTAGTCAAATATTAATTTCAAGGACTAATTGGAACCAATTTAATTATTTTTTACACAATGTTTCTATAACAGAACGTATGTAAATACAGAAAAAAAGTAAAATCAAGTAAATTAAGAAAACAACTAGAACGACTAACATTTACTGGTGGTCTGGTTAGTCGTCGTGGACACAGTCGATGTTTGTTTTGTAGTCCGTGCAGGCGAGGCCGTAGTAGTAGTAGGACTAGTAGTATTAGTAAAACTAGTAGTAGGAGGAGTAGTAGTTGTCGTCCTCACTTCAGAAGACTCTGAGGGGGAAAACGGTGACAAAAACTGACAACAAGCAGGAATCTATTGTCCACGACATCATGAAGTTCAAACGTTTACTTGCAGTAACACCAAAACATACACATGCAGTTTCAACACTCCTATTTATCCAAAATAACAGGAAGATAAAAATAAAATGAAGTTAAACAACCAAAGCCATGGTAAGAATAAAAAACAACAACTTACTGTTTGGCGACTCAGAGGTTGTGGTGATGGTAGTTTGAAGTGTGTTGACCGTAGTTGAATCCTTTGAAACTGTAGGCGTTTCGGATTTATTTTGGGTTGGTTCTATTGTTGCTTAAAGAAAAGAAAGAAAATTAAAAGAAAATACAAAAAGTGAGGGGGTGAAAAAAAATATCAGGTTATTTGTCTGCAGAATTAAACAGAACCTGTTCACGTTCTGGAGGGGGTTAGGGTTAACTGTTAACTGGGCTATCTTCAAAGATGAAGCTGGTCAATGTTTCAATGCTTTAATTTTAAAACATACCTTTACTTGTAAGGGTTTTGGAAGATGGAGCTTCTGTTCCTGAACCTAAAAACAGAAACATAAATGTTAGAGAAAAACCTTTGCTTGCCTGGTTTAAAACAGACAGGTGTTTTGTTGTTGGACTCTGTGGTCGTGATGGTTTGTTTATGACAAAACACGAGGGTCGAGTACCGCAGCCTTCATACGTGCACTTGGCTCCAGGACACCCTGGGTTCCATTTCAGTGACTGGATTTGTAAGGCATCAAGTGGTCAAATGATCCCCTGATGGGTACCTGGATCTCTTGGCTGTGGAGAACATGATAAGACATGGTGCACCACCTAGCTGAATAGTTAGGGTGTACATTTTCTGGCAGGCCCTGCAGTTCAGGACATCTTTAGCTCCAACCTCTGGTAGAGCTTTTCCAGCACTACGAAAAAGGCTCGACATCAAGTCCTTACAAGATAGGTTCTGATTCGCCATTGCTGAAACTGCTCTGTGGACCTGACTGTAAGTTGATGCTAGTTACAGTGGTTACCCCAAAATCCAGTGGTAGACAATTTGTGTAAGTAGTAATATTATGACCGTATGTGTGACTGACTGCAGTAGAACGCTGTATGAGGCTAGCATGGATGCTACGAGTAAAGCTAACAG
>JAVKLF010000142.1:3549379-3560256 GCA_034783495.1 Millerichthys robustus
CCTCAAACTGCTCATTCTGGCTCCGCTCTGGTCACTATCCCAGTGATCATTCATAAGGGTTACAAAAAAACAATTGAACTCTTTTTGTTTGTTTGTTTTGTAAATATGTTTTAATCCCCGTCCGAAGGTCTTTTTCTAGTGGTGACCCAATACCAGTACCGATACCAGCATTTTTACAAGTACTCCTACAAACAGCCTCACTCCTATGTTTGTCAGTTCCATGTTTAAGAATGAAAGAATTTTTAAAAATGTTTCTACGGTTTATATCGAGGTGTATATTTAATTTGATCCAGTCAGAGGCCTGTAACGAAGGAATACCACCTTGTTCTAAATATAAGAAACGTGTTTTTAAAGTCATTGTGTAATGTTTAAGTTCTAACTCAGTAAGTACTTGGTATCGGTACTCTGTATTGGCAAGTATCCAAACTGAAGTACTCATATTCGTACTTGGTTTGTGAAAAATAGGTATCAGGAAACACCTAGCCTTTTCAGTTCAAACTGAAAAATGAGGAGGTTCGGGCTTTTAAACTGTTGCTTTGTTTATTTGAGTTGAACTCATATGCAAATCAATCGTTTCCCCTCCCTCCTGAAGGTCAGTAAGGTCTTTGTCAGCCTACCTGACAGATGTTTTGGTCACATTATTACTATTCAGGGAATTGCCTCGTACAAACCAGGTCAACAAAAACCCTAATGACCCTTAGCGTGGAGGGAAGGAACTTTTATTTGCACGAAAGTTCTTGCAGAAACGAAGCAACTCACTGCATTTTTAAAGCTTGGAGCCACACTACTACTGAGAAAACTTGCATGCTAATCACTTTATTCCATAAAAAACCATAAGTTAGTTGGGTCCACATGAGATGTTTTGGTCACATGAATGGTGTTGATTTCTTTGAAACTGTCAGACTGAATTTCAACAGCTTCTATGTGGACTAGGTTAAAGAAAACCATAATGACCCACATTTGCCTGCAAGATCTGCTCAGAAGTTTTATTGCTGATGGTCCTAGTCCCTATTAGCCTGGTCCACATATAAGATGTGGCATAAACAAGATTAGATGTCCAGCTGATGTTTTAAAACTTCAAGTCAAGTCTATAGGCACTGATAATCCACATTCCACCGTTTGGGGGTTTTGGGTTTCTGACCTGTCACAGGGGCCTCTATGTCCAGCAGGTTCTTCTCTGAACGCAGGATGGCAGCACCCTCTCCTATGAGCCTGAGGGCCACAGACTCCTCCACACGGCCCTCCTTGGTTAGGTGAGCTTTCAGCACGTCGACTTTGGGCTTCCCATCGACGTCAAACACCTCTTTAGCTGTCAGCCGGTGACTGAGGGGGAAGGGGACAGCTGTGGGGATTTAAAAAACAAAAAGAATAATTAGGCCAGATATACCATACTCATAACATATTTACAGAGCTATGGATTTCATCGGCATAAGGCTTATGAGGATCCACAGTTAATTCCACACGACTGCGTTGAGGCGTTTAAGCCATTTGATTAGCAGGTACTTTCTAACTTCCTGGGGATAGACTCCCAGCAGGAGCTCGCTCCCCGGCTTTCAGCCCACCCTCTGAGACAATTTACCCGACTGCTGCTATGATCTGTGACTCATCTTGTTTTCAATATTTATGACGGAGACACCGATTTTCTAGTTTGCTCGGCAATATTCGGAGCAAATGAGATGATGCTTTGATAGTGAATCAGAGAACCGAGACATCTGTTGTTTTATTTACATGGAAACGCCTTTCAAATGAGGACCGTCTAAATAACGTGCGTGGTTTAATGTGTAACCATGTCTGTATTAAACATGCCGCCCTGCTTCATGTGTTTGAGCAGACCAACACAAACACACTATTCAGTCTGGCATGGATTTACTTCCTCTTATTTTTTTATTGTCAGAGTCTATTTATAAAAGACATAAAAACAGTTAAAACCATGAAAGTCAGACTAATGTTGTAAACAATAAAATTAGGTGAACCAAATGTGGTAAAAGCTAGTATTTTACTTAAAAAAGAAAAACTCTTTGAAAAATATCCATATTTTTGGTCGCCCTGAAAAACAGGCTTTTTTAAACAGAGATCTCACATGATTTCTTTGATCTTACAGTTTGTGATGAGGACAACTCTCAGCTACTACCACACACAAAAGTGTAATTTTCATAAAACTGACTGAGCTACAACCGTGTTTGTGTTTGCTAAAGTCAGTTTATTGTGGCAGACATCTTGAACTAGGCTGACTCCCAACGGTAATCAGCTGTCGATTTACATCCAGTGATTACTGTCATTAAAATCTGTTCAGTTGTTAATGAGATATTTTGCTAACAGACAGACAAATGAACACACAAAATAAAGCTTAGACTTTAATTGGAAATAGTTTTTTTACAAAATGGTGAACAAACCTGAAGTTCAGTAACTAATGGATCTCGTGCCACACACAAACTTAGGTCCAGGGCTACCTGCGGACTTCAGGGACGATTTTATTTACCGGAGCAAACACGGTGAGTGCATGTTTGTGTTAACATCCCTCCTACAGGTGAGCTCAGTGGTAATCAGAGCAGCACTTTATCTGCGTCAGAGCACCGCCGCTGACAGGTGAAATCTTACCGGCGGTAATTAAAGTAATTAAACCTCTGATGAAGGTTGAATTACAGATTCAGTGAACCTGAATATTTTCATTATTTGTTCTAATTTATGACGCTCAGAGGAAAACACTTCCTTCCAACATGCTGGACCTGGGTAATAAACTGGTTTAAAGTTAGATAAAAGTGAATAAACAATTCTTCATCAATAAAATAAAACTAATGACTACATGTGGTTCCACATGTTAGAGAGGATTACCCATAGCCTCTTGCTGGGTTCATTTGACCACCTGCTGCGTGACTCGGGCTCAGAGCTGAGTCCTCTGGTTCTGGGCTCTACAGAGGGGCCCCTAAGATGATGAAGACATGAAGTGTAAACGGACACAAACCCATTCTGCTGTTTTTTTCTCAACAAAATCTGCAGCCTGATTAGAACAAAAAAAGAGCTTTTATATGCGAAGATGCAGTTTAAAAGCTGAATGTTATATCAGTCAATTGGTAAAGAATTATTTTTATGATTTTTTAACTGGACTGTTAAAAGTTTACAAAAACTGACAAAAAATAGCAAAACTGGAGCTAAAAGTGAAAACCAACAGAATACTGGCCAAAAGTTAAATTAACAAAACAGTGGCTAAACCATATAATTAGCAAAACTGTAACAACAAAATAAATTTAGAATAATAGCTAAAAACTAACATTTGCGAAACAGTAGCTAAGTATACCATGTAATGTAGTACCTAAAAGCCAGGATAAACAAAACCATTACTAAAAAGTAAACTTAACAGAACTGTAGCTAAAAGTCAGTTTTTACAATAGCATAGCTAAAACCTAAGGTTAACAAATCACCAAAAGCTAGAACAAGAAAGAAATTTGTTAAAATTACAACAAACATAGCTAAAGTTAAAACAACAACAACAGACTTAACAGTAAGAAAACAGCAGCTAAAATATGCAAAACTGAAGCTAAAAGCAAAATGTAACAAAACTGCAACTAAAATACTGAGTTTACCAGACAGTAACTAAATGCTATAAGTACTATAAGAAGATCATAAAGGAGCTTTTAAGCTGGAATGGAAGGAACGTAAGAGACTTCAGTGTTTCTAAGGAGAAAAATTTGCAAATAAAGTTAAATAATCCAAAAAATGTAAAAGTTACAAAAACTAAAAGTCTTAATCCATAATTTCCAATTGAGTCAAACATTTTCATGTGTGAACAGCGAAAATAGTACTAAGTAGTTTGCTTTAAAAAGATGTACAGAAGAAAGCATAAACAGGAGAGATTAATGTGCCTGCTTTCACTGAAGAAACTGTGTTCCTCATACCGATGAGGGATAAACTTTCTATTCTGAGCTGGTTTGAAGATAATTAAAATCAGTCTTTGGAATAAAACATGTGAAGCACAGTTGTGGGAACAACAGCTCCTCTGATTGGTCTTTAACACCAGCAGCATTGTTGTGTTGAACTGCTGCATGTAATTATTTACACTGCTGCAGAACAGTCCGTCGAAGAGACATAAAAACAGCTCGATCTGGTCAGCAGTGTGTTGTTTGATATGTGGTGGTTATAATCAAGAAAAGTTGAGCATTTTACAGAATTCTCTGAAGCTTAAACGCACAATAAATACTCATCATGCCAAAACTCTGAGGCTCGATTCGTCCCGTTTTTATTTTTTGCACCCTTCATGGCACTCGGTGCTTGAAATTGCATTTTGATTGTTGAAACAGTCAGAAGCCAGTGTGGTCAAGCTTAAAATATAAATTGCTAAATTCTGGTCATAGGCTAACTAATTATTTGATTCTTCTCACAAACATTGTCGCTTTATGCTCAACTCAAGTCTTTTTAGTCAGAGACCCACGTCTAACCTAGAATGGAGAAATTGGGCAAAAGTTTTCAATAACAGCAACAATCCAAAAGAACACTGTGGTTGTTGGCTTGCTGCTGCCGCACCGTTCTACAGATCGCTTCTCTGTTTTCCTACAGTCCTGACAACGAAAACACCCAACTTTCCTCTGGTGTAATTTCTAACAAGCCTCTTTTTAACAAGAAAAACACCCATCTCTTCTAAAACATTAGAGCACACTGTCATGGCCAGGCTAAAGAAAATCACATCACTCACACAGAAATGAAAAGCTGTGAGCAAAAGAAAACATGGATT
Source organism: Millerichthys robustus (assembly GCA_034783495.1). Taxonomy (NCBI): domain Eukaryota; kingdom Metazoa; phylum Chordata; class Actinopteri; order Cyprinodontiformes; family Rivulidae; genus Millerichthys; species Millerichthys robustus. Next base: position 3,554,106 of record JAVKLF010000142.1, read on the forward strand.
ATTAATTTTAAGAAACATTTGTTTGTCTCGTCAAAGAAATTATATGGTTGGGTTCTGGAAAAAATATTAGAAAATGTTGTGGAAATACAATCTGAAACCGAATAAAATGCATTTTTCAAACGATCCGGTACATTTTATCCATTTCTGTCATAAACTGACCTCCATCAATCTGCCTGAACCTGGAGTATGCCTCAGAAAATGTCACCTGGTGGCTCCCGCCTTCATTATTTTACCATTTTTGCATTCGCCTCTGTTACATAACTAGAAAATTACATCCCAGACTCAAATCTAACATGAGTGCAAAATGAGAAAGTGAGAGAGGGTCAGAAACAATGGAGAACCAAAAAAAGGAAATAAAGAATCCAGGGTCTAATTTAACTTTCTGTGGTAGTTTCTAAGATCAGCATTGTAAATTCCCTGCTCCCAATTAAAGGCATCAATCAACAGGTCAGTGAGACACTGTTGCAAAAAGCCGGCTTTATTTAGTGGAGAACATAAATTGTGACAAAGAACCCAAACCTAACCTGATGGTTCCTGCACAGCATCATCCTTCCTCGCTTTTCTGCCCGATTTCTAACAGCTGGCTGCACCAGAAACTACCATTGGGAAGAATCTGCAGCAGCACGGTTACATTTGGTGAAAGATGTTGAAGAAGCAAAAGAACTGTATTAAAGATAAATAACTACACTGCAAATGCCTTTTTCACATAATATGATCTAACCTCTAACTACTAAAAGTAATATCTGCAGAGCTGTGCTTCGAGAATTTTTAAGCAGAAATCTGAGACCCGGCTGTGTATTAAAGCAGATGAAGAAAAAGGCTACAATAGTCATAACAAATACAGTAACAGTTGGTACTGGAAACTAACGATGGGAATATTTAGGCAACTTACAATTTGATTACGATTCAACAAGCTTTGATGTAATTATTGTGTATCTAATTATTATATTAAGTGATTATTGATACAACTTGATTATTCTGAATCCCTAAATAACTGACCTATTTTACACAACATAGGTGACTCAAGCTAAGAAATGGGACACACTAATGAATTTGTCAATACTAAATTATTATTTTGCAATTCACCATTTTAAAAGCTTTAAAATGAAAGGTGATTAGTTGAAATTTGGTGATTTGTCACCTTGTTTACAAGAGTGCCCGTTTCAAAGCCCTATATTAATTGGTCTGGAGTGATGTCATTGTAAATTATTACCTTATAGTCTTTTGAAAAAGGGAATCCACAAGCTTCAAAATGTGAACAGATTTCCTGGCTCTACCAAAGCTAGTACGGAAAAACGGGCAATTTTAAATCAGATTAAAAACAGCATTTATTTTCAACTGAATCAATACCAGTGCTTGCTCAGAGCCAACATTTGATTTCTTTCTGTTTTAACTACCTATAAACTACAACTCCAGCACCCCCACCCCAAAAACTAAATTAATTAAAGAAAAAAATAGTGCTGCGGCCACGTGAAAAAAAGAAGCTTTAATCAGAGCCTGTATGCGGGATTATAAATACTAATGAGCAATTAAAATGTTTTGAGAACCCCGTTTAAAATTCCACATTTAGTTAGTTTCTCTTTAATTTTATACCATAAGTTATACAAGCGTCAATATTGATACAAGTCCAATTAGTAGTGGAGTAACAGGAGCTCACTGGCGCTCATATTACAGCAGTTTTATATGCTGTTAATGATGGTCATTTCACCTCAATGAGCTGCATTAACACTTGTTGCTTTCAGCTGAATTTATACACGTCTCTTTAACTGTTTAGATTTTTTCATCATCACCACCACCCGGTTATAGATCCTGCTTGAAATAAACCATAACGTTGGCCATGCTGATCAGCTTCATTTCGCTACTGCCAACTGTTGCTTAAAACAATGTTTATAAATCTGACGGGTGATATTAAGATACCTGATCGTAGCCATAATAAAACTGATTTTTGCAGATATACGTCTCCTTGAACTGCAACCCTGAAAAAAAAATATTCAGAACACATCAAATGGAGGACAAAAAATATACTTGGAGATATTTAACATGTCATGGTTTAGAAGAAAACCAAACTAGTTCCAACCTGGTGTAGAACTGGAACTGCTTCAGTGGGGAGACAAAAAAAGACCATCAGCTGATGGTAAGAAACAACCAAAGAAATTCCTAAAAATCCAACAAATGAAACTAGGTTCTGTTAGTTTTTCATCATGGCTCCTCCCACGGTTAACGCCACCAGACCAGCATTTATCCTTCCAACTCAAACCCAGTTCGACTGGTTGAAACCTGAGCATGAGACCATGAATGAGGGCAACATAGGTCACATCATACAAACTATAACGCCAGAGGTCATTTGGCTGCATTATTATGCAAAAACTGTGTGGTGTCCGATCCTAGGGGTGATACTACATCACTGTTTCTTTAGAAGCACAAAGCAGCAGACAATATTTATCTGTTGAGTGTTCAGGGACGACTCTAAACGTAGAACTATAATCACGTGGTCCGTAGATACCAGCTGCTTGGTAAGAAAGCACAGTTTGAGTTGAGTGGTATTGTACACAGGAAAAACTGCTAACACAAGCATATGTTTCAGAATAAGAAAATAATAATATTGTGTTCTCTTCACGTTTAGAAGCCTTTCAGAGATGAGCTGCACTTGCGTGTATTTTATGCACTAAGAAAGGCCGCCAAGCACCGAACAGGGCACCGGGAGCGCGTGCAGCTCTCTCCTCTGACAGTCGGAGTTTGTTAATTAAATTACATAACAGCAGTGAATTAGAGTGGGACAGGAGAACAGGATTAGCAGAATGCACACGCTTCTGTGGGAGGCAGGAAAGAAAAGGACACGCTGTGCACCATAAACATACCTCAACTTCAAATGTCATGCGGCGGGAGCAGAACGGCTTCATTATTACGCCGTTCAGATAGTGGGAAGTTGATTACCTGTCATGCATTATGCACAAGATCGAGATCATATGGCTTTTATTTCCTCCCAACAAGGAGCTGCAGCACCTGAAGCGTCCAACACATTATAATAACACGATCATATATTATTTACAGAATACGTCACATGGGCAGGACAGCATAATAGCTAATCTGAAACTGAAATACTGTCAGGCTGAAGAGTAAATGATGCATTTCAGTTAGAATTTCAGCTGCAGAGTAACAACAATGAAACAGAAAAAAACAGGTTTTTATAAGGGCTAGGTGGTCTGTTCACTTTTTAAAAATGCATTTACATGTAAATATTACATGACCGTCCACACTAATAAAAATTGAAGTGGTGGCAGCAAACCCTCTTAACAGCACCACCTGCCACCTTAAGAAGGTAATGGCATGTGATAAATGTATAAAATCATATATACTTTCACGTTTTTTAGTTGTCCTGACAATGTACAAAGCAGCCAGATTAGCTCTTTTGCTGCGAGTCAGTAAACAACACATCACAGAATCCCCAAACAAGCAGCCAAAGAACAGTCACCAACAGATGACTGGCTTCAGAGGGGAAATACTTCTCCTGGCGAACCTGAGTGGCCTGTTTATCAGGATCCGGGATAAGCTGAAAGAAGACCATCCTAACGGGCCACATGCGTGTGACTTTCCATACCAAGAGGCTCTTAGAAATGTTCTTTAAAAAGCCCCAAAGAAGACACTGCAGTGTGAAGTCATCCAACTTATAAAACCATTTCTTTATATTTATGCATTTAAATATAATATTTGGGCTGTTGTAGCTTGGGGTGGTCGGAGCCGTGGTCTTGTCATCTACAAGGGAACGAGCCCAGGTTCTGTCAGGAAGGGTATTCAGACATAAAACTAATTTTTCATGAGAGCTTGCTCGCAGTGGTGACCAGGCTATTAGGCGTCGACAGTTTAAACACAATCCTTTTTTACATAACGGGAAAAAAGTTATGCCAGGGAGCCGAATTTGTGCCAACAGCTACTGAAGCTGTAACATCCCTACCTCACTCCTGTTTCCAAGCCGGCGCATTTAATTCTTTATAAGGAAGTCTGGTTTCATAAAATAAATCATTGCCGTTTACAAAGTTTACAAAATTTAGACGGTAACAAAAACAAAACCTTACTTTCTTATTAGACAGATATTTACTGTTTTCACTCAGTTATTTGCTGAATTTTCTGTTTTGCCAAAAACTCCTAAATCCTGCTACATGGCCTGAAGGACATTAAGGGACCCATCTGCTCAGCCGTGGCAAGACAGAAATTCTAAAAGCTCTCAGGCATTTGGACTAATGGTGAAAAGGTCAAATAGGAGTGAACTTCCCCAGCACACATTAGTCAGGGACAAAATCCAGCTCTGATCGAAGCGCTGAGCGCAGCATAAACTCAAGAGTTGGTTGATTGTGTCTGTGTGCTGAAATGGAGGGAGAGGAGAGCAACGCCAACAACATCAAGCTTCCAGTAAGACAAACAAACAAAAAACTAAACAGTGAAACTTGGCGATTGCATTAAAAGCACAAGGAATGTCACGATGAACAGAAATGCAAAGAAAACTAAATTTATGCACACATTTTTTATTTCTAAAATGAATCAATTGGTTGTTTGTTCTTCACAATCCAAGTCCTGAAATTACAAAAAATGTTCATGCAATAAAAATAAATAAATTTGTGCACGTTGCAAAGTAATAGTCTAAACTTGTGAACTACTAAGTTTAATTTTAATTTTTAGCTCCCGGTTGACAAATTAAGGAAGCATCAGGCAGCTAGTCGATCATTACGCTCTAAAGGGTCACGTCCACACTTTCCTCTTTTCATGGAACCGCAGGGAGAGAATCATTAAAGATGTCTGAGTGACGGGAGGGTTTCAAGTTAGAAGGTGCTAAAACAGAATGCAAATTACTGACTGACATTATGAAAGGCATCAAATTAATTTAAAAAAAATTTAAAAGACCAACGTGCAACAAAATACTTAAAAATTCAAATTTCTGAGTCTTTGTCTCAGAAGAAGATCAAGTATCTGAGCCTCTTGTTCAGGAGTGATGGTAGGATGGTTATATACAAGACCACATGATATTTATTCCTTCAAGGATTTCTAATTTAAAATTTATTTCATTTTTCTGATAATGTCAGTCCTATTGCAATTCTGAAATCACAAATCCTAATGTAACCATCATAATGGTTATGACTTTAGCCAAATGCCTTCAGTGGACCGTTTCTGTACTTTAAAGAACCACTGATCGCCACCATCATCCACTGCAGAGAAACAAGCTTTTACATCACATCAACAAACAGGAGAGATGAAAGTGAGTCGAGGGGTTGCCAGGGAAACAGTGCTGTGGAGTCTCAGACTTAATTTTCCATCCATCAAAATATTGGCTTAAAAACAGAGTTTGCTAGCAGCGACTGAACGTTCTGCGTGGATTCGGTCCTGAGCAGAGCTGCTCATACATACTGTATCTTCTCTTACGTGATTGGAGATCATATACTAGCATAATATGGTAATACAGGCATCCAACAGCTGTTCACAGCAAAAGCATCTGTCTTTACACAGGGTTCCTGTCATTTCCAGCAACGTAGAAATTGATGAGACAGACGAGATGTGGGTGAATGCACCCGAGAACATGGATTAGACCTGCCACCATCTTATCACGGGTGTTATCAAAAACCAATCGGGCTCTGATGGCACATCGCCCGCGGCGACGTTTAGGAGTCCAGATGGAGCGACAAGCTAAAACCTCTACAGGTTTTTAATGGGAAATGCAGAAAACATTTGCAGAGGCAGGTGATCCGGTAGAAATGCGGATACTGAGAAAACATCCTGACTTCCTCTTAGTAATTAGTGAGGTTGGGGGCTGAGGCGTGGGAGGCTGACGTGGGAGAATGTAGGGCTGGATGAATGTTTATGCTGCGGAGTGGGGGTTGGGGAGGTATCTTCTGAAGGATGTCAATTTTGAGCGTGTGTGTATGTGTGTGGAGCAGATCAATGACACATTTAGCGGCTGCTGGGGACCAGGATCAGAGCGGGCAAAATTAATACAGTAATTTGAAGCCGAGGGGCTAAAAGTCAAGAAGAGTAAAAGATCAATCAGAGACCTAAAATGCATCAAGACGAATGAAAAAATAAATCTGCTGATGTACACACACACACACACACACACACACACACACACACACACACACACACACACACACACACACACACACAC
>JAVKLF010000142.1:3583132-3600061 GCA_034783495.1 Millerichthys robustus
CATAAAACTCCTCCTAATCTACTTACAAAATGATGTTTTCAAACATATATGACTTCAGAAATACCTCTTAATTCCTTTATTTCCTTTTAAATTAACCTTCATATAATGTAACTTAAAGCTAAAAGGAGCATAGGAAGACAAAAAAGCAGCACATATGCTGAAGTAGATTTAGAACAATAAATTTAAAAGAACGGAAGAAGTATGGGTGTATGTGGATGTGTGGCGTGAGGACCCAAAGGGTGCAGACTGAGGCTCGCTGGCTGGACGCACAATGAAAGAATTTAGTAACAAAAACAGTGACAGGGCAGAAAAACAAAAACACAGATGTAAACAACGAGGAGCAGGCGGGGAATGAGGAGAAATAATGAAAAATAAATGATAACCAGAAAAATTGCCAGGCAACAAACGGCAACAGGATGACAAACCTACGAGCGAGCGAGAGCCGCAAGTTTAAGTAGGCGTGGAGAGATGCAAACTCAGCTGGTCTGATTAGAAAACGAGGGACAGGTGTGGGACGAGAACCAGGACTGAACGAAGAAAGGACATGGAGAACGATGCGGGGAAAGAGACAGAAAACATCCATCCATCTTTAACGGCTGGCTCCAGGTCACGCGGAGCTGGTACCAATGCGTGGCAGTGCGAGAAGCAGAGGACAGCCCGGACATGTCTCCATATAATCCATCACAGGGACAGAGAGACAACCAACCAATTACACTCTCACCTAGGGACAATTTAAATGTACTAATTAACTTAATATGCCTGTTTTTGGTGTGCTGACGAAAACTAGAGCACCTACAAAAACCCAAGTGTGCATAGGAAGAACATACAAACTCCAATTAGAATGGCTGGGAGACGATCCTGGGATATTTTCTCAGAGAAGCGACAGCTCTAACCACTGCACCACCGTGCAGGAAAACAACAAACAAAACAAAAAAAGATAGATTCAACAAGTTAAACCAAAAAACATAAAAAAACTCAAGACACTATGGGTCTCAAAGGCAAATAATTCAAAAATTATTAAAGTATTCCTGATCAAGCTGAAAGTTTTGATGTATGAACGGTGAAAACAGGAAGTAGTTTGACTGCAATAATTGCACAAAACAGGAAAACAGCAATTAATAAATAATAAGCTTCACATTTAGCTCAATAGGGAGTACCTTTGGGGACTAAAAAAAGATTTTCGCCTATCAGATTCTGCTGGTATAAAAGAAAGAAGATCCTAAAACACAAATTAACACTGCAGAGTTTCTGGAAGTAAAATTAAATCAACCTGCGACGGATGTTCAGTTCATGTTTCAACGTCCTGACTAAGTGAGTAATTACTCTGCAGAAGCGGCAGCTTCTTTTCATGAGAACGCCTCCTGGAAACAGGTGGACGCATGGCACCCGTGATAACTTGAACCGACACCTTGTTGGATGACAAAACAAACAAAAAAATTTACCTCACACCTGTAGCCTGCAGCCATGTTGTGTGAGCTGCTTTGTACACAAGCCCGGCGTCCGTGTTGTCACAATACGAGACGCGTCACCGAAAACAAAACGGCGGCTCGTCAAAATTTGATGAATGAAAAGTTGAATTACCCCCCATACGACCTCCTCGCTCCTCTCTAATGTCTGAATCAATACGTTTTCACCTGATTAAGATAAGTGCAGATCCCTGAGCATTGCATGGAATGCTGAAGAGAGAGAGAGAGAGAAGGAGGAAGAGGGTCTTACAGTAGAGATGTGCAATTTGGAAGGAGAAACAACAGAAAATTATCAGCCCCATGTGAAATTGTTCACGCCAAACCTCATATCCATTTCTCATTGAGCTGCTGGTCACGATCTCTTGAAACATTTATGAAAATAACAGCACGCAGATGAACCAAGGGTTAATGGTTTTCTTTCATTTTTGTTGTTGTTTTTGGATGCACCCGAATAAAATGTTTAAGAAGAGATACATGCAGGAAAGCATTTACAAGGGTTAATGCTTCTTCATCACAAAACCACAAATTTGGAGGTAATCGGATCGATTCAATCAACAAACTGAGCCTCAGTTTCCCTGATTCATGGCACACACACCACACTGGGCTGCACAGTGACTGCAACTTGGATTACACCCACATACAATAGTAATAACAATAACAAAACACATTACCATCTTGAAGTAATTGCATATTTACTTGAGCAAGAGGGGGGAAAAGCTCCTCTGATTGTGATCTTTATTGCATTCTTATGGTCGACTGCAAAAGTGGAATGTCAGACCTGTAAACACAGAAGAGGCAGGAAGAAGAGCCACCCCATCATGGGCCACACACACAAAAAAAAATATCGTGTAGTAACTGTGCTTGTTGCCAAAAAAAATAATAATACCTTAATTTATGCCCGGCAGTGTTTGTGTGTGAATGCAGAGCGAGGCTGGTGCTGGTCGCATAAAGATGGGCTTGATCTCATGTGAAACAAAAGCCTCTGCAGTGCTGCTGTTTTGACTATCAGCCTCACATGAGACACAAAAACAAAAGATTTTGGCCCTTTTTTTGGTGAAATTCTTGCAATGCGGGAGCCCCCCACCACCCCTTCACTTCCTAGTTCCCAGCTGCTGTCACACGGCTAACACCCTTCTTTCTCCTTCCTCCATTTATAACCAGCGAACAGTTTATTTTTCTCCTTCCACATCTTTGAGTCCGTTCGAACGCATTTAATATAAAAGAAAAATTAGAAAAATACTCACATTTCACCACCCTGTCCGTCGTGGATAACTTCGGGTCGTCATTCGGCTTGTTTTCGGACATTTCCACCCCGAAAGCGATATGAATTTTAAAGGATATTAGCAACAACAAAAAATGTAATGTAATAAAAACTGTCCCCCGCGCGCGCTGCTCTCGCTCGCTTTCTCTCTCCGTCTCTCTCTCCCTCGCCGAGCAACTCGAGTCTATCCCGAGAAAAGGGGGAAAAAAGGGGGAGACCGCAGTGAGCTCACTCGGTCCTGTCGGCAGATAAAAATACTTGCAACCGTGGTGTGTGTGGGTGGGGGTTACAATGTCACTGCTCGGGGCTAGAGGAGTTGCTCTGCCTGGCTGTTGCTCTCTCTGAGCGGCGCAGTGCAGGCTAACCTGCTAACTACGCGAGTCCTGTGCCACGTGACTGACACCGCCGCCTCTGATTGGCTGAGAGCGACGGCTCGCCTCTGAGGCTCCGAACGTCTACTTCCAGCAGTGGTGGGAATTCAGGCTCGATTCTGCGATTCAACATTTTTGGCTCAGTTCACTAAGAAAATACGTTTCTGTAGGTTTTTATTCTTAGATGAATGAATGAAGCATTATCTGGAGGACAATAAAATTGCAAGCTAGGCGTTCCCAGAAACAATATAAATTAGAGCTGGTCAGTTACAGACTCATCTGGGGTATTGATCTAAATCCTTGCTATGAATCAGAACCTACGGGTCTGTAGTCTCCGATATTTAATTTTTGAACAGGGTGAAGTGCATGCAGGATAACTCACTTAAATCCTTATGTAAATCAGATCACTTTTATATTGATATGAGTGTTGCAACCAGTATATAATACATTCATCAGTAATTATTAGGTGTATACCTAATTGATACGTTTACCCAAACCCTTATGGTGAGATAAAAAGACAATGTCACATAAAATCACGTTGTCCAGGGTGTGAATCGACCAACAGTTTATATAAGGAACATGTGAGAGCAATAAATTGCAGCTATTAGCAATGTGGATAATAATTTCTAATGTTTGCAAATTACAAAATCGTCACTGAAATAAAAATCAACAACCTTTTCTCCAATGGGTGTTCGTGTAAATGAGTCGGCACATTGAGTCGGCTCTGTCACAACTGGCACATCGCCTGTGGACTGCTGGTGTGTCCATTACTCACTGCAATAAACTCCAAATACAGCAAGGAATGTTCTATAAAAATTAATTATTATTTACCAAATATAGGGCTTGCAGGTTGATGAACTACCAGCATAAGTAATTGAAAAAGATCCTGTGTCTGATAATAGCAACAACAATATGTAAAAGATAAACCAAAAGGTTTGTACAGTCAGATCAATATGTTGAGGAGGGCACTTTGTTGCATAAAACTCAGGTATAAAAACATTCAATATGTTTTCCACTGGCACCACCCTCAGGACACCGTTCGTAGTTTCACTCCTTTGTTTGCACCGCTAATGAAAACATCATCACCATATCACTCAGGTTGAGTTTGAGCGTTTTCCATTTGTTCTGGTGTCACTAATTATAGCAGCTGTGTGCTGCCGTGACGAGGTGTTACATCCAGGATGTGGACTGTTCCACCGAACAAGCCACAGATTTAAATAAAATTAAAATAAATTAAAAAAACAATTTCAGGCCCTGAAGAGACTGAGCAAACCAAAGTGAGAGAGAGGGAACAGTTTGAGCTTTTTCACCCGATGACTCACCAGATAGACAACATTTGCATACGCTCGGCTGTTTTCAGTTTGTAACAATTGGCCACCTGACTGTAACCCCCACAACTACAAATAAATTGGTGCTATTAGTGAGAACCAGCCTGGTATGAGTCAGTTGTTTGGCAGGTGGCAGTGCTTAATGAAGCCCTGAGTTGTTTTTTTTTTTTTTTTTACATCTCTCTGAATGAGGAAGTGTGTGAGCAGGTCGGGTCAGAACATCCATTTTATCTGGGCTCAACCTGGAGATCGTTAGTTTCAGCACGCCTCGGGTCCTCACGCTTCATTAAACTCTGGTCGAGCGCGTGACTCAGGTTTTTAGTTTTCTGCCTACCTGTTACTCACCTTTGTTTTTGTCCCTTAATTTCCCACATCTAACCCATTCTGTAAAAAAACACAAGCAAAGGGGTAAATGTGGGAAGGTTTTTTCGGTTTCAGGTTAAAACTGCTTGGATTTTGGTTTATTGTTTTCATTGAGAAGTAGGAAAAATTAAAGCTCATCCCCTTTCATGTCAAATTTGAAGACTCGGAGCCTTTTTTTGGGTCAAGCATTAAAATAAACTAGACTAATTGCATTTCCTGTGAAAATGCAGTGTGAACGTTTAAAGAGTTTGCTGAAAGCTGCTGAAAAAGCTAAACACAAGCTGAAAAAGATTAACTGTTGAACAAAGGATGAATACGATAGAACAAACTCAGAAAAATGGCATCAGGTTCTCACTCCCTACTCGTCATACATGGATGCTTGTTCAGGCAGAGAAACATAGAAAAAAAATCTAACTATAGGTTGAAAAATAAAGAACTAATGTTAAAAATAGTAAAACAAACTTGGAATTACGTAAACCTTGTTTAAAAACTGTAAACACAAGTTTAAATTAGCTGTGCAGAACTTAAAAATAGTTGAACAAGCTTAAAAAAAGCATCAAATACTTTGAATATCTTGAGGTGCTCAGTTCATCTAAGAGCAAAGATAAGACAAATAAAATTCAAAATCAACTACAAAAATAAACAACTACGAAAGTCGTAATTCTATTTTATTGGTAAATGCAGAAAAGTACGTCAAAAATAATGTCTCAAGTTTCTAAATTATATTTTTACAAGTAAAATCTTTTCTATTATCGACTCCTTGCTCGTAAGAAGTCCTACAGTGTATTACTGACGCTCCAACATTTCACCTCATCCACTCTTCACCAGATAAGCGGAAAGACACGCGGTTGCATCAAAACTAATACTCCTACCCACAATGCTGTGCGTGCAGAAAACTAAAAAATGCTCTATTGGGCAGCCTTAGCGAAGTTCATTGATTACCTTCTTACCTCTTCTCTTCAGTCAATAAAGATTATCTCAACTTCAGCTTTTTATCACTTTACACTTCAGGACATCATATTGTTTTATCTACATGTTGCTGCTTAACAAACTAGCCTGTCAGAGCAGAGGAGGAGGATTCGTGTTCGCTTTTTTTGGGACAATTGGGAAACCAAAAAAAAGTTTCATTAAATGTGACACAGCAGGAAACTCCCTCTTATCTGAGCCGCCCCTGACAATCCTCCTTCTGTTTTTCACGCCGCTGTGAGGTGAGAGCAACCGACAGGCGCAGTGCTGGAGAAATGAGTCAGCCAGGTGAGCACCCATTAATAATTCACAACCTAATTCCCGCATGTACTGAAGATGTTTGATAACACGAATCTTCAAGAGGTGATTTATGGATTGCTTTTGGCAGAATAGCTGTAGCCTAAATATCTCAGGTAGATAGAAACAGATGTGCCAGAGTAAAACAGTTTGTACTTTTCCAAATAGTTTTTAAAGAGGACCTGCTAATCATCTATGAGACGGAGGCGAAGCAGTGGGCGGCCTACCTTCAGTCAGTGTTCACCGGTCCAGTCTCAGAGGATGGGATCTGCTGCTATGACATCACAACGATGTCCAGCCGAAGCGACGACATCGTCAGGCTGTCCCGCTACAGCTGCAAGCTGCTGATCCTCACCAAGGGGATGCTGGAGGGCCTCTGCCAGCTGCGACGCTTCTTCTTGTCCCGCGTGTTGAGTCCCGCGGGCCGGGTGGTGGTGCTGCTGTGCGGGGTGGACAGCCTGACCCCCCTGCTGAACCTGCTGCCCCTGAACGCACACGAGTGGCTGCAGATCTCCAGCGAACAAGACGCCCCTGACTACACGTCCAGTGTGGTTAACATTATAAAGAAAGGTAATTGTTCGGTTAATGGAAACCTTTTAGGTTCAAAGATGAAGTATTATCAGTACAAGTATGTAAATCTTATCAAATATTTTTAGGCTTATTAATAAAGCACACTTAAAACTAACAGATTCATACTGCTGGACTGTAATAATACACCACACAAGTAGTACTTGAAGTATGTTTTGTAAATAACTCAACTGCCACCACGTTAAGTTTAAGTTCAGTATTTGTAAAATTGTCTGGTCTATGACCATTTTTGTGTTTTGTAAGTTGATTTGGCTGTGTTGGATCCAAAGGTTAGTTATACGCACGTCCCGTGGTTCATCAAACTATCATACTTTGTGGTGATTTAGTTCAATTCCCATAAAAATAAACTGACCTTCATGAGTGACGTGGAGGTAGTTTGTAAACTTCCAGAATGTTAGAGGCATCAGGTTCTTCACTGGGAATAGAAACAGATGTAAAATGTGATACAGCATAATGTAATTAAAGTACTCTACCTTTGATTTACCCAGTTAATGGAGCGGTTATTTCAGCAGCAAAATGTAACCAAAATCCTGACAGAAACTGTACGTGTCCGTATTTTTTCCTTGCAAATAATCTCATACCTCCGTCCTAATTTTGTCCTAATTGCAAAGTTCTTATTAATTCCAAAAGCAACAAGGTGGGTTTGTGTTTAAACAGGTGTAGGAAGAGGAACATTTGATGCAAATTTGACCACCACTCAGTGTGAGACATGCAAATTAAATAGCCCTCTGCATCACTCCATGGCACTGATACAGGGCAGCGTTCCAGACTAAGTTGCCATGGACAGTTATACTTTAACTTAGAAGTAACTGCTTTTCATACAGAATTATGTTTGTTCATTTCACAAGAAAATGACCCGTTGGTGTTTGTTGACCTGTGTAAAGGCAATGCTCTTTGACTGGTTTCTGTGTTGGCATGAAATTATATAAAAGCAGAGACTGCTGTTTTGTTTAAAATACAAATTTCTGATCATATCTATGGGAGCTGACAAAAGCCGTGCTTGAAATCTTGTTTCATGACATTATCTGGAGATAACAAGCAACTTTCCCCCCCAATAACCAAACTTTTTTTTTTTTGCAAAGATTTGTAAGGATTTAACTGTCATAGCCCTGTGATGGACCTGCAACCTGTGTCCCCCGCCCCTCGCACTGTCACCGCTGAATATGGGCACCAGTGATCCTGAAAGGAAGAAGCGGGTTAAAATAATGGACGGACGGATGGATAACTACGTCATTGTCTCAGGGAAAAAAAAAAAACAGTCTTGAGATAGACAATGAATAGCTTTTGTGTGAAAGAAATATACTTCCAAACTACAATAAAACTAAAATGGTAAATGGTCTGTACTTGTCATTCACACACTGATGGTGGTAAGATACATTGTACACTGACAGAGGAGACGCTGCCGTACACCGGTGCCACCGTGACCTCCACCATCAGGCGACGGGTGAAGTGTCTTGCCCAAGGACACAACAGCTGAGATGGACAGAAAGGTGGATCAAACCGGCAACCCACCGATTACAGGACGACTCCCCTAACCACTCAGCCGCAGCCGCCCCACTCAAAACCAAATTAACTAAAAACATACTGGGCTAATGAAACTGTGAGCTGACCTTTAAAGTGACACGTTCTTTAAAATTTTCACTTTGCTGATGGTATTATTTAGCGAATGTGTGAGACATTCAATTTTTTTTAACAGGTGCATTAGCCACAGCCAGAGATATCGACCACGTGACATGTAAACCATCTGGACGAGTGCAGAAGGCCAAGCAGATGCGGTCATACGGAGCAGACGGGGTCGGAACCAACGTTATGGTCGTTCCCTCGAGAGTTCCCTGCGGGGTGAGAGACACACTCCTCTAGCGAGTCCATTTGTTGGTTCAGACAGCAGCCGTAACGCTGACATGAAGCGGCGATGCCTGCTCTCGTCTGCTCGGCAGGGCTCCGCGGAGGTGTTCGTTCTCCTGAAAAACGAGGCGGCAGACAGAGACTGCGAGGTGGAGTTCAGCGCCGAGAATCAGAACGTGAGGGTGAAGCCTGCTCGGTGGAACGAGCTGGTCCTGCACGTCAGGGCACCAGGTGACCAAAACAATAACACATGATTAAAAACGTACACCTGCAGAAACACTCGCCTGAAGAGGTATGACTGTTTTGTTGGGGTTTTTTTGGCTGCAGACTTTCCTGCAGGGAATGTGAAGGTGACGATCTACAGTGGTGGGAAGTCCCTAAGAAGCACACGGTTGCAGTACTACACCAACACTGAGGAACTCAACCGCCTGCTGTCAAGTGTGGCAGACCCTGTAGACTTCATGTGTCAGGTAGGAACACCTGTAATGTCACTTTAAGTAACATTTACATGTTATTCTTTACCTGGCTTGCGTTTTATGGAGGGGGACATGTTTTTTTTAGTTTTTACTCCCAAAAAGTTCAAGTTCTCTAGTGGAAGTTTGGAAGAAAAATGATGGGTGGAACTTTAAATTGCAACCTTGAGTTGAGATTGTAAAGATATAAAAAAACAAAAACAAAACAGATACCACTGATACACAACAACAAACTATTATAATGGTAAACAATTAATTGTTTCAGACAGTAACAGCATAAAACAACAAAACAAAACCAATAGTTCAAATGTGAGTGTACAAAAGCAAACTAAGTGAACTAAATTATTTAGTACAACAAATTCTGATTAATTCCCGTGGAAGGTTTTCAACAATCTTTGCAATAAAGTATAGTACAGTACCCACAAGGGATTTATTTCTTTTGCATTACCAGACAAATGTTTTGCTAAAGAGGTAATTGTAATGTTTTGTACTAACTGTTTTGACTTTTATTTGGAAGTATCCGGTTACCAAAACAGGATGTGTCCCCACAAGTTAGGGAAAATGACGGCGATATTCCGTGGCTGTATGGAGTTAAATATGTGAAATGTAACTCCATGTGTGGCTGTGAAAAGTTTTTGCGGAAGCTGAAGTGAAGTAATAACTCTTGTACGATGATGTGCATATGAGTTTATTAATAAAATTAGCAGGCACAACCGTAAAGAACAACTTTCGCAAGGTAATGCAAAACAAAAAAAAACAATGTGGGCTCAGTAGAATGTAAAGACACACAAAGATAAAGACGTTAAACTAACCATGCCTATGAGTGGGGGGATTTAAATTAAAGCGGGTAAGATAGTATTGTTCGTAACCTTTTGAATCCACTGACTTTTGGTCAGCAAATTAAAGGCACTTCATATAACAAAACCAGAGTAAAGTGATATTTCTAATAGAGACTGTAAAATAGACAGGCTACTGAAATTTGATAAACAAATTTTCTGTTTGAATTTCCATCTTATTCTCTTTCATGGAACCATAGAAAGTAAAAATAACATTGTTTGCACAGAAAGACTAAACACAAAGTTATACAAATATTCAAAGAGCTGCAGTGTTTTTTTTTTCTTAGTCACGCAGAAAAGAAGTTTTACGACTGTTTTTATTCCTCTATCGTCTCAATAAGTAGCAAAAAGCCACTTTGATATATTATTCAATTTTGTATCTTGTTACATAAGTCGACTGCAGAAACTAATTCATCACTGTCTTGTAACTAATTCACAACAAACCATTAGAGAACCAACAAGCAGCGTGTTTCTGCTGATGTTTTATCCGAGTCCCTTTTTTTTTTCTCAAACTGAAAAGGGACAGCAGGTTTCATCCGTTTCTCCGTAACGGACGCTTGATTTGATTAGGCCCGAATTTGCTGAAGAAGCAAACTTGAGCCACGCCTGAGGAAGAATTGGCCAGGAGAGTTTAGAAACTGAAAAGAGTGAGGAGGACGACAAGGCAGACGTTTGATGCTTGTACAGCTAAATTAAAGCTGGCGTTTTTATTGTGTCTCTATATAGATTTCCAATATCACTACCACTGTTTTTTTTTATGTTGGGATTTAATCTCTCTAACTTCGGGGCCCCTAAAAGAAAAAGTTTCCAACATTCACTTTAAGCCACAAAACATTTCCAAGTGTTGGTGTGTTTCAGGCTCTTCAGGTTTCTTCTGTGGACAAACTGGATCAAAAGCTGTCCTCCGTGCTGCTGGAGGGCATGCCTACAGGAGGTTTTCAGGGACTGCAGTGTGAAAACACACGTGGAGGAGGTATTTGATACAATTAATCAATATCGACATTTCTAATAAAAAAAAAACCTGATAAATACAGTGCCTGGCTCTGATTTAACTCAGCAAATAGTTGCTGTTTTTTCTTCAGAAGGGTTCTGCAGTGATCATCACATGTCAGCTAACTGATGTAGTCAGCCGCTTCTCATCTCTTTAACAACTGTGACAATGTAATCATGCCACGTGACAATGCCATGAAGCGTGTTCAAATTAAGAAAGAGCAATTAAGGGAGAATGAAACATCGTTAGGAACCGCGGGGTCTATATCTGAACTTCTTGGAGAACCTGCCAAGCTTTGCTACTTTGATTAATCAACAAAAGTTCTAACGATTTCCTTTGTTTGTTTTCCTTTGTTACTTTGTTTAAGGAATAAAAATAGAAACTTTTTCTTACAAATAACTATGATAGTTTTAGAAATACTGTAAAATAATTTTAACAATCAATCTGCGCGGTTAGACACATTGTGACTTACACATATTTCACAGTTCCTCTGTGTGTCTTTGTGCTGACTCCGCTCCACTATAGTGTCTTTTTCTACTTAAGGCGGAGGTGCAGGTGTGTTTTTAAAAGAGAACAACATAGTTATGGGTAGTTGTTGTTGTTATTTTTTCTTCTGGGCAAGAATGTTCTTATGAACAGACATGCTACCTTCGATTATATCAGAGCAGTGTATTGTAATGTGGTTTTAGTTCAGGACGCAGAACACAATTTGTGGTCATACACTAAAAAAAAAAAAAAAACCTAAGCGCACTAAAAAATCTGCGAAACAGTGAGGCCGCAAAGCGCGTTATAGCGAGGGTTCACTGTAGTCACATTATGTCATGACAAGCGATTCTTTACCAAAAACATAATTTTGACTGTTTTCAGGTCAAAATTACGGTACATATTTGCCTCAAACTCAACAAATTGTCCATTTGCCCGAGGCTTTCCTCCCCATTATGAGCCCAAAACGAACTGAACATAAAGCTCACAGTAGGAACACATTCTTCTATAATGAACAGTATTCACTACGGGGAAGAGAAAAAAGCTTTCCATTATTTCTTGGCTCATTATGCGGCAGACTGATGGCTTCATCAGCTTCTGACATTGATCCTTTACTCTGGTAAAAAGGGCAGAGGGAGATGTTGCCATGACAAACAGGTCAATAAGTGCCTCTAAGCTGTCTTTATTTGACACTCCTGGATGTGTTAGATTGCCCACATTGCATTGCATCAGCCGGAAGTTGTTGCGCAAATCGAAGGTAAAAGCGGAGCTCGTTCAGTAATGTTCTGTGTGAACTTAAAGGGGCCCACTTTCAAGCGGGACTCGAATGGTTAGAGAATGTTTATTTCTTTTTTTCTGCACCTAATCAAAGTAAATATGCCCAACAGAGCTCCACACACCCTCGCTCCTCCACTTTGCTGCTCGATACGGACTCAGATGCGTCTCCGGGCTGCTGCTCCAGTGTCCTGGCGCCGAGCAGGCTCTGCACACGGTCAATCGCCACGGACAGACTCCCGCTGAGGTCGCCAGAAGTCACGGCCACGCAGAGCTTTATGTCCTACTGAAAGAGACATTGGTAACTGTTTTCATATTTACAGTGCTGTCCCTTCCCCTTTTCAACCTCTAACTCAAAATATAGTAGCTTCACTAACACTGAATTGCTAAATGTAAAAAAAAAAAAACATTTGCGAAAGCTAACGCTAAACAGCTAAACAAGCGGTATAGCTAACCGCTGAGATGACCATCACTCAGTCTCACACGTTTTCATCTCCTTCCAGCTGACTGACGACTGACACAAACCTGTTGATGTTAGCCTGTTGGTTAGCTGTTAGCGGACTTAAAGTTGGCAAAACCAGTGAGATATATTCACTACAGGGTTCGTACGAGTGATTAAAATCCTGAAAAGTGCTTGAATTTTAACAAAGTGTTTTCAAGGTTTGGAAAGTGCTTGATTTCTGTATAAAGTCCTTGAATGCACTTAATATTCAAACTGCACAGTTTTGTAATAAAAAAGACAAAAACAGTTTGATTAGCTTTTTATGTTTATGTTAAAAGCACAAAGAACAGAGTGATCTTTTTGCTTCTAATGAAGTCTCAGAAGGCCTTGCTGCCTCTCAGAGTTGGTTTGTTGCTTTTCGTTACGGTTATTCCCACCTTTTTAGTTAGCGATTACGAGTTGGTTAGCTGTGCCCACCACTGGTGCCAGCAGATCACTTAGTTCAGTTCTTTAAGATTTTGCTATTAACTATTGCAGTCAATGTAGATTGTTTAGTAACAAAACTGATCTTTTTAGTTTGCACAGCTCTCAGAAATAAATAAAACTGTGTTCTCTTTCTAATTTATCATGTTAGACAGAAAAAAAACAGAAACAAGATTAAACCTTGTTTAGGTGGATGTAATGCAAATGATGTGGAACTAAGTATATCGTGGGGTGACGTCATAATTCACACATTGCATCATTAAACCCCGCCACCGACTGAGCTGGGTCGTATTATGGTGGGACCGAGTTGGCAACCTTCTCTGGATGATTGGAACAACCTCCCTCCCACCTGACTGTTGTGCTTCAGTTAGGCATTGGATTGTAGCCTTTCATTAGTCTCATTCTTAATAGTCCAAGAGTTCTCCTTTAGAACACCCCCACAGAGTCTCGGGCTGTGTTTGTTCATGCACAACAGCTCATACGTTCAGACAATTATGCAGCCAATGAAAGAAAACGTTTCTTTGCATAAAGTCTGCCATTTTGTTATGTTAATCTGGAGATTCCCACGCAACCTTCTGTAATGATCGCCACTCACCTGCTAATGAGGCAATCCAGGATAATTAGTTGCTGTGTATGCATGTGCAAACTGTTTCAGTGATAAACCTGAAGGACATCAACATTTTAATGGTTTTATAAATGATTGTTTAATTAGGCAGCAAGAACGATATCATAACCACGTGGGTAGAATCCTTGAGGGAAAAGCAAAGTGACGGAGTGGAAAGACCAAATCATCTAATTAATAAAGTTTAAATGATAAGAGCGTTTTCTTTAATGATGGATTCTAGTGGTGATGTTTTTGTTTTAAATTAAGAAAGCTTTAATGAACAAATTTGTTTGGTTTGTTTATATTAGGTCCGAAAGATTTTTAGAAAAGACAAAATTGTATTTGTGTATTGAAGAATTGAAGGCCAGTGATCAGAGTAAGGTGTGTGAAAATCACTGGTAAGAAAAACAAAGGATCCATTTAAATTCCCTCAACATTTGTCTGTTATAAACCTGATATAACCTGAGTAATTAGGAAACAGTTCATTGAAGGAGCTCAAGAGTTTCAGTATTTTCTCTCTATACCTAATATTTCCTATTTCCATCCATCCATTATCTGTCACCTGCTTCTTCCTTTCAGGGTCACGGGGGTCACTGGTGTCCATGTCCAGCAGTCACAGTGTGAGAAGCTGGGTACATCCTGGACAAATTGCAAGTCCATCACAGATATTTCCTATTTATTCAACTAAATAAAAAGAGGTTTTACCATGTTAGGTTAATTTGGTAACTCTAAAATGTGTCCCTTGCTGTGAACGGTTGTCTCATTTGTCTCTACGTGTCCTTGTGAAGGACTTGCATGCTGTCCAGAGTGTCCCCCGTCATTCGCACAGAGATTGTTGGACTAGCGACCCCATTGCATTTACCATTTCTCCCTAAATTTTCCCCTGCAGTTTAATATAAATATACACCTTTTGCTGAACTATTCCAGACAGCTTCTGAAACTATCCATTGGGAAACCCAGACTTCTAAAACACGGCACCAGAACCAGCCTTCAAAGAACCATAATCTGTCAACTTCTACTTTACATACAGTATTAGAAAACAGACTCTTGCTTTTTAGTAAGGAGCTTTAAAATGCTGCATCAGTTTGTAACAGATTATGTTTTTTACACTTTTTTTTTAAATGAAAATCTCGTCCCTTATCTCTCGTCCTCATTTGTTTTATCGGTAAACTTTTACCTCCCTCGGATGCTTCGGCTCAACATATGGAGGATTTGGGCTCCGGGTGTAACTCAGACACCCTAACAGCTGTTGCAGTGTACTTATCGTCCCGGCAACCTCGCTAATTGAAACTGTGCCTGCGGAGCGAGAATGATTCGATCAGACGAGCGCTCGCTGTAAGCGTGAAGCGAGCTGACGGGGGGAGAGCAGCAGAGTCACACACAGTCAGTCCCTCTGCAGGGACCTCGACAAAGACGAACATTCCTTTGAGGAATGCATATCGCCCGCCAAGTTTTAAAAGAGTAGATCTTATAAATGACCTAAAGCAATATTGTCAGATCTCACTAGATGTGCTTGAGCCTCAGCTACAACCACTTCAAATCTTAGCTCCAAATCTGCAAAACAGGCTGAGATGCAGCCATTTTTACAACGAATCAGGTTGCCTACAGATGTTAATGAGCTGCAGATGTACAGCCGATGATTACTTTCCCGAGAGTTTTGCTAAAATCCATCTAAAGGCTCGTAAGCTCACAGACAGTCGACTCCAATAGTTATCGGCAATGTTTTAATCGCATATTTCACATGAGTGGCTAGTGCGTCGGGTGAGTGTTGTGAATCGCTTTCGGCTACTCGCACACCAAATTTGAGCTCCATATCTGTTCATCTGGCAGAGTTAAAGTCATCTATGTGTTGGGGGAATTTAGTTAGCCGTGGGAGCCATTTTGAGTTAATGATATGTAGATGTACATTCAACGACTGTTTTCGGGGCGTTTCATTAAATCCATGCAGTGATTTCGGAGATATTTTGCAAACAGACAAATGAATGAAGAAAACCATCACTTTCTTACATCCGCTGGTGATCCGCACCTGTAAGCAGGTTTCAGTGTTGTGTCTGTGAGGTGAGGTTCTGCCCTTTCCTAACTAATCTTCAGCGTCCCCCCCGTCCACACTTCAATTAATCAGCCCTTGATGCGTCAGTGATTTGGGCACTGGTGGAGCAGCGCTCTGTCAATAAATCCAAGATGGATCAGTCCCCCGCCTCGTCCACACGGGCTGAATCACTCACAGGGCCCTGCGTCACATCCACTCGCCTGCCCTGGCATCACACTTCTTTGTTAATTAGCTGTGAACGGCTCCGGCGGAGGGGGGGAAAGCTGAATTATTCAGGGAGAACAGAACCCAGGATACAAATATAGAAAAGAGCGCCGCTCCTATTCGCAATGTTTATGTCCTCGGTCGAACCGCAGCGCCGCGTGTCACGAACTCACCAGCGTACACCGCCAGTCGTTTAATCATTTTTACCACCGGTACCTTTATTTCTGCAGACCGAGAGTTTTCACCATGTGAAAGTGGACAGACGGTTACGCGCAGCTTTTTGTTTGTGGACAAATTCAGTGAAGCTAAAAGAGGCGCCAAAGTATTTTCTTTTCCTGTGGATTTGTCAAGTTCACGGACTTTGCATGCTGTGGTTGCCTTGTCCTGAGTTGCACCGTCAATACCGGCAAACTCCAGAGATTTGTTTATTATTTGAATGATGGAGTAAGAGCAGTGGCATTGTGTGAAAGAACCATACGGTACTGGAGTAATGAAGAACTTTACTGTAGAAATACACCACCAAGGTCCACCAATCTGGTCTTAACGTTACAACTGCAGTACAGTACTGTGCAAAAGTCATGAGTTGTTACTCATTTATTTATTGCTACCAAGCAGCCAAAAGTTTCTTGTGATCTGTCAAAGCACACGTCAAACTGAAGGCCCGCAGGCCAAATGTGGCCTTCCACAGCATTTTCTGTGGCCTGCAAGAGCTTCAAATATGTATTCATGTCTTAAAATAAGCTGTTTTCAAGCCAGCTTTGACCATAAATTACATCTCTCATGATGTGTCGATTATTTTAACTGCAAAATGATGGCATTCCACCACTAGAAGGAGGTGCACCGGCAGCAGGCAAAATATGCTGCGTAGGTCAGAGTTAAAGGGGGCAACAGTAAGTAAAATTCTTACTTTTGATGGTAATTCTGAATTATTTATTTCACATTAAGTCAGTCGTACACGTAGTACTTTTCAAAGTTTGTAAGAGGACATGTTAAAACTGTGTTTCTATGCTGGAAATACCACGTAGAGCTCAGTTCTTGTTTGTTAGCAGAGCTCGGTCATAGCATCAAGACAAAGAACGTGACGTTTCATGTTTAGTCGAAGTT
>JAVKLF010000142.1:3610423-3624361 GCA_034783495.1 Millerichthys robustus
TATGCTCCCTAGTCCCCCCTACCATCATTGGATACCGGGCCAAGACTGACCCAACGGAGCCTGCCAAGGACCCCCTGAGCACCAGACTCAGGGGCCCACACTGGCCTCTTTGCTTTTTGAGGCTTTGGGAAGATTAATAGGCCTCCTCCGTGGAGCGCCTTTGTGAGGCAGCGCCCAGGCGTGTTCAAGCTGTCGGGTTTGCCGGAGACGAAAGGAGCAGCGTCTCATTCCCCTGCAGGTCGGTGCGTCTGTTGCTACGCTGCCGTTTTTTTTTTAGCAAATCAGAAAAGGTCACATCCGGCACTGAGATCAACCGCCACAAACAGGGACACTGTCCTCCTTTACAGAGCTGAACCCTATATTTTTCAGAAAAATCTTCAATTAGTTTTTATCTATGAGATCTTAACCTAAAATCCACCGGGTGATCCCTCAGCTGTGCAAACACACGATCCCGTGCTGCTGCCGGCCTCAGTTTGGTTTATGGATTAATGCTGAAATCAGTCACAAGCATGCAAATGTTCGTATCGTATTTGCACAGCCGCTCTCAGAATGAGGAACTAATGGCGCACAAATAGTCGTGTCACTGCAGCACAACAGATTCATCTGTCTCACTTTAGCCGAAGCACCAATCGTCTTTAGTTTGTTTTTCAACTTGAACACAAGAAGGTCTGCCATCAGGCTTTTAGGTCGAGTTTTGGAAGAAAGTGTCAACACTTTGTCAAAACACCAATCCAAGCCAATTTATTCTTCATCTGTCTGCTTCTGGCTTCATAAAATAAATGTGGTTACCCTCCCTCCACTTAATAAAGATAATAAAATTTACGGAACAAAAATGTCTGTCAAATCTCCACGAACTTGAAGATTGGCATGCTGCCCTGAGGGCGTCCTGAGGCATCACCGGCTAAAAGAAAGTATCGGAAAACCAAACAGGGCATCCAAAAGACTCCCCAGTGCCCCTCTAGCCAAAACCATGTCCGCCATCTTTCAGTTTTGGGGTTTTGGCTTTAATGAAATGCACTAAGTTTCGTTACAGTGGGGTAGGTGAACATTTTGGCTTGTTGTTCTGAAGCCGTCTGTCTTGACAGCTGAAGCTGAGCGGAAATTGGGTCACCATGAGTGTACAAATGTAGAAATCTGATTAATTCAGATGAAAATCAGATACTTTTCATCCTTTAGTGATGGAAGAAAAGCAGCTAAACCCTAGATGGTGCCAAGGTTGACCCTCTCACCTTACGTCGCACCAGAATCCATCTCCAGATGTTAGAGGTCACAGGGACACCATACTGTGCCCCCTAGTCCCTCTAAATAACTTCCAGAGTCAACTTTCAGGGTCTACCCAATTCAAAATGGCCGCCATCTGAGCCACTTTTGTAGATACTGAGCTCAAATTTGGTATGGTAGTAGCTGGGAGTGATCCCCAACAAACATGTTGAGCACTAACAGAGTGTTTTACTACTACTGAACGGATGTTTATGAAACTCTTAGGGAAATATTCATTAATGTACATTTGTAATCTTTTGGAACCAAATCCAGCCCCTGAAATTAACAAGGTCTTTCTGCCAATACCATATTCCTTCATAACTGCTGCAAAACACCAGAGCCAGAGACTTTCTTTAAATAAACTCTGAACGCTGGGCTGAAAACTTGAAGAAAATGTTGCTTTTTTTGTTTGTTTGGTTTTTTTTTACTGAAGTTTCTAGGGGGGTTTATGCAAAGGTTTTTGGCCTGAAACCATTTTAATGATTTTCCTTCTCACTCGGTTGCAGGTGAGGGCTTTTGATTCCTGGCATGTCACGCCTCCAATAGAGCAGCTACCAATAAAAGCCTCTCTCACCCTCTCCCTCCCCCTCATACACTTACAGTATGCGCGCACACACACACATACACACACACACACACACACACACACAAACACAGAGCTCGAGCTGCTCCAGGTGTCAGGGTGTGAAGAGATCAGCCAATCCCAGGCCTCATCTGAAGCTGGATGGTGGCCATCATGTTATTAAAAGCTACGGGTGAGCTTTGCTGCTCGCCTTTTCCTCTGCGCTCCAAACGACTTGCAAAAAAAATAAGAAAAGTGACTTCGGAAACAAAACAGCGTTGAGTAGAACTTCCCAGAGGGGGGAGAAAAATAAATAAGTTTGAGTTCTCTGCTAGTTGTCTGATAAACAAAGCAGAGCACCACAGCCACCGTCCATTTTCAGGAGCCGATAAGGAATCAACTTATGGGTCACGATAACATGATTGATGCCTCCATCTCGCCGCTCTTTGTGACCGACGATAATTTCCAGTGATATTATTTCCATAAACATCATTAGGAGACGGAGTCATTCCATCTCCTCAATCAGGACTACTGGGAGAGCTGAAGTGCCTTTGATGAGATGAGATCACATTTTCGAGGGAGCTGCTTTCTCTTCGCCTGTAGCCAAAACCAGCCTAATTGTGTTTTGTCCCATATGTGAATTATTATTAACGGCGATTCATTTACCACACTTCCTTTGCCAATTTTCTAAATTAAAAAAATAGCATGTTGAGATTTACAGCAGCACCCCCATCCCACCCACCCCATCCGCAGCACCGGCTTCCAGCGTCGCTATGGCAACTTCCAATCAGCAGGGATGGTAAGGGCCTGCCGGCCGTGTGCTTGGCGCGAGGCTCTGTGAGGCGCAGGTGGAGCACATATGGAACAATGGCCTGGTGGATAAAAAAAAAACAAAAAATGAAGAAGAAGCACCCTGCCCGCCTGGATGTGCCAGCAGTGCCCATTTTAATCCCACCGTTACCTTCTAGTGCTCTCTGATGGAGACGTTTGGCTGCAATCACGGCTTCAAACCGCTGCTGGGCCGATGCCAACCCTCAAAAAGTTCCATCTCTATCATTTATAGATTATTCACGAATCAAGGGTCACTGTCCTCTCCCAATTTGTCCTCGCAGCTAAAGTTTTCTCCTGTTTTAGGAAGCTAATCTTTAAGTTTTATAGTACGTTGGCACATCCGTGGCCATACATTGGATATTTATGACATTTGTGGCCCATATGGGTAGTAACGGAAGTAGTAATTTTATGGAAATCACCAGCATGTGTGGTAAATAAGTCAATCATACAAGCAGCCTTATCTATCACTGCACATTTTAGCAGTCAGCTCCATATAGGTTAATTAAAGCACAATGGCCGAGGAGAGGACCTGGCACCCGTCCTGCTTGTGTTTAAGCCTCCTCGAGGCCCGCTGGGCTGGGCTGGAGTGTTCTATAGCCAGATGAAATGTGCCCATCTATCCCACCCCCCCACATCCCCAGCTGTATACATAAATCATCTGTAAGGGCCTCAGTTTGACCCTTAACTCCGTAAACAAACGTGTTTGTACATAAATAAATGCTGGACATTCTTCAAAGTAAAAACTGTGTTCAAGAAGTCACTTCTTCTAGTTTTGGAACAAATCAATTAAAATACTGTGGAATATTTAGCAAAATTATGCTGCTGCTAATTTGCCATTTTAACTGGTTTGAGCTTGTAGACTACATGATGAGAATACTCAAGTATTTACCTAAAAGTACTTCACAAGTCATTTGAAGCAATGCATTATGTAGACAATGACTAAACTAGGGGCTGTGATTTCTTATCATGCCTTATTAGTTGGGGTAAAACAATCAGTGTGAATGACTACTATTGAGTTCAAACTAAAGAAGTTTATATTATTTTAAGTTGAACAACTGAGACTCTAGGTTTTGCTAAGTGAAGCTACGCTAACAGCATACTCACACTTTCAAATGAGCAAGATTTAAGCAAAGACTTTAATTTTTAATAGTTCAGAAGATCTGGGAACCAAAAGCGGTGAAAACCCTCGTTGAGTGTCAATTAAAGCATTGTAACTTAAATCATCTTAGTTTGAGGTTAAGTTTCAGATAGCTGACAGTTTTGCATAACTTCTAAATTTACACAGTCTCGCCTCATTCATGAGCAGTTGGTCCAATTTCTACCTATTTCTAAATCTAAAGTTTGTGTGTCACATGGTTTATTTTTTTTAAACCTTTTGCAAGCCTATGCATTATAAAACAGTTTAACATGTACATTTTTGCTATAAAAAGCAATTAAAAAAGCTTTGAGATCAGCATTAGCGTCGTCTCAAGCTCATCTCCCACACTGGGAGGATCAGAGTGGAGGCACCCGACTGATATGACTCCTCGTGGCCCTTGGCTGTCACTGATAACAACTGTATCTCATTATCCTCCTTGTGGGGGCCACGGAGGTAGTGGCAACCGTAAACACCATCCTCCTATCTTTCCACAATGGGCCAACAAAAGGCACTCTGAGGCTTGAACCCTAGCCAACTTCTCTGTTCCTGTTGCCATGCACGGCAGATGTCTCCGTGAGTCTATGAAAGGTTACAGATCTGGGTTCCTCATAAACACCATTCACAGAGTTGGTGTCCTAAGGCATCTGTAATGTGACAAGTAGAGATATTTTGTTTTTCAGTATGATTTCCCTTTCTTAATGTCTTTAGAAAAGGTTGTTTTTGAGTCTGAAAAGATGGAGAAAACACTGTTGAGCGCAGGAAGAATGGTAAGAGTACGTGTTCTGATCCCTGCGTGGAATGATTTCATACTATTTATGTTGTGTGAAAACGAACAAGTATATTTTACCAAATTACCGTCTTCTGTTGGGTTTACATGTTCTGATAGAAACCATAGTTTGGCCTAAAAAAACCTTTATAAATACTTTAAAGGTGAAGCTTTTGAGAAATTATGCAGTAGCTGCCTACTTGGTGCAAAACACAATTAACTTTGTTTTTCAAACAACAATAAAGCCATTTTTTCCCCCTTCTTCTGCATTTAGGTTAAATTGTTTTGCCTCTTCCTTAAATTCTGATTGTATGGTGAAAAGTTTTAAAACTTTGACAAAAAATGGACCATGTATCTACTTTTATTAAAAATTTTCTGTCAAAATGATAGCCAGCAGGATCTGGTTTGTGGGCGTTGCCATGTTGTATTTTTGGAACCAAAGTCTGTGCAGGTGGGATAGTCTCTAAGCCCTGCCCACTTCCCCACACATACATTATGATCGGAACTATAGTGTGTATTTAATGTTTTAAGGTTAGTAATAAAGAAGCTTTTAAATATTTTTATAACTCAACAGCATTTTGATTATTGAAATTATTTAAAGACGACAATAAGTGGGATAAGATCAGATTTGATGTGAAGAAATTCGATAAATCCCACAACAAGAAAAAACTGCAGGGCTTATCTATTGGTTATTTAATTTTTGATGATAAAAATAAGACTAAGAAGGTTTTTGTTCCAGGTCTATACCTTTTAAACATTTTTTTTTTTAATTATTTTACATAACTTTTAACTCTGAGTACAACAGTTCCAGAGGCTTCATTCATCTATTTTTATCTATATCAACATTCCAAACTTGCTTTGTCTTGTTATTATCTGACATTTTATGACGTAATTGAGTTGAAATCAATCAAGCTTTTAATTGTTAAAGGAAAGCAACACTAATTAAGTCTCTTTTTTATTCACCTGCATGCTACCATTCATGATTACTGGGTATTGCAGTGCAACCCTGCATGAAAAGGAGAACCCTGAAACTGTTCCCCTTACAGCATTTTAATTCACAGAGACAAAAAAAGCAAATACTTTCAGAATAAGGGCAGTAATATGTAAACAAAAGCACCATAATAAGCAGATCCTTTCCAGCGACTTTAACCATTCTTGAAAAAGGAAAACAAATCAATCATTGCTGAGTGTGGTACCTCTGTTTTCATTAGAAAATCATATAGATTAAATGTTAACCAGAGCTAACTCTGTACCAGTGGGTTTCTGCCAAGATAACAGATGGACCATTAATGAGAATAGCATGGGGATCTTAGTCTATACACGGACACAGAGCTGCAACAACAAGCATAACACCACACTTGGCTACTAACAAACTGTTATTTATTTAGACAAAAATAGAGTAGGATCATCAGTATGCGTGTGCAGATTTTTTTTTTACTTTCTCAAAGTCAAAGTGTTAAAAATGTGTGCGATGACTACAGCATGGATGCAAGCGTGGTTTGTGGATGTTTTCACAGAGGGAGTTGCCACAAGAGACTAAGAGAAATTGGAGGTAACACCTGTCACACACGTTCAGCGTCAGATATTAGCATCCATCCCTTTTTTCACTGGTCTGTGAGCGCAGAATAATTATTCTTGTTTAAAGGTGTCCCTATTAGCACTAACCAGGTTACATTGGACATCTGTCTCAAAAAGCCGACTGTGTATAATTGGTTTCCGTCACATCAAGCTTCGTTGTACGGCGGAGAGCGCGACGAGTAGCGTGGCGGCGCTCTGCTTTAGCGCCGTGGCGTTAGCCGTTTGCACAAATAGGAACTCGAAAGTGGGGAAAGTTTTGTGATGAAAACCGGGCGCAGAGCTCCGTGGCGTGGTGTTGGCACTGTGTTTCCGTCAGGTCTGATAACATATGTTTGGAACTCAGGAGGCTCAGGGTGGGGTGTTTTTTGGGGGGGGGTTGGTGCCGTGTTTGAAGTCAACTGTCACATTAAGCAGAGGCGCAGGCACAGTTGTGTCGAGATGCTCTCTTGTTCAAAGGGATGGAAAGGAACAGCTCCGGGGGAAGCGTCCAAAAACATCAAGCGCTGACCCCGCCGCTCGTTTCCCGCTACCTTCTGCCTTGCGTCCCGCAGCCGTATACTGTGATTCCCAAAGACCGGCAGGCCCGCGCCATCTGGCCTCGCGTTCGGATTCCCCGGACACATATTGGGAATCCAAACTATGCCGCCTCCCTGCCTTTCCTTTCCCTCCGGTTTGTCTCCGCACCTCCACTTCATCCCTGCTTGAGCGTTGGCTCGAGTAGAAGGGGTCCGCTCTCCAAGCCATCCCCAGTTGCCCTTTTCCACCATAATCCCACTTGTGATGGGATCCGGGAGGAGCCCTTTAAAATCAGAGGGGAAACCGTCAATATTTTAAAAGATGATGGAAAAATCCCCAGTGTGTTATCTACCAGGCCCAGGGAGCTTAGCTCATCATTACCTGACATTAGGGCTGATTTTACTCCAACTGAAGCTCCTCAATCTGTTTTTAATTCTTTTCTTCTTGTTAGTTTGGCTCATTTAAAAAGGGCTTCAGTGGAAAAGCTATAAACACCAACCTCAGTTTGGTGACCAAGTTGAGAAGTGGTTATGATTCACACTTACAGTATATGGTGTCTTTTTAACCTCTTCAAGCATTTTTATCTCTCATACAGCCTTTTAGTCGCAGTAAGGGGTTCAATGTTTAGCTCAAGGACATTTGGGCTTTCTTGCAGGTGCAGGGGATCGAACCCTCGATCCTTCAATTATATAACAACCTCCCTATTGGAATCATAAAAAATAATAAAGAAAACAGAAACCGACTTAAAACACAAGCTAACAGTTAATCTGATCATTTTCTCTAAAGCGAGGTTGTTTACAGAGCTATCTATGACAGATAAGACACCATTTGTTCATATTCAATCCACTGAAACCCACTTCAAAAGACCCAAACTTTTCCTTCGGGGTAAAAATCTTCTACCGTTTCTCTGACGGTCACAAACATTTTATTGTTAAAACTAATAATTGTCTCCAGGATATTATTTGATTCATCACTTCCTGTTGCTCAGGCAAAACTCACAGCTTTCTAAAGACAGTGAGGAACAACGATAAGGAAAAATTAATTACGGAAGTAGAAAATGACACGATTTTATTTGACTGGCAGTTTCTGCGCACGATCTTTGGAGCACCCTCCTGGCTTCGTACTGGACCGCGGCGGAGCGGAAACGGATGCAGTGTAAATTGGGGATAAGCCTACAGTAGTTGTAGACAAAATATAAACATTTGCTTTTAACCAACACCGGTAAAACAATTTTATATTTAAGCTGACTGTCTCAAATTTGAATGTATAATTCTCGCTCGCATTTGCTTGTGTGAATTATCTTTTAGGTAGACAAATTAAAGTATAAACATATTTATTGACTTTTTAACCACAAAGTAAATTACTTTTTTCAGCATTTAACTGAAGAAAATGGTGTTTTTGATCATATTGGTAATAAAATTGCATTAATAACGACTGACAAGTGGCTGAATGAAGATGTTCAGAATTCATTGGCTTTTTTGCAAAATTTGAAGACTTGAGTTATATTATTTACATATTTGTTGTTGTTTTTATGGAATAACATTGAGGTTTCAAGCACTAAACTATTACAGTAGGAGGCGAGCGCTCTGACCGAAGTTCAGACCCAGAACCGGTCCTAACTTCTCTCAGAGTGCTGGTGGTTGCAGTGTTGACAGACACGCTCACAAAGGCAGCAGAGGCTCCAGGAAGAGAGCAGCGGTGGGCCGTGCAGTGTGTTCTGTAGCACTGCCACAGATTTCACACTCCTTTTGTGCGCCCCTTTCTCTTCCTCTCCTCTGGGCGTCGCCGCAGCGGGGAATTCAATTCCCTAATAACTGGGGAATCAAAGTTGGACAGCACCACTGCTGGGAGTCATAAAGGAAGCAGTGGAGTGGCTGGCCAGCCATTCATCCAGGCCCATTACGACCAACAGCAGATGGACACTGAACGCCACCGTGTGACATCTCAAGACAGCCGCCCGCCCGCCTGTTCGCCCGCCCCGGCGTGGAGGAGCTCAAAGTTAGCAAGGAGGCAGGTTGCGTCAAACAGAGACAGATCTGATCAACAACTGCACGGAGACGTAATCAAAGTGGTCGAAGCATGTGGCGCGAGGCATCTGGTATTCTAACAAACAGAAGCTAGCTTGGTGTGCCAATATTTTCAGAGGAGAGACACCCCCTCCCATTGCAGTCAGTGGCCTGGAGCCAGTGAAAACACTCCTGCCTCGTGTTTTACATCCACAAGAGGTGTGTTTGTAAGCTTTGTGTTGTCATCCTGAAGTGATTCTTTTGAGGAGGGGGAGTGTAACTCTCAGCTACCACATCAAACTTTAGCTCAGAATCTGTAACATTTAAAGATGTATAGCGATTTCTCTGTTTGCCAAAGTCAATTAGCTGTGGCAGCCACCTTCAATTAGGTTTACTCCAAAAGTTAATCACTTGCAGACGCTCATCCAATGATAACTTCCCGAGAGATTCATTAAAATCTGACCAATACTTCATGAGATAGTTTGCTAACAAGCTTGCTTACAGACAAGGCTGACTACAAAAGGAAATCCTTGTCATTTAAACAATCTGTTATCCCTCAGAGTAGGTGTTGAGGATGATGCTCAGCTACTACCACACCAAACTTCAGCTCAGTATCTGGAAAACCGACTGAGTTATTGCCTTTTTGTGTTTAACAAAACTGATCAGCTGTGGAGGCCATCTTGAATTGGGTCGTCTTCAAAAGTAAACCAGTCGGAAACCAACATCCAATAATTTCTTTCTGTAAGTTTTGTTTAAATCTGTCAAGTGGTTCACGAGATATTTTGCTAACAGGCACTGGCAGTTACACGATTGCTCGCCTGTTTTAGTGGCAGGCTGGTTAAAAAGAAAAACGCACAAATTCAGAATCAGCATTAAAATCGTTGTGCTCAGTTTTTAAGTCCAGAAAGTAGATTATTTTAAAACCTCAAAAGAAAAAGGTGACATAATGAGTTTCTGTAAAGATGCCATAAAAGAAGCTCTTCCAAGAAGTAAGTTAGAATTTTTTTTTAAATGGATGTCATTTGGGTTTCTGGGCCGTGTAAGAACATTACGAGAGGCGCAGTCATGTATATCTGCACATCAAGTGGAAAAAAAAGGACCTTTGAAGCCCTCCTGGCATTGATTTAACATTTTTATACAACTTCCTGTGCAGAGCGCTGCGAGCATCTGATCCTCTAATCTCAGAATGCCAGCTTTCACTCAATGTCATCTGCCAATGAGCCGCAACCAGGCGCCCGTCCTGCCTCTGGCACCAGAACTGCACCCACCCAGCTCCGCCGGCGTTAATACCCACTGTTGCTATGGCTACGACCAGAGGAATCAAATTTAGGTGGCGTCCACAGCTGCTCTGTACTGTTGTGCGCCGTGAGGGAGGGTGGGGATGATGTGGCAGAGTTCCCAGTATGCACCTGGATGGGATGAAACAGGAAGAGGTGGAAGAGTTTAATCTATCAGCAACAGAAGAGGCCGGCTAGACCCGAACATTTTGAAGGAAACAAAAAGCTGGGAAGAGGCTTGAAATAAATATCCACAATCTCATGAGATGTTGAACTAGTTTCGTGTTTAGGATTTTCACTAACTTTGAAATCATTAGCGGTACAATTTGCTTCCGCTAAATAAAGCTTTGCTAGATAAGGTCTGCTAACAGCTAACTAACAAGTTAACATCAACAGGTTTTTGTCAGTCCCTCTAGTCTTGAACTGGAAGGAGACAGAGACCTTCCAGTTGACTTAGAGACAGTCATCATAGCGGTTAGCTTTATTAATTTTTACTTGTTTAGCTGTTTAGCAATAGTTTCCACTAATTATTTACATATTAGAGAAACTGTTGCAGATGTAATTCTAGTCAATAAAGGGAAATAAACAGACATCTCACAGCAGAAGTTTTGACTTGAAAGAGTAAGAAAAGCACAGGTGTGTTAATGAGGGCTGCATTCCATTTAGAAAAGCCCTGTGGCATTTTTTTACAGAACAAGCGAATAAATGGAATGCACCCATGTTTAATACACCTGTGCTTTTCGTACTTTTCTTCCAAACGAAAACGTCAGGCCCACACCATCTTTTCATCAGTTCGTTGCATCGCCGAATGCTCTCCGCTCAGATCTACGAGAGCACAGAGGTTTGAACAATTGGCAGCGAAAACAGCCTCTCCAACGCGCCAAAACCCATGAAGGGCTCCTCCACGGCTCGCTTCCTACATCTTGGTGTGAATGCAGCCAGCGAGCTGTGCTGATGCTCACACATTGTTTCGTTTCACAGGGTTCACACAGCTGTGACAACATCTTAACAACCCGCTCCAAAAGAGACATGTGTCATAACCGCTGCATTATAACAGCCTAAAAAAAAGGAACAAAAAAAACACAAGGGGCATTAAGGTGACACAAATAAAACGTGAAAGATAAGAAAGTTGGTTAAAAAAACAACAAAAAACGGGGTTACATAATAATCTGTGTATCATTTGTTCTTTCTGTTTTCATTTGGCAAACACAACTCAAAAAATGAATAAATGACTGGTTATTTTGTTTTTTTTATGACAGCACAAAAAACACAAAAAAAAATGCCTGGTTTTTCATATTTCACTTTTAGGCTCAGATCAAAAACAAGAAATGGAAAAAAAAATGGCACCAGGATAAAATTTGATTTTAATATTTAATTGGTACGGTTTGGGTGACCCGGAAATGACTGCGCTGCTACTATGGTGGTGATGTGAGAAATTCTGTTCCCCAGCGCCCCCTGCAGGCCGGAGAGGCTGATCCCCCCCCAGACTTCACAACACATTTTATCAGTGACACAATGGTACGTAGTCATGCCAAGGTTGGAAGCTACTTTTTTATTTTGTAATCTATAGTTTCTGGTATAATAAAACAATAATAATACTGATCTTGTGTGTTTTTATCCCCGAGCTAGTCTTTGTACTACAACCTGATGGATATCAGTCAGCTACCAAACACTGGCTTTCAGTGTCAGGTCGAATCAAAATCTATCCTAGTGCCGTTTTTTTTCCATTTTGTGTTTTTGATCTGAGCCTAAAAGTGAAATATGAAAAACCAGACATTTTTCGTTTTATGTGCCGTCATAAAAATAAAAAACAAAATAACGTTCATTTTTTGATTTTTGTTTGCCAAATGAAAATAGATAGAATGAATGATACACAGACTTTACATAGAGTCCTTTAATTCTAATACTTGTTGAGGATGCAACAATTAGGAACTGGCAAGACCTTCAGTTGAAGTGTGGTTTTTAACCCTCATGCTGCCCTTGGGTCAAAATGACCTGAGGTTACTGAAGCCTGGTGGGTCATTTTGACCCAAGGGCAGCATGATTTACCGATTAGTGATTGGCAAGACCTACAGGAACAATGTGCTGATTTAACCCTCCTGCAGCCCTTGGGTCAAAATGAGTCCTCGGTTTTGACCTAATGGTAGAAGGAGGGTTAAGATTTACCAAATAGAAACTGGCAAGACCTTCAATTGTTGTGGTGATTTTACCCTTCTGCTGCCCTTGGGTCAAAATGAACCACCAGGTTTGCTTTTTGACCTAAGGACAGCAGGAGGGTTGAGATGTGCCACTTAGAAATTGGCAAGACCTTTATTCCTCCTGCTGCCTTTGGGTCAAAATTATCTACAAGGTCTCGTTTTTGACCTAAGTGTAGCAGGAGGGTTAAGATTTACCAATCAGGTACTGGCAATACCTTCAATTGCTGTGGTGATCTAACCCCCTTGCTGCCCTTGGGTCAAAACAAGATTTAAAAATGAGGCTCAAGGGGTGGTCTTGGTTTGCTTCATTTACCAAATTAAAAACCTGCAGCTGAGTTTTATTTTCTTATATTGGCCGATTTCAGAACAAACCATATAAAATATAAATTTATGAGCAGCTGGGGCCAACTTCCTTTACATTTGAATGTTTTATGCTCAAGTTACCAAATATTACCATACTTTTTATGTAATCTACATTTAATTTTAAAAAGTTAATATGTTTTTTGGGACAAAAGTTGAAACAATTCTTATAAAAAGGTATTGTGGAAAGAAGCTTTCATGATGATGTGTTCAGCTTTTTTTTAAATATTAAAACACGATTTTTTACGACAACCTTGTATAAAGCCAGTTACAGTCAAATGTCTTGTTTTATACTTTAATTCTTTTTCCGTTTTTTGCACCTCTGTTTTCATGAACCTAAAATCTTTCCACGTGTGACTTCAAAGCTGGATTTAACCGGTGGGAGGAGAGCAATCGTTTAACGCAGGCTGCCAATGCTCACTAATAAATGCATAAATACACTTTCATTTGAAAATGGGCCAAGTTACTGGACTTTTGGATCCTCCCCCTCTTGGATAGACTGCTCCTTGTAGCTCACACACATGCACGCACGCACACACTATCTAAACACCTCCTAGCCTTGATCTATTCTGTGGAAGCAAACAAAAGAACACTTGGCCTCGCCGTCATCTCCGTCAGACATTAGGATTCATTAGAGATCCAGTGTTTCGCTGAGATTTTCTCTCTGCTTGATCCTAAAAGAGCAGAGTAAATCCGCTCCCCTCCTCCAGAGCCGGGGGGGGGGGACAGATGTCGGTGCCACCCCTGATGCCAACGTGACACGAGCTGCCAAAACGTTCAGTCTCAAGTTCCATCCAACAGCTCGCTCTCAAGACAAACAGAATCTGGAAACAAACATGTTGGAATAAAGCCTGTGGTTTTTTTGTCCAGAATACAGAAAGGAGTTTTCTGGGTTTTTTGGGGTTTTTTGCACCAGTGTTCCTTTAGGTAGGAGCAGCTCTCTGGTCATGACCAGAGGGAACGATTTCAGACCTAACACTAACCTTTTCCTCTCTGCTGCTCTCGTCGTGGGAGTGGGGTGGAGGTCTGGGTGCTTAGAAGAAAAGCTACAGAAGAGCTGGCAGGAGGAGGCTGTTTGTTCTCCTCAAACTTGCCAGAAAACATTAAAATAAAAAAGGACGGCATCTTTTGTGTCATAAGAAACATTATGAAACAATTCAATGTAAAGTATGATTATGGATTTTAAATTTTAGACACAAGAAAAGATTTTTACCCTCAAAGCTGTAAATATTGTGCTGTTTTGTACCTGGCTTTTGTTTGTTACCTTGTGAGGACCAGAAGAGATTTGACCAAAGACTGGGTCTAATACGGTGGAATACCATATCATACCAAGTGTTATGTGCTAGTTATGTTCTGGTAACGGTTAGGTTTAGTGCTAGTTATGTTCTGGTAACGGTTAGGTTTAGTGTTAGTTATGTTCTGGTAACGGTTAGGTTTAGTGTTAGT